>CM031622.1:59393335-59422327 GCA_018398815.1 Conus ventricosus | reverse complement strand
TTTTTCCCCTTTTTTTTTTGTTTCTTTTTTGGGAAATTTTCCTTTTTTTTGGGAAAAGGGGGCCCTCCCTTTTTTTAATTGGCCCCAAAAAATTTTTTTCTAATTTTGGGTTTTTTCAACAAATTAATTGAAATTTTTTTCCACCCTTTTTTTTGCCCCCTTTAAATTCTTTTCCATCATCGACTTGAACCATGCGAGGATAAGTTAAGGGCCTCGTTTTATAGTTGTAGGAAAACAGCAACAGCAGAAGACTTTTTTGTTTTAGGGTTTCCCGCATTTTTGTTCTTGAAGCTTGTAAATGACTGGAGTGCGTTTTTAAATCTTTTTCGTCAATCGTTCGGGGGGTAAAAATAAAGGTCCATTTGAGGGTGTCGTTCGGTATTGTATTCAAAAAGTGTGGTTTCCTGTATTCGTTTGGGTGGGGTAAAAAAATTTTGCCAAATCGTTGTTTAGTAACCCATTCTTTTGCTTTTTTGTTCACTAAACCCGCGTTGGGTTTTGTTTTTTTAATTCCCTAATTCCCTTAAAATATCCTTTTGGTGAATAATAGATTTTGTTCTTTTTATTCAGCCAATATTATGCGCAACAAATACACAACGGTCATACCAAAGACAATAAACCCGATTTCTTGCATCTTTTGTTTTTCTGTGGTTGATAAAAGTCACTGAATTTGGTGGGGGCAATGTCTCGATTGGTTTGCCTGTTACAAAATATTGTTTTTTTGCTTGACACAACTTTAAATGTGTAAGCTGCATGCCCCTGTTTTTTCGTGTGTTATAATAAAATCTAACTGCTCAATTCTCTGCTTTCATAGCGATCTTGTGCTGCGGCTAGTTGCTCACAGCTTTAGTTATGTCTTTTTCTCTCGCCTTCATCTCGCAGTTTACTAAATGCGTATTACTTCCACTAAAAGCGAGCGCATTAACCACAGCGCCGCCTATCATCATTACGAGTGAAGCCATTTTTTATAAATGTATTTTTTATTTACATATTTATACTGTCT
This sequence comes from Conus ventricosus, assembly GCA_018398815.1. Taxonomy (NCBI): domain Eukaryota; kingdom Metazoa; phylum Mollusca; class Gastropoda; order Neogastropoda; family Conidae; genus Conus; species Conus ventricosus. The sequence continues at coordinate 59,421,324 of CM031622.1, read as the reverse complement.
GGAATTATTCCTTGCTTGACTAGAAAATCTTTCGTGGCCAACGAAGCTGCAATGATAGCAATTAGCTTTGCTGAATCCTCAAAGTCTAGTTTGCCAAGATCTGCTGGTTTAATTCTTAACAAGCTTTTACCAAGCATTGAGTTATCCTACACTTAGACCTCCAATAACGGCAGAATGGTATACAAGGTTGGTAATAGTTTTTTCGGTGCTCATTTTTAGAAATAAAATAATTATAATTAATAAAAAACATGAACAGTGATGATCTACTACAGCTACAAGGTGGCCTAAACCTTCCTGAACTTATGAATGACCAAGTTGATGACCAAGCTATTATGCCCAAAAAGGAGAGGCTGTATTCTTTGGGGAGCATGTGGAAAAACAAAAACAGTTCCTCGGAACTGAATTCAGCATTGAACAGATTCAACAGATGTCGCCACAAGACATATAAAGTATCATAACAGGTATGAAGTGCAGCTGGGGTCGAGAATGGTAAAAAGCGTTGGGCAACGGTTCTTAGTTTGTACACTAAACTAATCAGTAGATTTGCTCCCATTGATTCTGAACAAGATCTTACGTATGATTTAACGCAAGATCCAGTTTTAACAAAGTCATTAGAGTCTCTAGGGTGTGATCTATACTACAGATTTGGAACATTGTTATCGCCATTAATCATGGGATTAATAACTTTTAATCATATAGATTTTATTTCCCTTCAAAATGACCGAGCCAGAAAATCAGCAGAATCAGAAAACACTGAATCAGGTGGAGAAAGTAACCAAGCCAGAAAATCAGCAGAAAACACTGAATCAGGTGGAGACCAGTGAAAAGCATCCTCATCCTGGGCGTGTTAAAGCAGGAAAAAAATAGCAGAGTGGAACAGACAAAAAAAATTAATGTTACAGAATATAACTCATCATGAAAACATAACGCCGCCAACGCCAGAACAAGTTGATTCAATGCCAGCTAATAAAAACTCCATGTGATTCAAGACTACAGCGCCAAACGTCTTCATGGAATATTGAACTTAAAACTGTTGCCATTTTTGGCGCCCTTGCTGCTGCTGGGGGCGGTTATTACTGTTATAAAATATATAAACAATGGCAGCCAAAACAAAAGCAATCAAAAAAATCTGAACCGCTAAATACAAAAAACAACAGCACGCCAGCACCGCCAATAACAAAAGATCATTTTGATCCATTTCAGATGGAATAATATTTTAAGAACTTAAATTTAAATTTTTTAATAAAAATAGAACATGGCGTATTATAAAATGATGGTGTCATAAATAAAGACATGGAGTCTATTAAAAGACATTTCCATAGACCAGAATTGTAATCAATGCGGTTGCTTAGGATGTAAGAACTTCATTAAGATCTATGCAGAGAACGTGAGCAAGACATCTCGACGATGACACGTTTTTTGAGGCGTGTGTGTACTATATTAGAGATCTACTATTTAAGATAAAAACATAGATTGATTTTTTTGATAATTATAAGATAACTTGAATAAGAAACTTGGTTGTACTTAAAGGATGACTTAGTTATGATCTTGAGGTGACTTATCAAGAACTTAGAAGTTACTTGATCAAGAACTTATTAAGAACTTGAAGTAACTTAATTAAAAACTTAATTAAGAACTTGGGGTGAACTTAATTAAAAACTTAATTAAGAACTTGGGGCGACTTGGGGTAGGAGTGTGTGTGGTGTACACAGGGGGACGTGCGTGCGTGGGGTGGGGTGGGGGTGTGGGGGACGTGCGTGCGTAGGGTAGGACAAAACACACACACACACAAACAAACAACAAACACAAACAAACAACAAACAAACACACAATAGACAGGACGTGCTTGTGGGAAAAGTGAAGGGGGCTTTTTGTTGTTCACACTCGGCCGCCCAAAGGCAGCCTGAAAAGGAGGTGTGCAGGGCGTTGAAGCAGGTTTTCAGTAGAAATGTTTGCCAGGCGGTTACGCGTAACCGTTACTATTTTTAGAACCACGTCATACTATCGTCAGTAGTCCAACCACATATGATCACATTGGCCTAGTTTGCTGTGCTCCTCTTTTCTCAACCAGGCTTGCAACTGGCTTTGGCAGAGTTACAGCAATTACTGCTGTAGCCGAGCTTTTATGGCGGCTCCAATCGCCAGTAGTTAGTACATCCGTCATTGTATATTTGGAGCATTATATGAAGATAGTGCTGGCCACACACTACTCCTCTCCATACTGGTAGATGTACTAGGTGCCTAACCCTATCTAGTTTGTTTGCCAGAACATTCAAAAATCGTTATCCAGTTGCATAAGTTTAATAATGGTTTGGCGTTTGCTACACAGTTCATTTATACTGATTCCTAGCTTATGAAATTTAGGATTAGTTATAAAAACCCATAGAAATTTGAATAGGCCTGCACGCTGTTAGGTTGTCCCTGTGGCCTCAACAGCCTAGCCTTCGCTGCTAGCCAGGCGGTTACGCGTAACCGTTACTATTTTTAGAAAGCCCGTCACAGTAGTTCAGAAAACTTGACAGACAGGTGGTTATATATAGCTGTTTCTGTTTTAGAACCGCGTCACAGTAGTTCAGAAAACTTGTCAGCATTAACCGTTACTTTAGGGGAAGCTTGGAGCTGATCTGTTTTTGGTAGTGTAAGAGGGCGTAACCAATACTCCTTAAATTCAGGGACTTGCAACATGGAAGTAATCTGTTTTAACTTGCCAAAAATATACCTCATGGGAAGACCAACAGTGAAAAACTGTGTGATATCCATAAAGGATCTTTGCAATAGCACGCAATTTGCGCGCATGTCATCAGAATAATCACATTTCTCTTTGAGCCATTGTGCCCAGTTTTGAGCAATCCTACCTTCTTTCCTTTCCTCATCAAACCATTTTTGCAAAGATTCAAAAATGCCCAAATTGAACGTAGATCATGATTGTTTGAGCATCCTGCTTCTTCACATTCTCACGGCCTTTTGTAGCCTGTCAACAATTTCATTTTCATCTGCTGTTTGCGAAAAAAGGTTATCCGAAAACGCTTCTCTTGAAATCGTTGAGTTAAGATCTGCTTGATTTGATACAAGATAGATATGCAGCTCATGATTGGTCATCTCTTTCCTGCTTTTTTTTTCCTTCCTTTTGTTTAAACAATTGTAAAAGAGATTTTTTGGCTGTTTTGGCAGTTTTTTGTGGGCCTTCTCTCTCTGCTTACGAGCCGCTTCAATCATTTTTTCAAAGTATCTTATATTTTCATGTAAAGCATTCTTTTCTTCTCTGTCCACAATTCCGTTGGTGTTGGCGGCGGTAATGGAAGATTTTGAGCTTGTTGGAAAGTTGTAGCTAATTCCATGTCTTCCACACCCAAATAATTTAATCTATAAAGCTGTTGAAAAGGTATTTGTGATTCAAGAACTTTTTCTAACTCAGAATCCACACTGTCTTCTAAACTGCAGCTTATATTTTGTGCCATATTGCAAACACTTCTCTCGCAGAAAAAGCACCGTCTTCACACACCACAGCACTGGGAGAAATGAACAACAAGTGCTGGGCGGAAATGTCGTCACTACTAATCAGCTGATTCTATCTAGTCTTGTGATTGGCCGGCCGTGACATCAGCCCACCGCGTGATCCAAAAATCGTCATGTCCGGCCACGTAGTAAGTAATCGGATAGTGCAAAGTCCTTAGGTAGGCCGGCAACTAGCAATTAAAAGCTTACCTGCCCCCACCGTTGTCGTTGACACCGCCCTGACAGAGTTGACAGTACTGAAAAGAGAGCCGACCTCTTCCAAGTTCAGCCGTGGGGGGAACGGAGTGAAGGGTTCTAGAAGGCTGGGCGGGAGGGAGTGGGGTGAAGAGGGGAGGAGGTGTGGCAGTATTGATTTTTGGTTTGACAGTTTGTCAGCAGGCTGAGCGACCGGCTAACTTAAAACGCAGACACTATTTATTATAAATAACTGTACAGGAGGAAAGAAACACTTTGTCAAACCCGGCTTTCGGTGGAAGACATGCAGAGAACTAATAAATAGTGTGTGTGTATGTTCGTGTGTGTTGTGTGTGTGTGTGTGTGTGTGTGTGTGTGTGTGTGTGTGTTCGTGTGTGTGTGTGTGTGTGTGTGTGTGTGTGTGTGTGTTCGTGTGTGTGTGTGTGTGTGTGTGGTTGTGTGTGTGTGTGTGTGTGTGTGCGCATACGCACGTATGTCTATGCTCCAAGACTAGCTTCTCCTCCGTGTCTAAATAGAAATATTATTTAAACCCACAAGCAATCCTTCACCACACGTTGTTCTGAGGGCAACTTGACCTTAACGGGCTTGGCTGCGCCTCTCTCTCTGCTAACAACTCCACGCTGTAATTAACACACCGCGAAGTAATCGGATAGCCTAGTGCACCACCGTGTATATGGGCGCGTTCAGTCGCCGCTGCTTTTCCCCTACGTTACTCTATGAGGCGTGTTCAGCCACGGCTACTTTCCCTACGTTACTCTATGAAAACTTTAGTAAATTAGTATTGAAAACGGACAATCCTACACAGTATGTTTGTTTGTAGGGCAGAAAAACGGGGAAAAAGTCATTCTGGAGTCAGCCGCCCGAAAAGGGTTTGAGGGCGGGTGAGCAGAATGGCTTTTCCCCTTTCTTGGAGGGGAAGGGAAAAGGAGAGGAAGGGCGCTAGAAAAGGCTTTCGCTTCTGTCGGCACCTTTTACAATCATTTCTAATCGGTAGGGAATGTAGGCACACACGTGTGTGTGTTTTGGTGTGTGCGTGCGCGCGCTGCCGCGCACGGGCGCGCGCGTGCGTGTGCAAAAAGAGTGTGAAATGATTCATGTGTGTGTGCGTGTTTTGGGTGGGGAGTGCGATTTGTGCGCGCTTTGTTGTGTTTGTGTGTGTGTTTGAATGAGCGTATGTGTCATCAGTCTGTGGTGTGTGTGTGTGTGTGTGAATGAAAGTAAATGTTTTTCGTGCACACGCAGATACGATTAGCAAAAACTGCCATTAGAATTTTTGCATTGCTGGTTGTTTGATCAAGCGTGGGCATTTTTATGCAAAAGTTTGAGAATATTTCTACTTTCTTTACAGCTCAATCTTTACGGAATGGACAGATTTCAACATCTTTGAAGCCCTCAGCGTGGAAAATGGTGAAGGAGACAGTTTGGAAGATGGTTTTGTTGCTTGTCGGCTCGTTGCTGATCTCACATTTTTTAAATTTCATATTTTTCATAACAACAGATAGTAGATAGATGGATGGATAGATAGTAATAGTGTGTGGTGTGTGTGTGTGTTGGTGTGTGTTGTGTTTTGTGTGTGTGTGTGTGTGGTGTGTGGTGGGGTGGGGAAAGGAGCGCTTCACATTTTTAGTTTCTTACTTTTGCTTTTCTTATGTTTAAATCAAACTTGTTTTATCTGCCCAGCTAGGGGAACGGAGTGCTGGACAGTCAAGCCTTTGATGATGTGAGGAAGGGGTCAACAGTGGCGATGTTTGACCAGTGACGATGAACCTGATGTCACCACACTGAGGAATCAGAGTGAGTTCACCTCAATAATAATGTCACATTTCATTAGTATCTGCAGGTAAGCATTGGAAACTGCATCACACTAAGGTTTAATTCCATTAGGAGTGCTCACGCGTAGGGGTTTGTGAGTGATGAGGGGGGAGAAGGGGTGCTACTGTTTGTACCTGTGTAGTAGTGTGTGCGATTTGTGTGTCCGTCTGGGGTATACAGATATGTATGAATGTGGCATATGTTTACCGGTGTGTGTGTGGGTGCACGCGCACGCGTATACCCGTGTGTGTATGGTGTATGTGTAGGTGCGCGTACGTGATACCTGTGTGTGTGTGTGTGTTTGAGGGGCTGTTTCTGTATGTCTGTGTGAGGGGTGCAAAAAAAAGAGTGTGAGTGATTGATAGAAATAACAGCTGAGTTCCCATTTTATACTGTATTACATGCTGTTCACAGGACCTGCAGAATCCAAGATGAACCTGAACACCTGGTGTATCCGTCAGACATTTGACTCCTGTGACTCTGAGGACGACTTCCTTTCCTTAGAGTACAGGTCGACGTTTGAGGAAAGGGAGAGTCTCCTCAGCAGGCTGGCTCGTCTACTCTGACTGACCAACCAACTTTTTGAAGATGGCGTCTATATGGCAAAAGATGGCACGAAGGGAACTCTGTTCCTCCTTGTCAGTAGGGCGCACTTCGTCAGAAAATGTTTTAGGCCCCCTCCTACTCAAGTGCCAGGTTGGATGAAATTAGAACTCCGTTAGATGCTTTCAGTTTGTTTTTAGAAAAGGGGCAGCTAGAACTTTTAGTGAAATACACAAATCTGGAAGGAGTCCAAAAAAAAGGGGAACAAATTTAAAAAAAACTGATGAAATAGAAATGATGGGGTTTGTAGGGTGCTTGTTGTTCTTAGGAGCAATGAAGAAAAGCATGCTGCCAACTCCCGTACTGTTTGACCCTTTCTATGGGCAGAAGTTGGTGAGGGCATCTTTCAGCAGAATCGTTTTCTTCAACTGTTGGCCTTTCCCCGCTTTGATGACAAACAGACCAGGAATGCTAGAAGATGTCAAGATGTCTTTGCGCCCTTCCGCGTGTTTTGGGAAAGAGTTCACCCAAAACCTCAAGAAGTACTACATCCCAGGGCCGTGCATTACAAAAGATGAGCAGCTTGTTCCTTTCCGTGGTCGGTGTTCCTTTCTACAATTTCCTTCCTTCAAAACCAGACCACTACGGTCTGAAGATTTTTTGGGCATGTGACGCAGAGAACAACTATCCACTTTCTGCTGTGCCTTTCCTGGGTCGACCTCTTGGTGCACAACGCCAAGTAAAAACCCGGGCCGAAAAAATGGCTATTCAGCTGTCCACGCCCTGTTATAGACCGGCCGAAATTTTCACTGCCGACAAAATTCTTTACGGATAAGCAATGTCGGATCGCTTCTCCAAAACAACTTGATTTCGTTGGAACGGTGAGAAGCAACAGGACCTTCCTTCCTGAGCCCTTCAAAACAAAAAGCTGGCCAGGAGCTCCCTAGTTCAACTTTTGTTTTCAATGAGGAAAAACCACTCTGGTGAATTACCCGACAAAGGCCAACAAAAAACGTTTGGGGGTTTTGAGCACCATGCACCATGACAAGGCAGTGGATCCAACTGCTATCAAAAGAAGCCTGACATCATCAGGGTTTTATAATTTCCACCAAAGGCCGTGGATGCGATGGACAAAATGGCCCACGCGTACTCCACCAAAAGGGTCACTAAGAGGTGGCCTATGGTTTATGTTTTTAACACACTTGACCTGGGGCACCATAGCCGCAAGGTCATTTTGGCTAAAGAAATTTCCAGATGACAAAGCTGTCTCATCCTGACATGAGACTGCAGTTCCTGGTCAAGATGGCAGAGCAGCTGTGCATTGGAGCAAATACAGACAAGGCTTTCAGCCACAAATCTCTCCCCGACCGCTCCGCCAAACACTGACGTTTGTCGCTGACCATCTTTCTGAGAAACGGTATCTGAACACAAAACCCCGGAAAGGAACAAGTGCTCAGGGAGCGAAAGACAGCAACATGTTCGGACAAGAGAGGCCCACCAGAGAAGGCAGCAAAACAGGCACAAAGAAGCAAGGTCGTTGTGGGTCTTGTCAAATGGAAGTCTGACCGCAAGAAACCCCCATGTTCTGCTTCCCCTTGTTTTGCCTGGCTTTGCAAGGAACTGTCAAACATATTTGCCAGGACTGTACTGCATTAGCCTCCACCAGCACTGTCGTCACCATTGCGGAGTAGGAAGGCTCTCATCAGCAGCTGCCCCCCTAGAAAGTTGCAAATAAGTTTTTACCTGTAGTGACTTATTATGTATATACCCCTTTTAAATGTACTGTGGTTTTTTTTGTTTTTTTTCCCCAAGTCTTGACTTTAGCTGTTTCATCATGACCTGCATCAAATAGGGCGATCCCTACATTTTCTGAAAAGAGTGCTGCCAGTTTAGTGATAGGTTATTTTTATGATTTCATGAAAGCTCTTTTGGTGTGTGTATGTTTGTGCGTGTGGGTGGGTGTGTGTGCGTCCGTTTCAAGCTTTAAAAGATAGAAAATGAGCGAAAAGAGTTTAAATGGTCTGCAACAAGTTATAATGTATTTTTTTCCTTTATAAAACAGATTTTTTTTTTTCTAATTGCCCGCATTGTTATTTATCAATGATTGCAATTTTGTTAGCAGTGAGTGATGTTAATGGCCTCTGCAACAGAAAAGGAATGTCATAGCCCTACGTGATTTCTGTTTGAACACCTTATTTGGCTATATGAAGAGAGAGAGAGAGAGAAGAGAGAGAGGAAGGGGTGGATAAATAATCAGGAATATATGCAATGTGTTCTTGGCTGGTATGTTTTGGGATATTTTATGACAAAAATGGTTGTGTGTGTGTGTGGGGGTGTGTGTGTGTGTTTGTGTGTGTGTGTGGTGTGTGTGTGTGTGTGTGTTTTGTGTGCGTGCGCGCACGTGTGTGCACGCGGCTTGCGTGTTGTTTTTGATATTTAGATGAACTATGACAAAATTAAAATTCTGTCAGGAAAAATCTTTGTTTAGGTATTTGATGAATAAATATGCCCTATTTACCCTACATCAAATTTTTGGGCGGGCTGTATTTGAGAGAAAATGCATTGTGTCATTTTATACGAAGGCAGTCAACTGAAGACACACACCACACACACACAACACACACACACACACACACACACACTTGTACACACTAGTTGTCATATACCTATTACCATTACATCAAAACCATGTTGCAACACTCTCTCCACTGTCATTTTTTCTATCACACTCTATGATCTCTCTGTCTTCTCTGTCTCGCCCCACTCACACAAACACACACACTGTCCCGTGCCTAGCCATATGCATTAACATCCAGTTTGACACACACATACACACCTACGCACACACTCACGCACATGCACACAAGTTCACATACAAGTTCATACATTTTATCCACATACATTTATATATTATATATATTTTTATATATTATATTTTTATATATATATATATATTATATATATATATATTATATATATTATATATAGCTGATAATATATTTTCCGGCTTTTTTTGAAAGAGTGCTCAACCATGCGGGAGCAGCTAAAATAATGATTAAAAGCAAATCTTAAAACCGGGATGACAGGCTTGTTTCGAGGTCCTTCCTCTCTTCAGATCCGGGACGGACGGGATCTGAAGAGAGGAAGGCCCTCGAAACAAGCCTGTCATCCCGGTTTTAAGATTTGCTTTTAATCATTATTTTATATATATATATATATATATATATATATTAATATATATTTATTTTATATATATATATTATATATATTTATATATATTATTATATATATTTTCCATGCATGCACATACACACACACACTTTTCTCTCTCTCTCTCTCTCTCTGTTTCTCTTTCTCTCTCGCACAAACATGCAATAATGCTCACATGACACACACAGATAAACCCCACATTCATGCGGCTGCCTGTGCACAGTTATTCACTGAGAAACAACAACAACGAAAAACCCGTTTGACGCAAGTAGCAAGACTCTATCTCATAGACGTACGGCAAGGTCTTACTTCCTCGAAAAAAACCATGGGTTACTGTACACCCACGGCGTACGGCGAGGGGTTAGTTCCTACACAAAAACCATGGGTTACTGTACACCACGGCGTACGGCGAGGGGTTAGTTCCTACACAAAAATCCATGGGTTACTGTACACCCACGGCGTACGGCGAGGGGTTAGCTCCTATACAAAAACCAGGGGTTTTACTGTACACCCACGGCGTACGGCGAGGGTTATTCCTTCTTAGAAAGCATGGGTTTCTGCACACCCACGAAGTACAGCGCGCAAAATTTTAGGCGACGTACGGGAAAGGTTAAGGCGCCATATTGGATATTTTCCAAATGAAGCGTGCACCCACCCTATTCGACTTCGACTTTCGTGGAGGAAAAGTGAAAAAAAAAAAAATTCTCTGCCATGCGAGGGTGGAGAAGATCATGAAGAAACCACGACTACATCCAAAAGCTCGGAGAAGCACCCCGAAATTAGTGCCAGTGCAAGGGAAACTGGTTTCAAGACGATTGGCTGAAGAAGTGGCCCTGGATACCTAAGCTGAAGACCGGTGTGATGCGATGTGATGTGAATTGTGTTTGAAACACAAGAAACAAAACGTATTTACGTCGCCCAAGGTGGTTGTTTAATCTAGATGATTTGATCAAGGTGTGTTGAAGTCTGTGTACAAAGGTGGAGGAGGTATGTAACGTGGGGTTGTGGGGGGGGTGGGGGGGGGGGAGAGTGCCCCCTTTTTTTATATGAGGGGGGGACTGCCCCCCTTTTTCAAAAATCCTAGATTAAGCTCTGTTGAAAAATATCTCGTTTTTTTCTCTCCTCTTTCTTTCCTTTTTTTCCATTTATCCCCTACGCCCCCAAATTTCCAAGTCCCTGAAATTAAGAGAAGATATTGCGCAACGCAACACTTTCATCAAAATAGTTTTTCCAAGAAGTCATGGATGTTTTCTGAAAAGAAATAAGACATCCTAATATGAACGTGTTCTCGCTGGACAAGAGCATGCACGATCATGATGATGTGAAGGACAAAAGAAATCTTAAAAGAAGTGAGTGAAATAACTTTTTGTTATATGAATTTTTTAAAGAAAAATTAACTAACTAACACGGACTGCCCTGCTCCCAGACAATGCTATAAACGTTTTGCACAATCACTTTGGACTAATTGAAATGTATATGAAAGAATCTATGATGCATTATCCATTAACGGTTCGTTTCACACCAAATTTCCACAGCACTTCGTTTCACACGGGGTGTGTGTGTGACTTTATCTGTCTGAATTGAACAATGCAATCACAAAGCAATGGAGCATAAATCAATGTATTAAGTGCAACAGAAGCAATTTCTCATTTTTAATGGCTACTTCATGAAGGGGTACAATTGTACGTATGCGTGTGTGTACTCGAGCGCCGGCACGTGTGTGAATATGTGTTTTGTGGTTGGGCGCACCGTGTGCGTGCGTACGTTCATGCATGTGTGTGTGTGTGTGTGTGTGCATGCGCAAGTTTTTTTTTTTGGCGAGATGGTTTGAATCGTTATTTGTGTTTCCCCCGTGAAACAAAGCTGTGTTAGTCCTGTGTTAGTCATGCACAAGTACTACTACTACTACTACAAAAACCACACACTCATCAGTTACAGACATAAACATCTGGACATGACATAACAATCAGGTTTCCTTTCACGTTAGATCTTCTCTCAAGTTCTGTTCACACTTGCTTTCTGCAAATTTGCGTGCGTGCGTGTGTGTGTGTGTGTGTGTGTGTGTCTGTGCGGTGTGTGTGTGTGTGTGCGTGTGTGTGTGTGTGTGTGTGTGTGTGTTTACGGCCTGGCAGGCGTATGTGCATGCACAAGTTCAAGCGAAATGGTTCGAATCATTAACTGTCATCAGCTGAAACATCTGGACATGACACCACAACTACTTTCCTTTCATGTTACATCTTTCAAGCTCCATTTACCCTTGATTTGTGCAGTGTGCGTGTGTGTGTGTGTGTGTGTGTGTGAGTGTGTGTGTGTATGTGTGTGTGTATGTGTGTGTGTGTGTGTGTGTGTGTGTGTGAGTGTGTGTGTGTGTGTGTGTGGTGTGTTTGTGTGTGTATGAGCAATGAGGAAGTGCGCACATTCACGTATCAATGAAGGTGGGCATACAAATAGTTACCAAACCCAACGTGGGGTTCTCATTCAGTTCTTAATCCCCTTCCTCAGCCCCCACGCTTACCACTCCTATTTTTTTTGAAGAGCCCCGGTTCTCTCTCCGCCATATCTTTACAGTCGGACATTTGTCTTTTTTTTTATGATGATTTTTAAAATCATATTTGTTTCGCAATTTTTTTTTTAATCGAGAAGGAAAACTGTCGTAGATCTAATTTCTCTCATGAGGGTTTTAATCTTTTAATTTAATTCATAATTTTTTTTTTTCCGTGGGTGATAATTAGAGAAAAAATACCTTTGAAAATACGAAGAACTCTGTTATAGGGGTTTTAATCACGTGTGTGTGTGTGTGTGTGTGTGTGGGGTGTGTGTGTGTGTGTAAAACTACACTAATAATGTGGCCTTTTAATTGATTAAGCTTGCAGCAAACGCACAGAGTTATTCATATAGACAGACGCAGATGAAGATTTTTGAGAGACAGACAGACAGACAGAGGGGACGAAGCAAATCAGAAGGGAGTGGACTACAAAAACAGATTTTTTGATGAAAAAAAGGTAAAAAAAAAATCAAAAAAAATCAAGTACCAAATATTCTAAACCATTGAATCCTTTATTTGTTCTTGTTCCCATAGTGAAACAAAACTTTTCTTCATTCATGTACGAATAATTACTGTCGCCAACCGAGAGATTTTTTTTCTCATTGTCATTCAGTATTACAGTGTATAAAGACATGGGGAGGCGCGCATGGAATCCAGTCAACCAGAAATTGTCTTTGTGGGCCCAGCCGCTGTGGCGAAGTGGTTAGCGTCGCGGACTGCCGGCTGGGAGGTTGTGGGGTCGATTCCCCATCAGAGTCATTTTTCTCTGCCCCGACAGGCTCCTCTCCAGAGTTGATTTTGCTACGAGCTCAGTCAGGAAGACTGGGACCCCACGGTTGAGTTTTATCCACTCAATGGATGCGTCTCAGAGTTTTGCTCAAATTTCCTGACCAACATGCAGGTGTCCGTGTCTTCCGGGCTGGTTGACTAGAGTACAACCCTGTCATGCAGTCTCAGACTGGAATGGAAATCTTCAGCATCATCTTCATCTTCCTCATTCTCACCGATCAGCACAAAGCAGTCTCAAATTCTGTGGCCCTTCATGCCCTGCTCTTATGGTGACCTCAGTTTCGATGTCTTCTCCACGTCTGTGGCCTTGCTTTGATTCCACCAGAGTTTACCAGTATTGGCGAGTCCATGGGGGCTGTCGTTGGATGGATGTGATGGCTCCCCCCGGAGGGAGAGCTTACTCACGCCGGCTCCGCTAATAAGCAATTACTGTCGTCTGTATGGGGCTGAGTAGGTGGTGTCCTGCGTATGTTGGATCAGAACAGATGCCACTGATCACCACAGTGACTCGGCAGCAGTGCAGTGTCTCTTCTGGTGGGTTGCCTCTTGACGACTTGACATTGACTGCTTCCTATGGATTGCCGGTGCGGGGCTGGAGTGGGCCAGGCCGGGCTGTGGCTGTGGACGGGGTGTCGGAATGAGCGGCGTGGGTGCACTGCCTCTGAGGTGCCACTGCACAAATGATGGGACAGAAGAAACGTTCTTTGTAAGTCTGGCCACATTTTAGAGTTTACCAGAGAGAGGAGAGAGAGCAAAGTTATTTTCAGCAAGGCCAAGCCCCTCTTAAAGGAGTGTGAACAACCAAAACAACAACAACAACAACAACAAAATGACCCCACCTGCCCATTCACACATACCTCCACAACACACACACGTATACAACCGTTCGACAATGATATGAAGGAATTTTCATTCCAACATAAGCAAGAGAAGTGCATCAAATATAAATCTGACAATGGTCATCTGCAGTCTAATAAGAACAATACATATCTTAGTTTATATTTGCAACAGAACACTTTTTATGTTTACCCCCTTCCCAAAGTTTCCCCAAATCGTTCATTGATTGCAAAACCACACAATACCTGTAGCTTTAAAACCAGCCAATCGCTAAACCTACTCACTGTAAGCACAACACAACAAGTGCACAAACTGTCAAACGACACATCACAAAACAAACAAAAGCGAAAGTACGTAAACAAATTTGTGCATCATCTGGTGAACGGTCAGAACGCTCCATGAAGTTGAATGACATTCACCAAGTGCATCATCTGGTGAACGGTCAGAACGCTCCATGAAGTTGAATGACATTCACCAAGTGCATCATCTGGTGAACGGTCAGAACGCTCCATGAAGTTGAATGACATTCACCAAGTGCATTTATCTGGTGAACGGTCAGAACGCTCCATGAAGTTGAATGACATTCACCAACCACAAACGCGGGAATTCAAAGAGGCAGATCGGGAGGGGGGGGGGGGGGGGGGGGGGGGGGGGGGAGGTGGGAGGGGGGTGACGGGCGGGCTGGGGCCAGGGTGGGAGTGGGGGGGGGGGGGGTGGTAAAGAAGCGGTTTGGAGGAGAGTTCACGCTGCACTTAAAATCGCGCACACAGCGAGACAGACCATCACAGTGGTAGGCTGCAGGTAAGTACGTCTGTTTGCCTGTTGTTGACTGTGCGCATTTGGGGGGAGTTGGGTGTGGTCTTTATGCCTCCTCCTGCTCTTGTTAAACCTTTACTACAATGTCACTTTCCTTTCATGTGCCTTTTCTGTTGATGAGTAGTTTTTAAAAAAAGAAAATAAAGGTATGGGCGCAGGACGGGGATCAAACTGTTCCCTTGCAATTTTTTTTAAGAATAGTCTTGATGTTCGTAACTGGTCATATTTCACGCTAAGAAGGCTCCTATAAGGAACAGGAGTCTTTCTATCCAAGGATTGAAAAGGCTTGTTACGGTTTTTGTGAGGATTGAAAAGGCTTGATACGGTTTTTGTGCATGACCCGACACCTCCGAGGGAAGACGATTACTGACGGAAAGACGTGATCTGGGTTATTAATTGCAGTGTCTTCTTTTGCAGGTGGTTATTTATGAAAAAGCTGTAGCTACTTATATTTTATTTATCTGATTTGCAATCACTTCATTCTCTTGGTAATTATATAGTGTCTTGGTTTCCAGTCAATGAGTTTCAGGCAATTCCCTCGGTAACATAGTCTTTGTTTTCAGTCAATGAGTTAGCTATTCCTGTCTCAGATCTTAGCAACAGTCCCTGCAGAGGAGTGACTTCCTTCCCCAACATTTTTTTTTTTTTTTTTTAATGCTGATCGATGAGAATGAGGATGATTACGATTGATGCTACGGATTTCTATTTCGGTCTGAGACTACATGACAGGGCTGTACTCTACGCTTCCTTTTATAATATATCCGGCGTCAACCAGGCCCGAGAGATACAGGCACCTGCAGTGTTGGTCATGAAATTTGAGCAACAATCTCAGAAACGCATCCATTAAGTGGATGAAAACTCGACTGTGTGGTCTCAGTCTTCCAAACTGAGTCCGCAGCAAACTCAACTCTGGGTAGGAGCCGGTCGGGGCAGAAAAACCCACATGACTTGATGGGATTCGAACCCACGACCTCCCAGCCGGCAGTCCGCGACGTTAACCACTTCGCCACGGCGGCTGGTTCCCTTCCCCAACATCATTTATGCTAAATAAATACGTACGCGGCAATCGAGGAACCCTTCCAGGCTCACTGGCATGCATTGCATGGTGTCAGAAAAATGCAGAAGTTTTAGCTGTCAACTTTGAGAAAGAAGCGTCACACTACCAGTAAGCATGGAGCTGAAAAATCATTCAATTTTTCACCAGCATATAGCGATCTTGCTTGTTTCATAATGCTGTACTCTGACGCAGACTCGCGCGCCTGATCGATAGTATTGTGAGTTTACTTTAAATCACAGCTACACTTGCCAACACAAACCGTGGCAGACCCGAAGCATCACTTTGCGAGTGGTGACAGAACAGATGCATTCAGCACATTTTTTTTTTTTTTTAACTGTAGACCGTCGATTGGCACAGACTATCAAACAACCAGAATGAATGTAGTCTGGTCGTTAGGACGGCGTGAAACTGCAGTGAGACACACTGCAACAAGCAGCATTCAAGAAAGCGAAAGATCTTCTACAATCCGGAAAAGCCTGTGACGCTTCAAATCGATACTAGAGAACTTGGCCTATGAGCCGACATCTTTCAAGATGGCAGGTCTGTTGCATGTGCGTCTAGAGTGTTAATCACGGCAGAACAGAACTACGCCATGGCAGGTCTGTTGCATGTGCGTCTAGAGTTTTAAATCACGGCAGAACAGAACTACGCCCAAAGTAAAGAGGAACTGCAATGTAGTACTCTTTGGGTGCCGACTTTTTACCTGACAGGTCTACAGGCAAAAGATCGCTATGTAAACAGAGCACAAGCCCATGAGGAGCATCTTGAAGACGCCACTGTCGTCATCCCCTCCACGGCTGCAGCGTGATGTTTAACACTACAAAGATTTGACCTTCAAAGAATGATTGACCTTCAACGATAGGACCTGCTGGTCTTAACATGCACGAGAACAGCATCCCTGTTCTGATTCCTTGTCAGAGAATCTCCCACTACAGGGTCCAGGGGGAGAGTTTACTCAACGTTGTCCACCTAGTTTGCTCCTCATTACATATCTGAAACGGTCACAAGAATGAATGCCCCCCCCCCCAACCCCCATTCCTCCTCCTACCTCCATCTTTCAATTCTTTTCTAAAGAATCCCACATGTTTGCCAAACGGTGGATTTCAGTGACATGACATCCAGTCCAGGCTACACTCAATCGAGGATCCAGGTTTTGTAAATCGCACAGACAATCATCCCTGAGAAAGCCAAGACTGCTGGTGACGTCGCCCTCACCAGCTCCTTGGAATACTGCTACTCCCCCTAAGGGCGGCTTGGACTCATGAACTCAGCTTCTGTTGGGACACCAGCTGCAGTCCATATATGCCAGCAACCAACCAACAGCTGACCCCATGATCATCAGCTCCAGCACCTGTCAACACGTCAGGCTTTCCAGCAAAAGCGGGAGCACTCTTGGACCAGGCTGCGCCATGCCTGCCACCTGCCCTCTGCAGACAGGAGCCCGGGGTTTCCGAGCACAGCTCCAGACAGGGAAAGACTGGAGGCCAGTCCAGGTCCTCACAACAAGCTGCACACCTCGTCATTCAATATCAAGACGGGGGCCGGGCCGGGCGCTCAGACGCTGCCGTCGTTTCCTGCCCTCATAGAGCCCTAAAACATCGTCGCCTTCTCCAACGTCTCGCCAATGGCAAATTGCAACCTCCACTCCAGCCCAGGTCAACATCTTCACCCCTCCCCCCTCCCCCCCATCTCACCCCACCTCCTGCGCTGTCATCACTAGAACTGTCTGAGAGGGGAGATCTCTACAGAAGCTTGATTATAGATACAACCCGACTGCAATTCAAGCATGTGCACAGCATACTAGAAAAAGAATAAAGTTCCTTTTTACCTTGGCTAAATTATATTCCGTTTGCCAGACCGTGTCTTAATTCACTACACCTTGGTTTAAATTATTTTCTGTTTGCCAAAAACTGTCTCTTGAATCACAAACAAAATACCTACCTGGTGTAATGGTATGTCGCACACTCAATAAGGTAAAGGCGGTGCTTGATTCCAAAAGATATGGACTTTATTTGCTAAGTACAGGAAGATACAGATGCGGTCGCCGCCATCATGCAGAGCCGAAGCTGGTATACCGTTCCGGTACAGTCCATGCTTAAAACAGCATACACTACATCTCCCCCTTTTTTAAGGCGGGGAAAGTTAGCTTTCTACCATTAAAGGTTCCTTGTCTGACGAAAACATCTTAAATGGTTTTTTTCATTATCAAATCAGTTTCAGTCTTCCAGTCATAGTAAACTGTTCTTAGTTACGGAATTGTGATGCAAGATTAATCTAATCTTTGTAAACTTTTGTTTATATCATGACTAGAACCGGTTATGGGTGTCTGACTAGATGTAAATCACTGCACCAGGTCTTTCACCAGTGTTTATTTGTTTTTGCCTTTGTGGCACCAGGTCTTTCACCAGTGTCTATTTGCTTTTGCCTTTCGTGGCACTGGGTCTTTCACCAGCGTCTCTTTTTTGTTTTCACAACTGTTCGATGAGGCGCTGTGGCTTCTTGGGGGGCCCGTGCAGATCTTCTGGGTAAGGGTTTTTGAAGTCCCTCTGGGGATGTAGGTGTTCCTCTGGCACCTGTCTGTTGTTGGCGTAAGGGGCTCTGGCCAGGGGATGTCTCTCCAGATGTGGTCCGGTCTTCTGGGAGTTGGGTAGGAGGCACCTCTCTTCCAGGATGTGGGCTGACCTGTAGAGGAGGTATGTGTTGCTGGGCTGGACTGGTCTGCTGGCTGGTGGAGCTTCCTGGTCATCCGACGGTTTCTGCGTAGGAGGCCACCGTCAGATGTTTCGATAACCCAGATCTTGGAGCCTCATGGCGTTGGATGACTGTGCCTTCTTTCTTCAGGTCCGGGATCCAGACTGCATCACAGGTGACAGGTTTTCTGGGGTGACGACTCTGTGTCTTCTGTCGTAGCCAGTTGTCATCTTCTCACGGTACTCTCTCTCCCTCTTCTTCACCGTCATGAAATCTGGGGTCTGGCGCAAGAGGAGGTTGGGATGGCATGGGACTCTGGTTTTGAGTCTGCGCCCCATGCTTAACTAGGCAGGGGAAAAAAACATTCGGTAATGGGGTATTCCTATACATTAGGAGGCCAAGGTACTCATCATTGGTTTTCTTGATGAGACTACCTCTCCTTAGACTGGGGATAGTGGGGTGATGATGTGATGTGGTTCGAATCCCCAGGACTGTGCAAAGGACTTGATGTCTTCTGCAGTGAACTGCGGCCCCGTTGTCTGTGACGACAATATCTGGGTTTGCCGTGGCGACTGAAGATCTTTTTCATTCTTGCTATTGTTTTGCTGTTGTGACTCTACTGGAAACCAGGGCCATTTCGATGTCTCTGGAGTAGTAGTCAATGGCAAGCAGAAAGAGCTTGCCGTTGTACTGGAAAAAATCTGCAGCAATCCTGGACCAAGGTCTCTCCGGAAAATGGAGTCCCCTTCATAGGTTTTCCCCCCTAGCCTTTCGATGCTTGGTGCACTC
This sequence comes from Conus ventricosus, assembly GCA_018398815.1. Classification (NCBI taxonomy): domain Eukaryota; kingdom Metazoa; phylum Mollusca; class Gastropoda; order Neogastropoda; family Conidae; genus Conus; species Conus ventricosus. The sequence goes on along the minus strand of CM031622.1, from coordinate 59,402,524 downwards.
CGGACAGGTCTTCACCATCTGGGTCGACATCTTGGGAGAGGCCAGGCCACCACACTGAGTTGCAGCATTTTCCTTTGTTTTGTTGACTCCTTGATGCCCATCATGGAGGTGTCGAAGGACATCTTGCTGCACTGATGATGGGATGACGAGCCTCTTCCCTCGGAGTAGGAGACCATCATGTTTCAGACATGCTGCCCCTCTTATTGAAGTAGGTCTTGAGAGGACGATTTAGGGTTAGTCTTATCTGGCCAGCCAGTCTGAACATGATGCATGACCACACGCAGGATATCGTCCTTCTGTAGCTCTGACCTGATTTCTTCCAGTCTTCTGTCGCTGACTGGCATGGTCACAAGCACAGAATTGACGTATGCCTTACATGGCCTGTCAGGTTGTTGTCCTTAGTGTCTGTCGTTGGCAAAGTAGCTCTTGACAAGGCATCTGCAGTATGAAGCTCCTTGCCTGGGAGGTGGGAGATCTCGAAGGAAAACCGCATCAGTCTCATTCTGAAACGCTGGATGCGAAATGGGCAGTTTGTCAATCAGCTTGGAAGAGAACAGAGGTACCAAGGGCTTGTGGTCCGTCTGTACTCGGAAGACATGCCAATGAGCAGGTCAGGCCAGTGTTCAAGACTCCAGGTAATCGCCAATGCCTCCTTCTCGATCTGGGGCATACCGCTGCTCTGTGGCCGTTAATGAGCGACTTGCATAGGCGACTGGATGAAGCATGCCATTGTCCTGGCGCTGGAGAAGGACAGCCCCAGTCCGTTAGCTGCTTGAGTCAGCTGAAACTACTGTCTCACGCTCTGGGCTGTATAGAGCAAGAGTCACTGGTGACGCAAGATCTTGCTTCAGGGTTTTGAAGGCTTTTTGTGATCTGGTCCCCAAGTCCATGCTGCATCTGTTCGGAGTAAGTCTCTCAGGGGCTTGGTTTTCTCAGCTAGGTTGGGTACAAAACTTCATGAGTTGGTTGACCATCCCCAGGAATCTTCGGATTTCTGCTACATTCTTGGTTCCTTCATATCAGCGATTACCTTGGCTTTTGCTGGATCCCTCTTCACCCCATCTGCATCGATCACTTGTCCCAAGTATTCGAGGCGGGGCATGGAAAATTCAAATTATCCAAGTTGAGGGTTACGCCGCTTTGTGACAATCGGTCAAGAACTTCCTTCAGCTTTGCATCATGGTCTACTTTGTCTTTGCCCAAAGACAAGGATGTCATCTATGTGACACAGTACTCCCTCAAGCCCTTGAAGAATTTGGTCCATTTTTTTCTGAAAATATTCTGGCGCTGAAGAGATGCGTAGGGAAGGCGTTTGAACCTGTAGCGCCCAAGGGAGTAATGAAAGTTGTAAGCTTTGAGCTCTCTTCGTCCAGTTTGATTTGGTGAAAACCCCGAGTTTGCATCAAGTTTGGAGAAAACTTTGCCATGGGTGACCTTGTTCAGAGTTTCCTCTACCGAAGGCATGGCGTAGATTTCTCTTTTCACACTTGTGTTCAGCTTCGTCAGGTCCACACAGATTCTGATGTCTCCATTTGGCTTTGGGACGACAACGATTGGGGCACACCAGTCTGTTGGTGTCTCTACTGGTTCAATGACATTGCTGCTGACCATCCTGTCCACTTTCTCAACAGAGGGATGGGAACTCTTCTTGGGATGGTCTGACAAAATGGTTTGGCGTTGTCCTTGAGCTCAATATGTTGTTCATTTTCGAGTTCACCCAGTCCTCCAAAGAGATTTTGAATATTTCATCTTCACATTTTTCTTTGGACCAGAACTTCGGAGGAGGCTGATTCCCACTTTGGCGTGTCTGGTGCTTTGCTTTGCTTGGCATAGTGCGGATCGCACGCATGGTGGAATGCATCAGGAATGTCATGGATCAGTCCAGTTTCTGGATTGCAGGCATACCAAGCAGTAATTTGGAGCTTTTGCCAATGTAAACTTTCTCACTAATGTGGGTCTTCCGTGAGAAAGCTTGATGAAGGCGAAACCCTTGATCTCAAGACGCTGGTCTCCAGGTCCAAGGTGCTGGCGGTCGGGATTGTGTAATTTCCCATATGCTGGTTTGAAGATGTGGGTCTGGCATGACAGAAACTTGGGCTCCTGTGTCGATACACCAGGTGAGTTCCTGAGATCCTATCTTCAGTCTGATGTGCCAGCCTGGATCTGATGGTGTCTTCGCCTGTACACCTCCAACAAAGTAGTTTTCGACTTGCTGGTTTTCTTCTTGTACCTCTCTGACTGCCAAGGAACTTCTGCAGACAATAGCGAAGTGTCCCACTTTGTTGCATTTTCTGCAGTGAGTTTTTGCAGCAGGGCAGTTTTTCTTGCCTATAGGGTGTATTGGTCTTCACTGGGCCCTCCAGTTGGATGACTGCGGCCGTTTGATTGTGGCCGTTTTTGTGCGACAATGACCTTTCGCCTTTTCTGCAGCCTGCAGGGCGTCCACTGTTGCCGACTTCGTGTTTGCCAGTTCTTTCTTCGTCAGTTCTCTCATAGAAAGAGTTTCAACTGTTTTCTGAAGGGTGAGTCCAGCTCCCACGTCATACAGCTTCATCTTTGCAATGTCGTCATGGCAAGAGAATACCAATTTGTCTCTAACCATCGTGTCGACGTTGTCAAATTTGCATGCACTAGCTTTTTCTTTTACAGTGCGTAGCCATGCATCGAATGTCTGGGACGGTTCTCTACGCAGCTTATACCAGAACTGTTCCCTCAGCATCAATTGGGGGTCGCGACGGTTAAAAATTCGTCGTATTACGCAGGGACGGTTGCGTAGTCATTTTGGTCTTCTGCTGGGAGCCTTTCGTCAGCATTTTCAGGGTTGTCTCTGGCTGGTAGGTAGGCAAAATTCGAATAGATTTCGATGCCTTCATCGCCGATGTGGTTTAGGATAGAAGTCCTTCCTTGACGGCGTTGGGCTTTGTTGTTGGCCAGTAGCCTGAAGAAAGATGTTGAACTTTATCTTCCACTTGCTCCATTCAGCACTGGGGTTGCTGCTGTTGACACAGAGCGGATCTGGTGTCCTTACGATGACAGTCTCTGCCATGGTCGTGGGTTTCTTCTCTACTTCTACACTTCTGACACCATGTATATGGTATGCCGCACACTCAATAAGGTAAAGGCGGGGGCTTGATTCCAAAGATATGGACTTTATTTGCTAAGTACACGAAGATACAGATGCGGTCGCCGCCATCATGCAGAGCCGAAGCTGGTTATACCGTTCCGGTACAGTCCATGCTTAAAACGCATACACTACACCCGGTTGAATTATGCTGACTCAGCACGAAGCTCCAGCAAATTTCTTGAATTCTGCTTTGTTGTGCGTGTGTGTGTGTGTGTGTGGTGTGTGTGTGGTGTGTGTGTGTGTGTGTGCGCGCGCGCGCGCGTGTGCGAGCCTGCGCGCGCGCGTGTGTGTATGTTTGTGTGTGTTTGTGTGTGTGTGTTTGCGTGTAATTTATGTAATTTCAATCAATGGGAGAGATTCCATTTCCTATGTCCCATCTTAGCCATATCCCATGTATAAGAGTAACTTCTCCAACCAACGTGGAAGTAAGTTACGTGTGGGTTACGTCCCGTCGCCTTGTGTGCTCGAGGGAATGCTCTGTTACCAATTCTGTGTTTGTGAGAGATTTAGAGTGCTGCTGTGTGATTGAATAGCATCATTGTTTTCGTCATGACACGCCCGTCATTTTGGTGTCTTTTTTGGCACTTTTTGACGATGGACAACGGATTTATGACCGGTTCTTATACCTGACATTTTTGTTTTTCTTCTACCAATTGCCCTGTTGAGCGAGCGGCCATTCAGCTTGCAGTTGGCACGTGCTGACCATGCTATGCAGCCAGGTGTTTCAGTGTCATCGCTGCGCTCGGCGTTACATACAGCAGAGACCAGCTTCTGTCACTGAGGAAAGTGCACACTGAACTTGCCCCAACTGTGTGTGACACACTTAGGTGTTTTTGTCTGCACAGTCGGTTTCCGTGTTCGAGAAAGAAGAAACGTCGACCGTTTCGTGGGGGGCGTCGGAGATTCCGAGAGGTAGGCCAATTCCAGTGATCATCTCCAGTCGTGATCAAACCTACCTTTGTCTCACTCCTGATCACCCCAACCGTCAACATGTAAACAACACGCCAAGCCTACTGTGAATTCGAACAATCTGATCTCCATTCGCTCACACCTCTTCTCCTGATCGCACGCCGAATGGACTCAAAATCGCATTCTTTTAATGCACAGTCTGTTGGTCCCACATGCAAGAAAAGAGAACTGAGATGAACACTTTCATTGTTGATAATGACCTCGATATGTTGTTTGTTGTGGAGACGTGGCTTAGACCACGGGGTGACGAGGCACTCTGTGCCGATCTCATACCTGGTGGTTTACTCCATCAAGTCCCCCCCCCCCCCCCCCCCCCCCCGTACATACGGCAAGCGCGGTGGCGGTGGTATCGCTGTCATCTATAGAGACAAACTTGCTCCCCATCTTACCTTCATAGACAAATTACTTTCGATCATGCCGCTTTTGAACTGCTACATGTGTTCACTGACATCACAGCATAGTGTACTGCATTTTATGTGTGTGTATCGCCCTGGGCCCACGTCTGCCAACAAGTATACGTTGACAGATTGCGATGTTTTTTGACCAGCTTCCAGAGCTTCTTGATCACTGTAACCCCTCCGTGGTCACTTGTGTTTATTGAGTGACTTCAACTTTCATGTGAATGACCTTCGTGACAGAAGTGCATGCAGGTTTTTAGAGCTCCTGTCGATGTATGATTTAAGTCAGACTGTCTTGCCCCACTCACAAGGGGGGTCACACTCTAGATCTGGTGATTGTGCGGCCTTCTGATGGAGTTCACCGATCATTCGAGGCTACGTGCGCCTTGGACTCTGACCACTTTAGTGTGGTGTCTGCCTTCGACATTGATCTCCCTTCCCCTGCCCGGTGTTCCGCAACGTCCGCAACACCCGTGCCATTGACAGAGCAGCGCTGAGAGACGATCTGCAGGTGGAGCTGGCAGCATTGAGAACTGCACCGCTGACAGTAAAACCCACTGCCCTCCGGGACGTTCTGGACAAGCATCCCCCTGTGTCTCGACGCAGGGTGATGGAGGGAAGGTGGCGTCCCCGTGGTTTGGTGTCCTTGGCGATGAACTGGTTCAGGCAAAACACGAGCGGAGATGTGCAGAGCAAAAGTGGGATGACAGGACTCACCGTTCACAAGCAGATCTATCAGAAAGCCAAGAATTTTGTGACTTTCCTTGTTCACAAAGCCAAGACTTTATTCTACATCACCAGTATTTCGGAGGCAAAGTCTAGCAAAGAACTGTATCACATCACCAACACTCTGTGTGCTAGGACTAAAAGTAATCAGCTTCCCATTATCTATCCATTGTCTGCATTGCCAAATATGTTTTCAGACTTCTTTTGTTCCAAGGTTGAGAAAATTCGGAAAGATCTGGACGCTCAAGTGACTGTGGTGCACCCCCTTGGTAAACCGTTCAGTGGTGATCCACTTTGTGCATTCAGTCCTGTCACTAACGAAGAGGTTTTGGGAATTTTGAAAAAATCAGCTCCCAAAACTTGTGATCTTGACCCACTCCCCACGCCCCTGCTCTATGAATGCTTGGAAACTGTTCTGCCTTTTTTGACAAAGATGATCAATGATTCTCTACTTTCCGGTATTTTCCCTGATGTTCACAAGAATGCGATTGTAACCCCTCTATTGAGAAGCCAACACTGGACTCTAACGATCTGAAAAGTTTCCGTCCAGTTTCAAATCTGTCGTTTCTGTCAAAGATTATTGAGAAAATTGTGTTGTCTCAGCTTTCCACTCATTTATCGTCCAACCAACTATTCAGTATCCATCAGTCGGCCTATAGACCCGGTCATAGCACGGAAACTGCCCTGATGAAAGTTGTAAATGATCTCCTGCTTTCTCTTGATGAAGGAAAAACTCTCTGTTTTGACATTGTTAGATCTCTCGGCCGCATTCGACACCATTGATCACAGCATTCTTCTCTCTCGTTTTAGAACATGTGTTTGGTGTTTCTGACACAGTCCTTCACTGGTTTGAATCATACCTGTCCAAACCGCACTCAAACTGTATCTATTCAAGACTGCAAATCTAACCCAGCGTTAATCGCCTATGGAGTGCCTCAGGGTTCTGTCCTTGGCCCAGTTTTGTTTGTTTTGTATACAACACCCTTGTCTGATATCATCTCATCTCACTCTGTTCTGTCTCACTCTTTTGCAGATGATACTCAGTTACAAAAGTCTGCAGAACCCAGCCATGTCAACGAGCTGGTTCAGTCAATGCAAGCATGTATTCAGGATGTTAAATCATGGATGACATTAAACAAACTCAAGTTTAAACGATGAGAAAACTGAAGCTTTAGTCATTTCTTCACCAAGAACGTCACTGTCTACTCCATTACCGGACTCGCTTGTTGTCGGTTTATGCCACTGTTCCATTTTCAAAATCAGCAAAGAATCTTGGCGGGTTTTTCTTGACTCACATCTGACAATGAATGCTCAGGTCATGACGTAATTTCGTACAGTTAACTTTGAGCTCCGTCGTATCAGCTCAATTCGCCATTTCCTCTCAACTGAGGCAACAAAACTCTCGTTTTCAGCATTTGTGCTCTCCCGTCTGGATTATTGCAATGGTCTCCTTGTAAATTGCCCACAAGATCTTATACAACGAATTCAGAGATTACAAAATTCTGCAGCACGCTGTCTTGAGGGTTCCCCGTAGAGACCACATCACCCCGCATCTCCACACTCTGCACTGGCTCCCATAGCAGCACGCATTTGATAAAAAAATTGCATGCATTGTGTTTTCGCGCCGTCAATGGATCTGGCCTGTCTATCTTTCCCCTGGTTAGCATTTTAACACCGGCAAGAACACTCCGCTCATCATCTGACACTCTCACACTCTGCAAGCCAACGCGTTTCAACAAAAACCTATGGTGAATGTTCCTTCTTTTTTGCAGGCCCTTCCGTTTGGATACTCTCCTCCCACTTTCGATCGCTCTGCCAAAACTGACTCTGCTTTCCGCTCTACTCTCAAAACCCATCTGTTCAAGGAATTTTTGACTATAGAAAACATTTTTGTCCTGTTATTGGGTGTGTCATGGCGTTTACGTGTTGTAAGTGTTACACTTGAAAACTGACAGTGTGTGTGTGTGCGCGCGCGCGCGTGTGTGTTGTGTGTGTGTGTGTGTGTGTGGTGTCAATGTTGGTTGGCTAGCCCCCCCCCCCTTTCCTTGCTGTGTTTCATTGTCATAATTGATGAGGTGACTGGGTTTATGGTTTTGTATATGATGTTTGTTTTTGACATTGTTTATAGTTAAACATTGTAAAGCGCTGTGAGCTCTAGTGAGAAAGGGCGCTCTATAAATGTATCGTTATTATTATTATTATTATTATCAATTTCATGGCACTTCAAGCGAAATGAGTTTACGTCCGTTATCCGGGACGCGTCTGTTGGGTCAATTATTGTGTTGTAACGTCCTATTCCAGGGACCGCCATTTCATACATCATTCTCGTTTTTGAGTTGCTTTTGTTTGAAGTGAGGTGAGCAATTACACCCACTCACCGCCTGACTCACTGACTCCTGTTCTATGTATTTTTAACTAATCGTGTGCGCAGCCGCCAGCCTCGTCAGGCAACGTCCCAAAGTTGAAAGCTTTTCCTCGCGTCGGAGAGGAGAGAAAAGAGGAGAGAGAGGGACGCTTTGACGCTTTGCGATTTATTTCCTTCAGCTTAACAAGCCATTAAGGGAAAGGGGGGTCACATACGCTTTGACACATTAATCACTGAAATATAATGAAAAAAAAGTATAAGGGAAAATAATAATGATTTAAAATTAAAAAAATATCAGGAAGAAAAAGGTTTATCAAAACACCAATTTTGAAAGGACAGTATTTTAACATGAAACCCCGTGGGAAAACAGCGCAAAACCCCGTATATAACATCCTTTCCCACGCTACCCTTCCACCCCTTTTAAATTCAAAATACTTTCACTCGCCTTACACCTAAACAAGCTAGTAAACGCAAACTCACTTTTTTTCTATTCCCGTTTCACTCAACCTCACCATCTAATCTACATTCCCCGACGCCCTTTCCCTCCCCCCCTCCCTTCCCCCCTCCCCTTCCGTTGCCCATAAACACTTTTGCACAAAGGGATGCAGCCCACGACGCCGCGGCGCGCGCACAACCACACCCAAAACCACACACACACACACACCACACACACAACCAAAACACCACAAGTGCACCCGCACGCGCGCACACACCACTGAAACTACATGGCCACCCCCACAAAAATACATACTAATACGAACAAATAAAAAAGAATACAATATATTGTCGTAAGTTCCCAATTTCTTTCTTCTCGCAGTGGTGGCTTCAGCAAATTTTTGCAAGGGCAATAATGGTTTTTATCATTACCTGTTGACAAAAGATTTACTATGCGCCCATGTAGGCTCAATATGAGTCAGTTTGAAAAATGAAAATTTTCGGCGAATATCTGAGAAGAAGCAACATTGGAAAAGAAAGTGCACTTCATCTTCATTATGTGACCGCACATCGGGCAGTCAGCACTTCGTTCACTGGTCATAACCAGTGTTTGCAACGCCTAGACCATGCACTCTTAATCTAAACTTTACCAGATCTTCTCTCATCTTTTTATTCGTTATTAAGGACAGATATCTCTCCGCTTCAAACGTTATTTTAAAGGAACGATACCATTCATATTTACCATTATTTTCATTTCGGAATGCCAGTTTTGTTTGTAGCATGAAACAAGCCTTTCCTTAAATTCTGATATAAACCCCTTCTCGAAGCCAACACCCTGACACAACCATACTATCCCAAAGCCATTTCCTGTCAGAGTGTTCCTAACTTTTGATGCCCAGTTGTTGTTTGCCTGCTCTAATTGTATTAACATCATATCATAGGCTTGCCTACATATTCTATTAATTGGTAATCTTACCACTCGCAACCAGTACTTAACACATTTACTGCTGTTCGAACGTACAATGGATATCTTCTGTTTCTCCGTAAATCATTTTGTTTGAAGAGTGTAAAGGTACACCCAGGAATCGTTTAATGGCAAAAGTATGTACTTTTTCTATTAACCCTGTATCTTCCAACCCCCAAATTTCTGCTGCGTAAGTCAATATCGGCTC
>CM031622.1:59383335-59388335 GCA_018398815.1 Conus ventricosus | reverse complement strand
CCTTTACAGAAGGACAGGTTTCACATTTGAGTTGAAGATTCTGATCTTTTTATGGAGTGAGAGGGCAGAGGAATTCCAGATAGGCCGTAGCGTAGTAAAGGTGTGCCTGGCTTTATTGATGCGACTCTTGATATCCTCATCCGTACCTCCATCTTTGCTGACCACACTGCCGAGGTAGACAAACTTGTCAACTTAAATTGATGCTTCCTGTTGTAGTCGTAGTGGGTCTCGTTGCTGGCTGTTGACTCTCATGGCTTCTGTTTTCTTTATGTTGATTTGGAGGCCTGTCTTTTCTGCTTCTTCTGCTACCCGGCACAGCTTTCTTGTGCGTCTTGCTGTTTGTGGGACAGAAGGCTGATGTCGTCGGCGAAGTCCAGGTCTTCCAGTTGCTTGGTGAAAGTCCACTGGATTCCTGTCCTCTTGCCGAGTGTAGACTGCCGCATTATCCAGTCAACGACCATCAGGAAAACTGTTGGCGATAGTAGACACCCCTGACGGACGCTGGTTTGTACAGTGAAGGGCTTCGTTAGCTTCCCATCGTGGACGACCTGGCATGTGGCATCCTCGTAGAGTTGCTGGATGATGGCAACAAACTTGGGTGGGAAGCCATAGTGGGGGCATGAGTTTCCAGATGGTATCTCTGTCGATGCTGTCAAATGCCTTCTGGAAATCTAACAAATACTGCGTACAAGGGGGTCTGCCACTCCAGAGACTGCTCGATGATAATTCTCATGGTGGCAATTTGGTCTGTGCATGATCTGTCTTGGCGAAATCCAGCTTGTTCTTGGCGGAGGGTCTTGTCTAGGGTGGTCTTTAGTCTATCTAGCATGATTTTGGTCAGCACCTTCCCCAGGATGGACAGCAACATAATCCCTCTCCAGTTTTTACAGGATGACAGGTCCCCTTTCTTCGGCAGCTTCACCAGGTGGCCTCTTTTCCAGTCTTCTGGCAAATCGTTCCTGCTCCCAGATCTTGCTTAGGAGTGGAGCAGCATCTCTGTTGACGTCTGGATGTCTGCTTTCAGTGCTTCAGGTGGAATTCCGTCTGGACCCGTTGCTTTACCTGACTTCAGTGACTTGATGGCTTTGGTAACTTCCGTCTTGGTTGGTGGGCCTGTGTTGATGTCCAGAAGCTGGGTTGGTGGTGGAATGTCTGGGAGGACAGGTGGTGCAGGTCTATTCAGTGTCTCTTAAAGTGCTCTGCCCACCTTGCTCTCTGCTCAGCTTCTCCTGCGATGGTGTTTCCCTCCTTGTCTTTGACCGGGCGACTGGGGTTGCTGGTTTTCCAGAAAGTGTTCGGGTAATCTCATACAGCCTTTTCATGTTTCTCTGTCCTGCCCCTGTTCTGCCTCTTCTGTGAGCTCATGGATGAATTGTTTCTTGTCTTGTCTAGCACTTTTCTTAACTTGGCGGTTGACGTCCCCGTAGTGTGCCTGTAACTCTTGCTTGTGGTCTTGGTCTTTGGTCTTGGGTCTGGTTGATCTGGTCTTTTAGGTGCTTCCGCTCTGTGATGAGGGTCCATGTTCCAGCTGTCAGCCATTCTTTGTGTTTTCTTCGCTTCTTTCCAAGCACTTGTGTACATGTTTGTCTGCCAGACCTCCCTCAGGTCACACCAGTGGTCTTCGATTGTTTCTTCAGCAAGTTGGTCCAGTACGCTGAATCTGTTTCTCAGTTCCAGTTTGAACCCCTCTGTTGTTGCTCTCTCCTTCAGACTGTGTACATTGTACTTATGTGATAGTCGGCCTGCTTGGTCTTTGTAGGCTTTCAATTTGGTCTTTAGCACAGCTATCACAAGGTTGTGGTCTGATGCTGCGTCTGCTCCTTGTTTCACTCTCACGTAATGTAAACTTCTGCGCCATTTTCTGCCGATGGTAATGTGGTCGATTTGGTTCTGGGTCTTCCCATCAGGTGAATTCCAAGTCATCTTGTGAATGTTTTTGTGTGGGAAAACAGTGCCTCCGATGACCATGTCGTTGAAAGCACAGAATTCCACAAACAGTTCTCCATTTCATTTTGTATTCCTGTTCCGTGTATGCCCATAATCTGCTTTCTGCCCTTGTTGTCCGCTCCCACTTTGGCATTGAGATCTCCCATGAGGATCTTAAGGTCTCTCTTCGGCACTCTATCCACGACTGTTTGGAGTTGATTGTAGAATTCCTCCTTTTCCTCTGGGTCTGCTACGTTTGTGGGGGCGTAGCACTGTAAGATGGTGGTTTTCCTGCCCTTTGAATTGAATCTTGCAGTGAGGATCCTTGGTGACACTGGTTCCCCGGACAGCAGTGCTCGCGTCGCCTCGGGTGTCATCAGCAGCGCTACTCCCTGCGTGCGTGGCTGGTCTTCTTCTCGTCCAGAGTAGATGATGGTGTCTCCACTTGTCAGCCTTGTTCTTCCTGTTCCTGTCCATCTGGTCTCGCACAGGCCAAGGATCTTTAAGTTGTACCTGTGCATCTCACTACTCACTTGTGCTGTTTTTCCAGTCTCGTATAGGGTTCTGATGTTCCAGGTCCCTATCCTGGTCTTGGCTTTGGTCGTCAGAAGAGTTGTCGGCGCACTGGCTTCCTGAAGGCTTTCACCAGCTCGCGTCATGGGGTCTGCTAGAGAGAACTCTTCCCCAACCATGCTATTCTCAGAAAATGTCATTGCGGTTTCTGTAACAACGTTTGTTTTCTAGGACCGGGTTGTTAGCCCAATTCAAACCCCCAACCTGGAGGGCCAGTTGAGTGCTCTTTGTCTGGTCTCTACCCTTTGACCTGTCTGGCTTGGGTGGCCCTACCAGGAGACGAATCTCCCGCCAGCATAGCTCTCGGGTCAAAGAGACACGCAAGCTCCCCAACCAACGGCAAGGTTGCACTCACTGGGAAGCAACAAAGGATTAGACTAGCATAAATATATCTGCCGTAATTATCAGTCTCCGCACTCCCTCAGAGTTTGAATAAAACCAGGGGTAGGAGACAGTAATACAATGCTAAACGACGGAAGTCAAATAAAGCTTCAATGTTTTTCTTATAAACTGAGTTGAAGTAACTTGGAATAACTTTCGCCCATGTACACTGTTGATCAGACTTAGAGTCACATACAACAAAAGCATTCCGACAATCAACAGTATTCACCTAGTACAGGTATACAGCTTTTTCCGATCAGAATTTGTCATTCAGTTCTCATCTTAACAGATAGTATTGATGGTAGACAAGCATGTTAATTAGATTGCTAGCAAAGAATCTTACTCAAACATCTGAATAGTTATTACTAATTGTGGCAAACAAACTATTACAAAAGAAAACTCATTCATCATCTTGATTAGATGTCACCAGGTATTGGCATAGAGTTATACTGTCAAAACACATGGCTTACATACAAGCAATGCATAGTCTCAAAAATCTAGAAACATAATTTCAGCTTACAGTTCTTCAGGGAAACAGTGAATCTAAGAACACAGAAGATTCTGAGGATGCGGAGATGATCGTTCCCTTCTCTGATTTACAGGTGTTGTCTTTGTGGCTACACTGTAATGTTCAGTTGCCGTCTGTGGAACGGAGTAAATTGGAGTGACTGAGTTTCCCCTCTTTGTAGACTAAGCTGCCTATTCAGGTTCCGGTTCCGGTTGGTTTTGTGTCACTAAAGACACAGAAAAGGGGAGGTGGAGAGGGGTTGGTCATTCCCTACTCCTACAGTGTGAGGTCATGTATAGAAGATTCGAGAACGCTCTTTCTTAGCAGTTGGGGTTGCGCCTCCATGCCAATTGACAAAGCACTGTTTAGTATTATTGCGTCATGCATACACGGAACGTACGACAGACAGGGTGAGTATTAGGGGGGGGGGGGGGGGGGGGGGGGTGGCAGAGATCGAGGGAGGTTGACAGTTTCTCTAAAGTACACCGACTCCTTGCTGATCACAGAGCGAGCAGATATGCGAGAGGGCGGGGGAGGGGGGCAAGGAGAGGGGAGAGAGGGGCCCGGTGTCTTTGTATGAAGTGGAAACCTTCCTTTCGTTGTGGGGCTATCAGATAAGCAAGGAGAAGGGTAGGGAGGAGGGGGGGGGGAAGAGAAGAGGAAGTGTGGTGCGGGTGGCTTTCTTCAAAACAAACACAACAGACGATGGGGAGGGTGAGTGACGTGGAGGGGGCTAAGGAGAAGGGTGAGGTGGAGAGACTGAGAGGTGATGTACATTAGTGCTCTTGATTTCCGTTTGGGAGACAAAGGGAGAGAGGGGAAAAGGGGGGGGTGCTGTAGTTGTCAATTTGGTCACACAACGGAGACAATCTTGGGGTAAACTGATTTAGTGGGTAAGATGTCAGGCTCGTGCTCCAAAGTGTGGGGTTCCATCCCCTGTTGAGACAGCCAGATTGTAAGAGATTTCTCTCCTATTTCAAATCTGTGCAGATTCCAGTCGTTTCTTAGTATAGATGAAATGTGAAACCGAAATCCCATGCACTTGAATGCATGGATTTAATTGCATCCAATCCTGCTTCACCATTTGGAGATCAGAAGGAAGGAGTGGATGTGTATAGACCATACCATCTTGAGCTGTTTCCTCTTAATAGACAGGTTCAACTGTAACCGTGGACATTTATTGACCAGACCACCTTGTGTTGTTTCCTGTTTCAGGGTTCCAATTATACTCTTAAGAAGTGGGCCGAGGAGTATGGGCGTGTGTATGGGTAAGTTACGTTAGCTAAGGTCACTTGCAAATTACCCTTAAAACAACAGCTCCTGCCTTTGGTATGTTGACTGTTGCAGGGTGCTTTATGTGTGTGTGTGTGCGTATGTGTGTGTGTGTGTGTGTGTGTGTGTGGTGTGTGTGTGTGTGTGGGTATGGGTTTTGTGTGTGTGTGGTTGTGTGCGTGTGTGTGTGGTGTGTGTGTGTGTGTTGTGTGTGTGTGTGTGTGTGTGTGTGTGTGTGTGTGTGGTGTGTGAAAAGGTAACTGAATGAACGAGACATACAAATTGTTACTGCACTATGAAAGGGGTGTGAATTGTTGTCTGTTAGGGTGACATGGTGTGT
>CM031622.1:59338524-59382335 GCA_018398815.1 Conus ventricosus | reverse complement strand
TAAATCGTTGGCATTAACGCAGACACAGCGTGGTTTCATTCTAGAAGTTGATTTAAGATATCCTCAGAACTCCATGACCTGCATAATGACTATCCATTAGCAGCAGAAAGTCTAAAGAATGATCCAAGAGAGCCGCCTAAACTTGTGCCTAATCTTCGAGGCAAAAAAAATATGTCTGTCATTACAGACTTCTACAATTTATTTAAGACATGGTTTGAAGTTGACAGCTGTTCATCGTATAATTGCTTTGATCAAGAACAGTTCATGAAACCATACATCATGAAGAACACTGATCTCAGAACTAAATCCGCAGATGCTTCAGAAAAAGACTTTTCAAGCTGATGAACAACAGTTGTTTCGGAAAGACTATGGAGAATCCACACAAGCGTAAAGATGTCAGATTAGTCACCAGAGAGAACGAAGCAATTAACTGACTTCAAAACCTAATTATCAGGACTTCAGAAAATTTCATGATCACCTTTTTGGCATAATGATGAAAAAAAAGAAAGTCAAATTGGACAAACCTGTTTTTAATCGGTTTACCGTTTTAGAATTATCAAAGCTTTGATGTTAGAATTTCTTTATGACTACTTTAAGCCCCTGTATCCTGAGTCTAGAGTACTTTACACAGATACAGATAGTTTTGTTATAGATATCCCTACTGAAGACATCTATAAAGACTGGAAACCGAAGTGCTAAAGGTCATGCGGGATGGTATGATACATCTGATTACCCTAAAGACTCGCCTTTACATTCAATTACTAATAAGAAGGTTTTAGGAAAGATGAAGGATGAATTATCTGGAAAGGTGATTAAGGAGTATGTGGGTTTAAGGTAAAAAATGTACAGTATTTCGAGCCAGAGAAACCATTAAGAAAGCAAAGGAATATCTCGCAGCGTTGTGCAGTCAAACATATCACATGACAACTATAAAGAAGCATTGTTTAACAATAAGACTTTTCATCATGACAACGTAAAACTGCGATCTAATCTACATGAGATCAACACAACAGTTGTAACAAAGAAGTCATTAGATAGAACAAACACAAAACGGTGTTTGTTAATCCAGAGTTTTCATATGCAATTGGGCACTGGAGAACCGCATAAACAGGAGGGTTTATATTTTTCATCAACTTTTGTTAATAAGAAATCATAGCTTCATCCAATTCATTTAAATCTTTTCTCATGTTGCTTGATGCGTTCGATTTTTTTTTATTATTTCAAGATATTCTTTTTCCCCAATTTGGGGGTTTGAGTTGTAGGTGATCTGGATGGTTTAGCATGCATTGATTAATCCCCGAAAATGTTTCCTTAATAGCATACAACGCATGAAATGATTCCCGTATCATTTTCAAGGTCTCTTCCTTTACCATTCTTGTTTCGTTCTGCGCTTCCTTCTGAGCTTCCATTTTAAACTCAAATATATTTACGTAAATAATTAAAGCGGAACAGTGTCTGGTGGGATTATCTGCAGTTCTTCCTTCGCAAAAGATCTTTGGGGAGCCGGTTGTTTTGTTGTGTCAGTTTCTGGGAAATAATACAGGGGTGGATTCATTTTAACAATTTTTTTAAATTTCATATGGATCAACACTCCAAACTGGATCTTTGCCCTGATGCGAGTGCCCCCTTCTGCTTCCCCCGGTAAATAAAGGTACCTTACTTTTAAACCAAACGGTAATAGTTTGCCGGATGAAGACTCTACTTCAACAACATTTTAATTGTTTTTCTTTTGATTGCTTGTACTGGTTTTAGTCCTTTAAATTCTTCATTATTCTTGCGCGCAAAACTGAGGGCAATTTTCTAACCCATTCTGTGTTGCGAGAATTGTCAATCAGCTCTCTGTGATACTGGTAGGAAAAAGTCTTTCGGCTAACTGTTGTTAAAGTTTTCAACTAAAGCCTGTGATCTGTGAACTCCTGGAATGCCTCTTTTATGTAACTCTATGTTTCAACAATAATTGATTCACTTGCCCTTTAAATTCTTTTCCTCATCGACTTGAACCATGCGAGATAATTAAAGGGCCTCGTGATATATCAGTTGTAATGGCAACAGCAACAGCAGAAGCACTTTTTTTGTGTTAATGGTTCCGCATCTTGTATCTTGAACTATGTCAATGACTGTGAGTGCGTACTTAAATCTTTTTTCGTCTAATCGTATCAGAGGTAAATATAGAAGGTCCATTTGATGGGTGTCGTTCGGTATTGTATTCACAAAGTGTGTCTCTGTATTCGTTTGGGTCCCGGTAAATAAATTGCCAAATCCCCTTGTTTAGATAACCATTCTTTTGCTGTTTGTTCACTGACTCCCGCTGTTGCTTAGCTTTTTAATTGCCGTAAATTCCCCTTTCCCAAATACCCTTTTTGGTGAATAATAGATTTTGTTCATTTTTATTCAGCCAATATTATGCGCAACAAAATACCACAACGGTCATACCAAGACAATAAACCCATTTCTTGCATCTTTTGTTTTTCTGATGGTTGATAAAAGTCACTGAAATTTTGGTGGGGCAATGTCTCGATTGTTTGCCTGTTACAAGAAATTTTGTTTTATTGCTTGATCACATCTTTAAATGTGTAAGCTGCATCCCCCTGTTTTTTCAGTGTTTTTATTAATAAAATCTAACTGCTCAATTCTCGCTTTTTCAAGCGATCTTGTGCTGCGGCTAGTTGCTCCACAGCTTTGTTATGTCTTTTTCTCTCGCCTTCATCTCGCAGTTACAAAATGCGTAATTACTTCCACAAAAAAGCGAGCGCATTAACCACAGCGCCGCCTATCATCATTACGAGTGAAGCCATTTTTATAAATGTAATTTTTATTTACATATTTATACTGTCGGAATTATTCCTTGCTTGACTAGAAAATCTTTCGTGGCCCAACGAAGCTGCAATGATAGCAATAGCTTTGCGAAAAATCCTCAAAGTCTAGTTTGCCAAGATCTGCTGGTTTAAATTCTTAACAAGCTTTTACCAAGCATTGAGTAATCCTACACTTAGACCTCCAATAACGGCAGAATGGTATACAAGGTTTGGTAAAAGTTTTTTCGGTCTCATTTTTAAAAAATAAAATAATTAATAATTAATAAAAAACATGAACAGTGATGATCTACTACAGCTACAAGTGGCCTAAACCTTCCTGACTTATGAATGACCAAGTTGATGACCAAGCTATTATGCCCAAAAAGGAAAGGGGGCTTGTATTCTTTGGCAGCATGTGGAAAAACAAAACAGTCCTCGGAACTAATTCAGCATTGAACAGATTCAACGATGTCGCCACAAGACATTAAAAAGTATCAAAACCCAGGTATGAAGTGCAGCTGGGGTCGAGAATGGTAAAAAGCGTTGGGCAAACGGTTCTTATTTGTACACTAAACTAGTCATAGATTTGCCCCCAAATTGATTCTGAACAAGATCTTACGTATGTTTTAAACGCAAGATCCAGTTTTAACAAAGCATTAGAGTCTCAGGGTGTGATCTATACTACAGTTTTGGAACATTGTTATCGCCATTAATCATGGGATTAATAACTTTTAATCAATAGATTTATTTCCCTTCAAAATGACCGAGCCAGAAAATCAGCAGAATCAGAAAACACTGAATCAGGGGAGAAAGTAACCAAGCCAGAAAATCAGCAGAAAACACTGAATCAGGTGGAGACCATGAAAAGCATCCTAAACCTGGGCGTGTTAAAGCGGGAAAAAAAATAGCAGAGTGGAACAGACAAAAAAAATTAATGTTACAGAATATAACTCATCATGAAAACAAAACGCCCCAACGCCAGAACAAGTTGATTCAATGCCAGCTATAAAAACTCCATGTGATTCAAGACCTACAGCCCCAAAGTCTTCATGGAATTTTGAACTTAAAACTGTTGCCATTTTTGCGCCCTTGCTGCTGCTGGGCGGTTATTACTGTTATAAAATATATAAAACAATGGCAGCCAAAACAAAAGCAATCAAAAAAATCTGAACCGCTAAATACAAAAAACAACAGCACGCCAGCACCGCCAATAACAAAAGATCATTTGTCCATTTCAGATGGAATAATATTTAAGAACTTAAATTAAAATTTTTTTTTTTAAAAAATAGAACATGGCGTATTATAAAATGATGGTGTCAATAAAAAAAGACATGGAGTCTATAAAAGACTTTTCCCCATAGACCAGAATTGTAATCAATGCGGTTGCTTAGGATGTAAGAACTTCATTAAGATCTATGCAGAGAACGCTGAGCAAGACATCCTCGACGATGACACGTTTTTGAGGCGTGTGTGTACAAATATTAGAGATCTACAAATTAAGATAAAAACATAGATTGTATTTTTTTGATAAATTATAAGATAATTTTAAATAAGAACTTGGTTGTACTTAAAGGATGACTTAGTTATGATCTTGAGGTGACTTAATCAAGAACTTAGAAGTTACTTGATCAGAACTTATTAAGAACTTGAAGTAACTTAATTAAAAACTTAATTAAGAACTTGGGGTGACTTAATTAAAAAACTTAATTAAAGAACTTGGGCGACTTGGGGGTGGGAGTGTGTGTGGTGTACACGGGGGACGTGCGTGCGTGGGGTGGGTGGGGGTGGGGGACGGCGTGCGTAGGGTAGGACAAAACACACCCACACAAACAAACAACAAACACAAACAAACAACAAACAAACACACAATAGACAGGACAGTGCTTGTGGAAAAGTGAAGGGCTTTTGTTGTTCACACTTCGGCCCCCCAAAGGCAGCCTGAAAAGGAGGTGTGCAGGGCGTTGAAGCAGGTTTTCAGTAGAAATGTTTGCCAGGCGGTTACGCTAACCGTTACTATTTTTAGAACCACGTCATACTATCGCAGTTCCAACCACATATGATCACTTGGCCTAGTTTTTTCTGTGCTCCTCTTTTCTCAACCAGGCTTGCAACTGGGTTTGGCAGAGTTACAGCAATTACTGCTGTAGCCGAGCTTTTATGGCGGCTCCAACGCCAGTAGTTAGTAAAATCCTCATTGTATATTTGGAGCATTTATATGAAAATAGTGCTGGCCACACACTACTCCTCTCCATACTGGTAGATGTACTAAGGTCGCCTAACCCTATCTAGTTTGTTTGCCAGAAACATTCAAAAATCGTTATCCAGTTGCATAAGTTTAATAATGGTTTGGCGTTTGCTACACATTCATTTATACTGATTCCCAGCTTATGAAATTTAGGATAGTTATAAAAACACATAGAAATTTGAATAGGCCTGCACCTGTTAGGTTGTCCCTGTGGCCTCAACAGCCTAGCCTTCGCTGCTAGCCAGGCGGTTACGCGTAACCGTTACTATTTTAGAAGCCCGTCACAGTAGTTCAGAAAACTTGACAGACAGGTGGTTATATATTTGCTGTTCTGTTTTAGAACCGCGTCACAGTAGTTCAAAAACTTGTCAGCATTAAACCCTTACTTTATGGGGAAGCTTGGCTGATCTGTTTTTGGTAGTGTAAGAGGGCGTAACCAATACCCTTAAATTCAGGACTTGCAACATGAAGTATCTGTTTTAACTTGCCAAAAATATACCTCATGGGAAACCAACAGTGAAAAACTGTGGATATCCATAAAGGATCTTTGCAATAGCACGCAATTTCGCGCATGATCATCAAATAATCACATTTCTCTTTGAGCCATTGTGCCCATTTTGAGCAATCCTACCTTCTTTCCTTTCCTCATCAACCCTTTTTTTCAAAGATTCAAAAAATGCCCAAATTGAACGTAGATCATGATTGTTTGAGCATCCTGCTTCTTCACTTTCTCACGGCCTTTTGTACCTGTCAACAATATTCATTTTCATCTGCTGTTTGCGAAAAAAGGTTATCCGAAAACGCTTCTCTTGAAACGTTGAGTTAAGATCTGCTTGATTTGATACAAGATAGATATGCAGCCATGATTGGTCATCTCTTTCCGCTTTTCTTTTTCCTTCCTTTGTTTAAACAATTGTAAAAGAGATTTTTTGGCGTTTTTGGCAGTTTTTGTGGCCTCTCTCTCTGCTTTACGAGCCGCTTCAATCTTTTTTCAAAGTATCTTATATTTTCATGTAAAGCATTCTTTTCTTCCTGTCCACAATTCCGTTGGTGTTGGCGGCGGTAATGGAAGATTTTGAGCTTTTTGGAAAGTTGTAGCTAATTCCATGTCTTCCACACCCAAATAATTTAATCTATAAAGCTGTTGAAAAGGTATTTGTGATTCAAGAACTTTTTCTAACTCAGAATCCACACTGTCTTCTAAAACTGCAGCTATATTTTGTGCCCTATGCAAACACCTTCTCTCGCAGAAAAAGCACCGTCTTCACACCCCCACAGCACTGGGAGAAATGAACAACAAGTGTGGGCGGAAATGTCGTCACTACTAATCAGCTGATTCTATCTAGTCTTGTGATTGGCCGGCCGTGACATCACCCACCGCGTGATCAAAAATCGTCATGTCCGGCCACGTAGTAAATATCGGGTAGTGCAAAGTCCTTAGGTAGGCCGGCAACTAGCAATTAAAAGCTTACCTGCCCCACCGTTGTCGTTGACACCGCCCTGACAGAGTTGACAGTACTGAAAAGAGAGCCGACCCTTCCAAGTTCAGCCGTGGGGGAACGGAGTGAAGGGTTCTAGAAGGGTGGGGGAGGGAAATGGGGTGAAGAGGGGGAGGAGGTGGGCAGTAAAGATTTTTGGTTTACAGTTTTTCAGCAGGCTGAGCGACCGGCTTACTTAAAAACGCAGACACTAATTATATAAATAACTGTACAGGAGAAAGAAACACTTTGTCAAACCCGGTTTCGGTGGAAGACAGCAGAGAACTAATAAATAGTGTTGTGTATGTTCGTGTGTGGGGGTGTGTGTGGGTTTGTGTGTGTGTGTGTGTGTGTGGGGTTCGTGTGTGTGTGGTTGTGGTTGTTGTGGGGTGGTGTGTGTTCGTGTGTGTGTGTGTGTGTGTGTGGTTGTTGTGGGTGTGTGTGTGTGTGCGCATACGCACGTATGTCTATGGGTCCAAGAATAGCTTCTCCCCGTGTCTAAATAGAAATATTATTTAAACCCCACAAGCAATCCTTCACCACACGTTTTCTGAGGGCAACTTGACCTTAACGGCTTTGGGTGCGCCTCTCTCTCTCTAACAACCCACGCTGTAATTAACACACCGCGAAGTAAACGGAAAAGCCTAGTGCACCACCGTGTAATGGCGCGTTCAGTCGCCGCTGCTTTTCCCCTACTTTTCTCTATGAGGGGTGTTCAGCCACGGCTACTTTCCCCTACGTTACTCTATGAAAACTTTAGTAAATTAGTATTGAAAACGGACAATCCTACACAGTATGTTTGTTTGTAGGGCAAGAACGGGGAAAAGCTCATTCTGGAGTCAGCCGCCCGAAAACTGGTTTGAGGGCGGGTAGCCAGAATGAGCTTTTCCCCGTTCTCTGGAGGGAAGGGAAAAGGAGAGGAAGGGCGCTAGAAAAGGCTTTCGCTTCTGTCGGCACCATTACAATCATTCTAATCGATATGGAATGTAGGCACACACGTGGGTGTGTGTGTGTGTGCGTGCGCGCCGCCGCGCGCACGCGCGCGCGCTGTGCGTGTGCAAAAAAGAGTGTGAAATGATTCATAGTGTGTGTGCGTGTTTGTGTGCGAGTGCGAGTGTGCGCGCGTGTGTTATGTGTGTGTGTTTGAAGAGCGTATGTGTCATCAGTCTGTGTGTGTGGGGTGTGTGTGTGTGAATGAAAGTGAATGTATTCGTGCACACGCAGATACGATTAGCAAAAACTGCCATTAGAATGTTTGCATTGCTGGTTATTTGATCAAGCTGGGCATTTTTATGCAAAAGTTTGAGAATAATTTCTACTTTCTTTACAGCTCAATCTTTACGGAATGGACAGACTCAACATCTTTGAAGCCCTCAGCGTGGCAAATGGTGAAGGAGACAGTTTGGAAGATGGTATGTTGCTTGTCGGCTCGTTGCTGATCTCACATTTTTTAAATTTCATATTTTTCATAACAACAGATAGATAGATAGATGGATGGATAGATAGATAGATAGTGTGTGTGTGTGTGTGTGTGTCTGTGTGTGTGTGTGTGTGTGTGTGTGTGTGTGTGTGTGTGTGTGTGTGTGTGTGGTGAGAAAGGAGCGCTTACACATATTAGTTTCTTACTTTTGCTTTTCTTATGATAAAATCAAACTTGTTTCTATCTGCCCAGCTATGGACGGAGTGCTGGACAGTCAAGCCTTTGATGATCGTGAGGAAGGGGTCAACAGTGGCGATGATCTGACCAGTGACGATGAACCTGATGTCACCACACTGAGGAATCAGAGTGAGTTCACCTCAATAATAATGTCACATTTCATTAGTATCTGCAGGTAAAGCATTTGGAAACTGCATCACACTAAGGATAATTCCATTAGGAGTGCTCACGCAGTATGGGTGTGAGTGATGAGGGAGGAGAAGGGGTGCTACTGCTAGTACCTGTGTAGTAGTGTGTGCAGATATG
Organism: Conus ventricosus; assembly: GCA_018398815.1. Lineage (NCBI taxonomy): Eukaryota > Metazoa > Mollusca > Gastropoda > Neogastropoda > Conidae > Conus > Conus ventricosus. The sequence goes on along the minus strand of CM031622.1, from coordinate 59,373,854 downwards.
TGTGTCCGTCTGTGTATACAGATATGTATGAATGTGGCATATGTTTACCGGTGTGTGTGTGGGTGCACGCGCACGCGTATACCCGTGTGTGTATGTGTATGTGTAGGTGCGCGTACGTGTATACCTGTGTGTGTGTGTGTGTTTGAGGGGCTGTTTCTGTATGTCTGTGTGAGTGTGCAAAAAAAAGAGTGTGAGATGATTGATAGAAATAACAGCTGAGTTCCCATTTTATACTGTATACATGCTGTTCACAGGACCTCGCAGAATCCAAGATGAACCTGAACACCTGGTGTATCCGTCAGACCAGTTTGACTCCAGTGACTCTGAGGACGACTTTCCTTTCCTTAGAGTACAGGTCGAACGTTTGAGGCAAGGAGAGTCTCCTCAGCAGGCTGGCTCGTCTACTCTGACTGACCAACCAACTGTTGAAGATGGCGTCTATATGGCAAAAGATGGCACGAAGTGGAACTCTGTTCCTCCTCTGTCAGTAGGGCGCACTTCGTCAGAAAATGTTTTTAGGCCCCCTCCTACTCAAGTGCCAGGTTGTGATGAAATTAGAACTCCGTTAGATGCTTTCAGTTTGTTTTTTAGTAAAGAGCAGCTAGAACTTTTAGTGAAATACACAAATCTGGAAGGAGTCCGAAAAAGGGGAACAAATTTAAAAAAAAACTGATGAAATAGAAATGAAGGGGTTTGTAGGGTGCTTGTTGTTCTTAGGAGCAATGAAGCAAAGCATGCTGCCAACTACCGTACTGTTTGACCCTTTCTATGGGCAGAAGTTGGTGAGGGCATCTTTCAGCAGAAATCGTTTTCTTCAACTGTTGGCCTTTCTCCGCTTTGATGACAAACAGACCAGGAATGCTAGAAGATGTCAAGATGTCTTTGCGCCCTTCCGCGTGTTTTGGGATGAGTTTCACCCAAAACCTCAAGAAGTACTACATCCCAGGGCCGTGCATTACCATAGATGAGCAGCTTGTTCCTTTCCGTGGTCGGTGTTCCTTTCTACAATACCTTCCTTCAAAACCAGACCACTACGGTCTGAAGATTTTTTGGGCATGTGACGCAGAGAACAACTATCCACTTTCTGCTGTGCCTTACCTGGGTCGACCTCTTGGTGCACAACGCCAAGTAAACCTGGGCCGAAACATGGCTATTCAGCTGTCCACGCCCTGTTATATGACCGGCCGAAATGTCACTGCCGACAACTTCTTTACGGATAAGCAACTGTCGGATACGCTTCTCCAAAACAACTTGACTTTCGTTGGAACGGTGAGAAGCAACAGGACCTTCCTTCCTGAGCCCTTCAAACAAAAAGCTGGCCAGGAGCTCCATAGTTCAACTTTTGTTTTCAATGAGAAAACCACTCTGGTGAATTACCAGACAAAGGCCAACAAAAACGTGGTGGTTTTGAGCACCATGCACCATGACAAGGCAGTGGATCCAACTGCTATCAAAAAGAAGCCTGACATCATCAGGTTCTATAATGCCACCAAAGGCGCCGTGGATGCGATGGACAAAATGGCCCACGCGTACTCCACCAAAAGGGTCACTAAGAGGTGGCCTATGGTCATGTTTTTTAACACACTTGACCTGGGCACCATAGCCGCAAGGGTCATCTGGCTAAAGAAATTTCCAGATGACAAGCTGTCCTCATCCTGACATGAGACTGCAGTTCCTGGTCAAGATGGCAGAGCAGCTGTGCATGGAGCAAATACAGACAAGGCTTTCAGCCACAAATCTCTCCAGACCGCTCCGGCAAACACTGACGTTTGTCGCTGACCATCTTTCTGAGAAATCGGTATCTGAACACCAACCACGGAAAGGAACAAGCTGCTCAGGCAAGCGAAAGACAGCAACATGTTCGGACAAGAGAGGCCCACCAGAGAAGGCAGCAAAACAGGGCACAAAGAAGCAAGGTCGTTGTGGCTCTTGTCACTGGAAGTCTGACCGCAAGACCACCATGTTCTGCTTCCATTGTTCTGCCTGGCTTTGCAAGGAACATGTCAAGCATATTTGCCAGGACTGTACTGCATTAGCCTCCACCAGCACTGTCGTCACCATTGCGGAGTAGGAAGGCTCTCATCAGCAGCTGCCCATAGAAAGCTTGCAAATAAAGTTTTACCTGTAGTGACATTATTATGTATATACCCATTTTACTGTACTGTGGTTTTTTTTTTTTTTTTTTCCCCAAGTCTTGACTTTAGCTGTATCATCATGACCTGCATCAAATAGGGCGATCCCTACATTTTCTGAACGAAGTGCTGCCAGTTCAGTGATAGGTTATTTTTATGATTTCATTGAAAGCTCTGTGTGTGTGTATGTTTGTGCGTGTGGGTGGGTGTGTGTGCAGTCCGTTTCAAAGCTTAAAAGATAGAAAATGAGCGAAAAGAGTTGAAATGGTCTGCAACAAGTTATAATGTATTTGTTTCCTTTATAAAAACAGATTTCTTTTTCTAATTGCCCGCATTGTTATTTATCAATGATTGCAATTTTGTTAGCAGTGAGTGATGTTAATGGCCTCTGCAACAGAACTGGAATGTCATAGCATACGTGATTTCTGTTTGAACACCCTTATTTGGCTATATGAAGAGAGAGAGAGAGAGAGAGAGAGAGAGAAGGGGTGGATAAATAATCAGGAATAATGCAATGTGTTCTTGGCTGGTATGTTGGTATATTTTATGACAAAACTGGTTGTGTGTGTGTGTGTGTGTGTGTGTGTGTGTGGTGTGTGTGTGTGTGTGTGTGTGTGTGTGTGTGTGTGTGCGTGCGCGCACGTGTGTGCACGCGAGCTTGCGTGTTGTTTTGATATTTAGATGAACTATGACAAAATTAAAATTTCTGTCAGGAAAAATCTTTGTTTAGGTATTTGATGAATAAAATATGCATATTACCCTAACTATCAATTTGTGGGCGTCTGTATTTGAGAGAAAATGCATTGTGCTCATTATTTATACGAAGGCAGTCAACTGAAGACACACACACACACACACACACACACACACACACACACACACACACACACTTGTACACACTAGTTGTCATATACCTATCTACCCATTTACATCAAAACCATGTTGCAACACTCTCTCCACTGTCATTTTCTATCACACTCTATGATCTCTCTGTCTTCTCTGTCTCGCCCACTCACACAAACACACACACTGTCCCGTGCCTAGCCATATGCATTAACATCCAGTTTGACACACACATACACACCTACGCACACACTCACGCACATGCACACAAGTTCACATACAAGTTCATACATATATCCACATACATTTATATATATATATATATATATATATATATATATATATATATATATATATATATATATATATATATATATATATATAGCTGATAATATATTTTCCGGCTTTTTTTGAAAGAGTGCTCAACCATGCGGGAGCAGCTAAAATAATGATTAAAAGCAAATCTTAAAACCGGGATGACAGGCTTGTTTCGAGGTCCTTCCTCTCTTCAGATCCCGGGACGGACGGGATCTGAAGAGAGGAAGGACCTCGAAACAAGCCTGTCATCCCGGTTTTAAGATTTGCTTTTAATCATTATTTTAATATATAATATATATATATATATATATATATAATATATATATATATATATAATATATATATATATATATAATATATATTATATATATCTTTCCATGCATGCACATACACACACACACTTTCTCTCTCTCTCTCTCTCTCTGTTTCTCTTTCTCTCTTCGCACAAACATGCAATAATGCTCACATGCACACACACAGATAAACGCACATTCATGCGGCTCCCTGTGCACAGTTATTCACTGAGAAACAACAACAACGAACAACCGTTTGACGCAAGTAGCAAGACTCTCATCTCATAGACGTACGGCAAGGTCTTACTTCCTCGAAAAAAACCATGGTTACTGTACACCCACGGCGTACGGCGAGGGGTTAGTTCCTACACAAAAACCATGGGTTACTGTACACCCACGGCGTACGGCGAGGGTTAGTTCCTACACAAAAACCATGGGTTACTGTACACCCACGGCGTACGGCGAGGGGTTAGCTCCTATACAAAAACCATGGGTTACTGTACACCCACGGCGTACGGCGAGGGGTTATTCCTTCTTAGAAAGCATGGGTTTCTGCACACCCACGAAGTACAGCGCGCAAAATTTTAGGCGACGTACGGGAAAGGTTAAGGCGCCATATTGGATATTTTCCAAAATGAAGCGTGCACCCACCCTATTCGACTTCGACTTTCGTGGAGGAAAAGTGAAAAAAAAAAAAATTCTCTGCCATGCGAGGGTGGAGAAGATCATGAAGAAACCACGACTACATCCAAAAGCTCGGAGAAGCAGCCCGAAATTAGTGCCAGTGCAAGGGAACACTGGTTTCAAGACGATTGGCTGAAGAAGTGGCCCTGGATACCTAAGCTGAAGACCGGTGTGATGCGATGTGATGTGAATTGTGTTTGAAACACAAGAAACAAAACGTATTTACGTCGCCCAAGGTGGTTGTTTAATCTAGATGATTTGATCAAGGTGTGTTGAAGTCTGTGTACAAAGGTGGAGGAGGTATGTAACGTGGGGTTGTGGGGGGGTGGGGGGGGGGGAAGTGGCCCCCTTTTTTTTTATATGAGGGGGGACTGCCCCCTTTTTCAAAAATCCTAGATTAAGCTCTGTTGAAAAATATCTCGTTTTTTCTCTCCTCTTTCTTTCCTTTTTTTCCATTTATCCCCTACGCCCCCCAAATTTCCAAGTCCCTGGAAATTAAGAGAAGATATTGCGCAACGCAACACTTTCATCAAAATAGTTTTCCAAGAAGTCATGGATGTTTTCTGAAAAGAAATAAGACATCCTAATATGAACGTGTTCTCGCTGGACAAGAGCATGCACGATCATGATGATGTGAAGGACAAAAGAAATCTTAAAAGAAGTGAGTGAAATAACTTTTTGTTATATGAATTTTAAAGAAAAATTAACTAACTAACACGGACTGCCCTGCTCCCAGACAATGCTATAAACGTTTTGCACAATCACTTTGGACTAATTGAAATGTATATGAAAGAATCTATGATGCACTTATCCATTAACGGTTCGTTTCACACCAAGTTTCCACAGCACTTCGTTTCACACGGGTGTGTGTGTGTGACTTTATCTGTCTGAATTGAACAATGCAATCACAAAGCAATGGAGCATAAATCAATGTATTAAGTGCAACAGAAGCAATTTCTCATTTTTAACTGGCTACTTCATGAAGGGGTACAATTGTACGTATGCGTGTGTGTACTCGAGCGCCGGCACGTGTGTGAATATGTGTGTGTGGTTGGGCGCACGTGTGCGTGCGTACGTTCATGCATGTGTGTGTGTGTGTGTGTGTGCATGCGCAAGTTTTTTTTTTGGCGAGATGGTTTGAATCGTTATTTGTGTTTCCCTGTGAAACAAAGCTGTGTTAGTCACCTGTGTTAGTCATGCACAAGTACTACTACTACTACTACAAAAACCCACACACTCATCAGTTACAGACATAAACATCTGGACATGACATAACAATCAGGTTTCCTTTCACGTTAGATCTTCTCTCAAGTTCTGTTCACACTTGCTTTCTGCAAATTGCGTGCGTGCGTGTGTGTGTGTGTGTGTGTGTGTGTCTGTGCGCGTGTGTGTGTGTGTGCGTGTGTGTGTGTGTGTGTGTGTGTGTGTTTACGGCCAGGCAGGCGTATGTGCATGCACAAGTTCAAGCGAAATGGTTCGAATCATTAACTGTCATCAGCTGAAACATCTGGACATGACACCACAACTACTTTCCTTTCATGTTACATCTTTCAAGCTCCATTTACCTTGATTTGTGCAGTGTGCGTGTGTGTGTGTGTGTGTGTGTGTGAGTGTGTGTGTGTATGTGTGTGTGTATGTGTGTGTGTGTGTGTGTGTGTGTGTGAGTGTGTGTGTGTGTGGTGTGTGTGTGTGTTTGTGTGTGTATGAGCAATGAGGAAGTGCGCACATTCACGTATCAATGAAGGTGGGCATACAAATAGTTACCAAACCCAACGTGGGGTTCTCATTCAGTTCTTAATCCCCTTCCTCCAGCCCCCACGCTTACCACTCCTATTTTGTTTGAAGAGACCCGGTTCTCTCTCCGCCATATCTTTACAGTCGGACATTTGTCTTTTTTTTTATGATGATTTTTAAAAATCATATTTGTTTCGCAATTTTTTTTTTTAATCGAGAAGGAAAACTGTCGTAGATCTAATTTCTCTCATGAGGGTTTTTAATCTTTTAATTTAATTCATAATTTTTTTTTTCCGTGGGTGATAATTAGAGAAAAATACCTTTGAAAATACGAAGAACTCTGTTATAGGGGTTTTAATCACGTGTGTGTGTGGTGTGTGTGTGTGTGTGTGTGTGTGTGTGTGTGAACTACACTAAATAATGTGGCCTTTTAATTGATTAAGCTTGCAGCAAACGCACAGAGTTATTCATATAGACAGACGCAGATGAAGATGTTTGAGAGACAGACAGACAGACAGAGTGACGAAGACAAATCAGAAGGGAGTGACTACGAAACAGATTTTTTGATGAAAAAAAAGGTAAAAAAAAAATCAAAAAAATCAAGTACCAAATATTCTAAACCATTGAATCCTTTATTTGTTCTTGTTCCCATAAGTGAAACAAAACATTCTTCATTCATGTACGAATAATTACTGTCGCCAACCGAGAGATTTTTTTTCTCATTGTCATTCAGTATTACAGTGTATAAAGACATGGGGAGGCGCGCATGGAATCCAGTCAACCAGAAATTGTCTTTGTAGGCCAGCCGCTGTGGCGAAGTGGTTAGCGTCGCGGACTGCCGGCTGGGAGGTTGTGGGGTCGATTCCCATCAGAGTCATTTTTCTCTGCCCCGACAGGCTCCTCTCCAGAGTTGATTTTGCTACGAGCTCAGTCAGGAAGACTGGGACCCCACGGTTGAGTTTTATCCACTCAATGGATTGCGTCTCAGAGTTTTGCTCAAATTTCCTGACCAACACTGCAGGTGTCCGTGTCTTCCGGGGCTGGTTGACTAGAGTACAACCCTGTCATGCAGTCTCAGACTGGAATGGAAATCTTCAGCATCATCTTCATCATCCTCATTCTCACCGATCAGCACAAAGCAGTCTCAAATTCTGTGGCCCTTCATGCCCTGCTCTTATGGTGACCTCAGTTTCGATGTCTTCTCCACGTCTGTGGCCTTGCTTTGATTCCACCAGAGTTACCAGTATTGGCGAGTCCATGGGGGCTGTCGTTGGATGGATGTGATGGCTCCCTCCGGAGGGAGAGCTTACTCACGCCGGCTCCGCTAATAAAGCAATTACTGTCGTCTGTATGGGGCTGAGTAGGTGGTGTCCTGCGTATGTTGGATCAGAACAGATGCCACTGATCACCACAGTGACTCGCAAGCAGTGCAGTGTCTCTCTTGGTGGGTTGCCTCTTGACGACTTGACATTGACTGCTTCCTATGGATTGCGGTGCCGGGGCTGGAGTGGGCCAGGCCGGGCTGTGGCTGTGGACGGGGTGTCGGAATGAGCGGCGTGGGTGCACTGCCTCTGAGGTGCCACTGCACAAATGATGGGACAGCAAAAACGTTCTTTGAAAGTCTGGCCCTTTTGAGTTTCCCAAGAGGAGAGAGAGAGAGAAAAGTTATTTTCGAAAGGCCAAACCCCCTTTAAAGGAGTGTGAAAAACCAAAAAACAACAAAACAACAAAACAAAATGACCCCCACCTGCCCTTCACACATACCTCCAAAACACCCACACGTATAAAAACGTTCGACAAAGTATAAAGGAATTTTCTTCCAAAAAAAGAAGAGAAGTGCTCAAATTTTAAATTGAAAATGGTATCTCATTTAAATAAGAACAATACATATTTAGTTTATTTTTGCAACAGAAAACTTTTTTGTTTCCCCCCTTCCCAAAATTTTCCCCCAAATCGTTCTTTGATTGAAAAACCCCAATACCTGTGTTTTAAAAAAACCAGCAATCGCAAAAACCCTTTCTCACTGTAAGCAAAAAAACAAGTGCAAAAACTTTTCAAAGGGAACACAACAAAAAACAAAAAAGCGAAGTACGTAAAAAATTTGTGCATCATCTGGTGAACGGTCAGAACGCTCCTGAAGTTGAAGACATTCACCAAGTGCATCATTGGTGAACGGTCAGAAGCTCCATGAAGTTGAATGAATTCCCCAAGTGCATTCTGGTAAACGGTCAAAAACGCCCCTGAAGTTAAATGACATTCACCAAGTGCTTTTGGGTGACGGTGAACGCCCTGAGTTGAATGACTTTCACCAACCACAAACGCGGAATTCAAAGATGGCAGCGGGGGGCGGGGGGGGGGGGGGGGGGGGGGGGGGGGGGGGTGGGAGGGGGGGACGGGCGGGCTGGGGCCAGGGTGGGGGTGGGGGGGGGGGGGGGGTAAAAAAGGGGTTTTGGAAAGGAGGTTCACGCTGCATTAAAAATGCGCACACAGCGGAAAAAGACTACAGTGGTAGGCTGAGGTAAGTACGTCTGTTTGCCTGTTGTTGATGGCGCTGGGGGGGTTGGGTGTGGTCTGATGTTTTCCCTGCTCTCTTTTTAAAACCTTTTACTAAAATGCCCTTTTCCCTTTTCATGTCCCTTTTCTTTTGATGAGTATTTTTTAAAAAAAAGGGAAAAAAAGGTGGGGGCGCGGCGGGGATAAAAAACTGCCCCTTGCTTTTTTTTTAAAGAAATGTTTTATGTTCGTAACTGGTCATATTTCACGCAAAGAAGTCCTAAAAGGAAGGAGTTTTTTTTCCCAAAGGGTTGAAAAGGCTTGTTACGTTTTGGGGGATTGAAAGGTTTGATGGGTTTTTTTGTGCATGACCGACCCCCCGGGGGAAGCGATTCTGAGGGAAAGGGGACGTGACTGGGTTATTTTTGCAGTGTTTCTTTTGAGGGGGTTTTATTTTAAAAAGTGTAGCTATTATAATTCATTTTATCTGATTTGAAATCACTTCATTCTCTTGGTAATTATAGTGTTTTGGTTTCCCATTTTCAATGAGTTTCAGGCAATTCCCTGGTAACATAGTCTTTTTTTCGTCATGGTTAGCTATTCCCGTCTCAGATCTTAGCACAGTCCTGCAGGGAAGTGCTTCCCTTCCCAAAATTTTTTTTTTTTTTTTTTAATGTGATCGATGGGGGAAAGAGGTGATTAGGGTTTATGTACGGATTTCTATTTCGGTCTGAGACTACATGGGGCAGGGCTGTACTCTACGCTTCCTTTTATAAAATATCCGGCGTCAAAACAGGCCCGAGGATACAGGAAACCCCGCAGTGTTGGGATGAATTTTAGAAAAAAATCTCAGAAAGCTCCATTTTGTGGGTGAAATCGACTGTGTGGTCTCAGTCTTTTCCAAAATGGTCCGCGCAAACTAACTCTGGGGAGGGGCCGGGTGGGGGAGAAAAAACCCCCAAAGACCTGGGGATTCGAACCCGACCTCCAGCGGCAGTCCGCGACGTTTAACCCCTTTGCCCCGGGGCTGGTTTTTTTTCCCCCAAAATCATTTATGCTAAAATAAATAGAGCGGCAAACGAGGAACCCTTCCAGGCTCATGGCATGTTGCTGGGTCAGAAAAATGCGGAAATTTTAGTGTCCTTTGGAAAGAAGGTCACATACCAGTAAGCATGGGGCTAAAAAACATCAAAAATTTCCGATTAGCGATCTTTTTGTTTCATAATGCTGACTTGAGCAGGGGTCGCGCGCCTGATCGATAGTATTGTGAGTTTACTTTTTAAACAAGTCATTGCCAACACAAAGTGGCAGACCGAAGATATTTGCGAGTGGTGGAACAGAGCATTTTAGACATTTTTTTTTTTTTTTTTAATGTTTTTGACCGTCGATTGGCACAGACTATAAACAACAGAAAGAATGTTGTCTGGCGTTAGGACGGGGTTTTAAACTAGTGAGGGGCCCTGCAAAAAAGCGCATTCAAGAAAGCGAAAAAATCTTTACAATCCGGGGAAAAACTGTGCGCTTCAAATCGAAAAAGAGAATTGGCTATGAGCCCACTCTTTCAAGATGGCGGTCTGTTGCTGTGGTCTAGGTGTTAATTTACGGCAGAAAAAGAAAAACCCCCTGGCAGGTTGTTGCTGTGCGTTAGAGTGTTTTCCCGGGAACAGAAAATAGCCCCCAAAATAAGGGATGCAATGTAGTACTTTTGGGTGCCCACTTTTTTTCTGACAGGTCTAAAGGCAAAAAAATCCTTGTAAAGACACAAGCCCTGAGGGCTCTTGAAAACGCCCCTGTCGTCACCCCCCCGGCTGCAGGTGATGTTTTAACCTACAAAAATTTGACCTTCAAAGATTTAATGACTTAAACGATAGGCCGTGGTCTTAAAAAAGCACGAGAACAGATCCCCGTTTGATTCCTTGTCGAGGTTCCACTACGGGTCCCGAGGGGGAGTTTACTAAACGTTGTCCACCTAGTTTGCTTCATTTAAAATTTTGAAACGGTCACAGAATGAAGCCCCCCCCCCCCCCCCATTCCTCCCCCTCCCCATCTTTAATTTCTTTTTAAAAAATCCACGTTTGGCAAACGGTAGGATTTCGTGACATGAAATCAGTCCGGTCACTCAATCCCAGGGTCCAGGTGTGTAATCGCACGACAATTCCTGAGAAAGCCAAGATGCTGGGACGTCGCCCCCACCCGCCCTCCGGAATATGTACTCCCCCCAAGGGGGGGCTTGGACTCTGAACTCAGTTTGTTGGGACACCAGCTGCAGTCCATAATGCAGCAACCAACCAACAGCGGGACCCCATGATCATCAGCTCCAGCACCTGTCAACACGTCAGGCTTTCCAGCAAAAGCGGGAAGCACTCTTGGACCAGGCTGCGCACTGCCTGCCACCTGCCCTCTGCAGACAGGAGACCGGGTCGAGCACAGCTCCAGACAGGGAAAGACTGGAGGCCAGTCCAGGTCCTCACAACAAGCTGCACACCTCGTCATTCAATATCAAGACGGGGGCCGGGCCGGGCGCTCAGACGCTGCGTCGTTTCCTGCACCTCATAGAGCCCTCAACATCGTCGCCTTTCCAACGTCTCGCCAAATGGCAAATTGCAACCTCCACTCAGCCCAGGTCAACATCTTCACACCTCCCCCCCTCCCCCATCTCACCCCCACCTCCTGCGCAGTCATCACTAGAACTGTCTGAGAGGGGAGATCTCTACAGAAGCTTGACTTATAGATACAACCCCGACTGCAATTAAAGCATGTGCACAGCATTACTAGAAAAAGAATAAAGTTCCATTTTACCTTGGCTAAATTATATTCCGTTTGCCAGACCGTGTCTTAAATCACTACACCTTGGTTAAATTATTTTCTGTTTGCCAAAGACTGTCTCTTGAATCACTACAAAATACCTACCTGGTGTAATGGTATGTCGCACATCAATAAGGTAAAGGCGGTGCTTGATTCCAAAGATTATGGACTTTATTTGCTAAGTACAGGAAGATACAGATGCGGTCGCCGCCATCATGCAGAGCCGAAGCTGGTATACCGTTCCGGTACAGTCCATGCTTAAAACAGCATACACTACATCTCCCCCTTTTTTAAGGCGGGAAGTTAGCTTTCTACCATTAAAGGTTCCTTGTCTGACGAAAAATCTTAAATGGTTTTTTTCATTATCAAATCAGTTTCAGTCTTCCAGTCTTTAGTAAACTGTTCTTAGTTACGGAATTGTGATGCAAGATTAATCTAATCTTTGTAAACTTTAGTTTATATCATGACTAAAACCCGGTAAGGGTGTCTGACTAGATGTAAATCACTGCACCAGGTCTTTCACCAGTGTTTATTTGTTTTTGCCTTTGTGGCACCAGGTCTTTCACCAGTGTCTATTTGCTTTTGCCTTTCGTGGCACTGGGTCTTTCACCAGCGTCTCTTTTTTGTTTTCCAAACTGTTCGATGAGGCGCTGTGGCTTCTTGTGGGCCCGTGCAGATCTTCTGGGTAAGGGTTGAAGTCCCTCTGGGGATGTAGGTGTTCCTCTGGCACCTGTCTGTTGTTGGCGTAAGGGGCTCTGGCCAGGGGATGTCTCTCCAGATGTGGTCCGGTCTTCTGGGAGTTGGGTAGGAGGCACCTCTTTTCCCAGGATGTGGGCTGACCTGTAGAGGAGGATGTGTGCTGGGCTGGACTGGTCTGCTGGCTGGTGGAGCTTCCTGGTCATCCGACGGTTTTGCGTAGGAGGCCACCGTCAGATGTTTCGATAACCACAGATCTTGGAGCCTCATGGCGTTGGATGACTGTGCCTTCTTTCTTCAGGTCCGGGATCCAGACTGCATCCCCAGGTGACAGGTTTTCTGGGGTGACGACTCTGTGTCTTCTGTCGTAGCCAGTTGTCATCTTCTCACGGTACTCTCTCTCCCTCTTCTTCACCGTCATGAAATTGGGGTCTGGCGCAAGAGGAGGTTGGGATGGCATGGGACTCTGGTTTTGAGTCTGCGTCCCATGCTTAACTAGGCAGGGGAAAAAAACATTCGGTAATGGGGTATTCCTATACATTAGGAGGCCAAAGGGTACTCATCATTGGTTTTCTTGATGAGACCTACCTCTCCATTAGACTGGGGATAGTGGGGTGATGATGTGATGTGGTCGAATCCCCAGGACTGTGCAAAGGACTTGATGTCTTCTGCAGTGAACTGCGGCCCGTTGTCTGTGACGACAATATCGGGGATGCCGTGGCGACTGAAGATCTTTTTCATTCTTGCTATTGTTTCTGCTGTTGTGACTCTACTGGAAACCAGGGCCATTTCGATGTCTCTGGAGTAGTAGTCAATGGCAAGCAGAAAGAGCTTGCCGTTGTACTGGAAAAAATCTGCAGCAATCCTGGACCAAGGTCTCTCCGGAAATGGAGTCCCCTTCATAGGTTCCACCCTAGCCTTTCGATGCTTGGTGCACTCCGGACAGGTCTTCACCATCTGGTCGACATCTTGGAGAGGCCAGGCAACACAACTGAGTTGGCAGCATTTTCCTTTTTTTTTGTTGACTCCTTGATGCCCATCATGGAGGTGTCGAAGGACATCTTGCTGCACTGATGATGGGATGACGAGCCTTTCCCTCGGAGTAGGAGACCATCATGTACAGACATGCTGCCTCTCTCATTGAAGTAGGTCTTGAGAGGACGATTTAGGGTAGTCTTATCTGGCCAGCCAGTCTGAACATGATGCATGACCACACGCAGGATATCGTCCTTCTGTAGCTCTGACCTGATTTCTTCCAGTCTTCTGTCGCTGACTGGCATGGTCACAAGCACAGAATTGACGTATGCCTCTACATGGCCTGTCAGGTTGTTGTCCTTAGTGTCTGTCGTTGGCAAAGTAGCTCTTGACAAGGCATCTGCAGTATGAAGCTCCTTGCCTGGGACGTGGGAGATCTCGAAGGAAAACCGCATCAGTCTCATTCTGAAACGCTGGATGCGAATGGGCAGTTTGTCAATCAGCTTGGAAGAGAACAGAGGTACCAAGGGCTTGTGGTCCGTCTGTACTCGGAAGAACATGCCCCAATGAGCAGGTCAGGCCAGTGTTCAAGACTCCAGGTAATCGCCAATGCCTCCTTCTCGATCTGGGCATACGCTGCTCTGTGGCCGTTAATGAGCGACTTGCATAGGCGACTGGATGAAGCATGCCATTGTCCTGGCGCTGGAGAAGGACAGCCCCAGTCCGTAGCTGCTTGAGTCAGCTGAAACTACTGTCTCACGCTCTGGGCTGTTTTAGAGCAAGAGTCACTGGTGACGCAAGATCTTGCTTCAGGGTTTTGAAGGCTTTTTGCTGATCTGGTCCCCAAGTCCATGCTGCATCTGTTCGGAGTAAGTCTCTCAGGGGCTTGGTTTTCTCAGCTAGGTTGGGTACAAACTTATGAGTTGGTTGACCATCCCAGGAATCTTCGGATTTCTGCTACATTCTCTGGTTCCTTATATCAGCGATTACCTTGGCTTTTGCTGGATCCCTCTTCACCCCATCTGCATCGATCACTTGTCCCAAGTATTCGAGGCGGGGCATGGAAAATTCAAATTTATCCAAGTTGAGGGTTACGCCGCTTTGTGACAATCGGTCAAGAACTTCCTTCAGCTTTGCATCATGGTTACTTTGTCTTTGCCAAAGACAAGGATGTCATCTATGTGACACAGTACTCCCTCAAGCCCTTGAAGAATTTGGTCCATTTTTTCTGAAAATATTCTGGCGCTGAAGAGATGCCGTAGGGAAGGCGTTTGAACTGTAGCGCCCAAAGGGAGTAATGAAAGTTGTAAGCTTTGAGCTCTCTTCGTCCAGTTTGATTTGGTGAAACCTGAGTTTGCATCAAGTTTGGAGAAAACTTTGCCATGGGTGACCTTGTTCAGAGTTTCCTCTACGAAGGCATGGCGTAGATTTCTCTTTTCACACTTGTGTTCAGCTTCGTCAGGTCCACACAGATTTGATGTCTCCATTTGGCTTTGGGACGACAACGATTGGGGCACACCAGTCTGTTGGTGTCTCTACTGGTTCAATGACATTGCTGCTGTCCATCCTGTCCACTTTCTCCAACAGAGGGATGGGAACTCTTCTTGGGATGGTCTGACAAAATGGTTTGGCGTTGTCCTTGAGCTCAATTTTGTTGTTCATTTTCGAGTTCACCCCGTCCTCCAAAGAGATGTGAATATTTCATCTTCACATCTTCTTTGGACCAGAACTTCGGAGGAGGCTGATTCCACTTTGGCGTGTCTGGTGCTTTGCTTTGCTTGGCATAGTGCGGATCGCACGCATGGTGAATGCATCAGGAATGTCATGGATCAGTCCCAGTTTTGGATTGCAGGCATACCAAGCAGTAATTTGGAGCTTTTGCCAATGTAAACTTTCTCACTAATGTGGGTCTTCCCGTGAGAAAGCTTGATGAAGGCGAAACCCTTGATCTCAAGACGCTGGTCTCCAGGTCCAAGGAGCTGGCGGTCGGGATTGTGTAATTTCCCATATGCTGGTTTGAAGATGTGGTCTGGCATGGGCAGAAACTTGGGCTCCTGTGTCGATACACCAGGTGAGTTCCTGAGATCCTATCTTCAGTCTGATGTGCCAGCCTGGATCTGATGGTGTCTTCGCCTGTACACCTCCAACAAAGTAGTTTTCGACTTGCTGGTTTTCTTCTTGTACCTCTCTGACTGCCAAGGAACTTCTGCAGACAATAGCGAAGTGTCCCACTTTGTTGCATTTTCTGCAGTGAGTTTTTGCAGCAGGGCAGTTTTTCTTGCCCATAGGGTGTATTGGTCTTCACTGACCTCCAGTTGGATGACTGCGTGCCGTTTGATTGTGGCCGTTTTTGTGCGACAATGACCCTTTCGCCTTTTCTGCAGCCTGCAGGGCGTCCACTGTTGCGACTTCGTGTTTGCCAGTTCTTTCTTCGTCAGGTTCTCTCATAGAAAGAGTTTCAACTGTTTTCTGAAGGGTGAGTCCAGCTCCCACGTCATACAGCTTCATCTTTGCAATGTCGTCATGGCAAGAGAATACCAATTTGTCTCTAAAACCCTCGTGTCGACGTTGTCAAATTTGCATGCACTAGCTTTTTCTTTTACAGTGCGTAGCCATGCATCGAATGTCTGGGACGGTTCTCTACGCAGCTTATACCAGAACTGTTCCCCCAGCATCAATTGGGGGTCGCGACGGTTAAAAAATTCGTCGTACTTACGCAGGACGGGTTGCGTAGTCATTTTGGTCTTCTGCTGGGAGCCTTTCGTCAGCATTTTCAGGGTTGTCTCTGGTGGTAGGTAGGCAAAATTCGAATAGATTTCGATGCCTTCATCGCCGATGTGGTTTAGGAGAAGTCTACTTGACGGCGTTGGGCTTTGTTGTTGCGCCAGTAGCCTGAAGAAAGATGTTGAACTTCATCTTCCACTTGCTCCATTCAGCACTGGGGTTGCTGCTGTTGACACAGAGCGGATCTGGTGTCCTTACGATGACAGTCTCTGCCATGGGGCGTGGGTTTCTTCTCTACTTCTACACTTCTGACACCCTGTAATGGTATGCCGCACACTCAATAAGGTAAAGGCGGTGCTTGATTCCAAAGATATGGACTTTATTTGCTAAGTACCACGAAGATACAGATGCGGTCGCCGCCATCATGCAGAGCCGAAGCTGGTATACCGTTCGGTACAGTCCATGCTTAAAACAGCATACACTAACCTGGTTGAATTATGCTGACTCAGCACGAAGCTCCAGCAAATTTCTTGAATTCTGCTTTGTGTGCGTGTGTGTGTGTGTGTGTGTGTGTGTGTGTGTGTGTGTGTGTGTGCGCGCGCGCGCGCGTGTGCGAGCCTGCGCGCGCGCGTGTGTGTATGTTTGTGTGTGTTTGTGTGTGTGTGTTTGCGTGTAATTTATGTAATTTCAATCAATGGGAGAGATTCCATTTCCTATGTCCATCTTAGCCATATCCCATGTATAAGAGTAACTTCTCCAACCAACGTGGAAGTAAGTTTACGTGTGGGTTACGTCCCGTCGCCTTGTGTGCTCGAGGGAACTGCTCTGTTACCAATTCTGTGTTTGTGAGAGATTTAGAGTGCTGCTGTGTGATTGAATAGCATCATTGTTTTCGTCATGACACGCCCGTCATTTTGGTGTCTTTTTTGGCACTTTTTGACGATGGACAACGGATTTATGACCCGGTTCTTATACCTGACATTTTTGTTTTTCTTCTACCAATTGACCCTGTTGAGCGAGCGGCCATTCAGCTTGCAGTTGGCACGTGCTGACCATGCTATGCAGCCAGTGTGTTTCAGTGTCATCGCTGCCCGCTCGGGTTACATACAGCAGAGACCAGCTTCTGTCACTGAGGAAAGTGCACACTGAACTTGCCCCAACTGTGTGTGACACACTTAGGTGTTTTAGTCTGCACAGTCGGTTTCCGTGTTCGAGAAAGAAGAAACGTCGACCGTTTCGTGGGGGCGTCGGAGATTCCAGAGAGGTAGGCCAATTCCAGTGATCATCTCCAGTCGTGATAAAAACCTACCTTTGTCTCACTCCTGATCACCCCCAACCGTCAACATGTAAACAACACGCCAAGCCTACTGTGAATTCGAACAATCTGATCTCCATTCCGCTCACACCCTCTTCTCCTGATCGCACGCCGAATGGACTCAAAATCGCATCTTTTAATGCACAGTCTGTTGGTCCCACATGCAAAGAAAAGAGAACTGAGATGAACACTTTCATTGTTGATAATGACCTCGATATGTTGTTTGTTGTGGAGACGTGGCTTAGACCACGGGGTGACGAGGCACTCTGTGCCGATCTCATACCTGGTGGTTACTCCATCAAGTCCCCCCCCCCCCCCCCCCCCGTACATACGGCAAGCGCGGTGGCGGTGGTATCGCTGTCATCTATAGAGACAAACTTGCTCCCCATCTTACCTTCATAGACAAATTTACTTTCGATCATGCCGCTTTTGAACTGCTACAAGTGTCACTGACATCACAGCATAGTGTACTGCATTTTATGTGTGTGTATCGCCCTGGGCCCACGTCTGCCAACAAGTATACGTTGACAGATGCGATGTTTTTTGACCAGCTTCCAGAGCTTCTTGATCACTGTAACACCCACCGTGGTCACTTGTGTTTATTGAGTGACTTCAACTTTTCATGTGAATGACCTTCGTGACAGAAGTGCATGCAGGTTTTTAGAGCTCCTGTCGATGTATGAATTAAGTCAGACTGTCTTGCCCCACTCACAAGGGGGGTCACACTCTAGATCTGGTGATTGTGCGGCCTTCTGAGGGAGTTCACCGATCATTCGAGGCTACGTGCGCCTTGGACTCTGACCACTTTAGTGTGGTGTCTCCCTTTCGACATTGATCTCCCTTCCCCTGCCCCGGTGTTCCGCAACGTCCGCAACACCCGTGCCATTGACAGAGCAGCGCTGAGAGACGATCTGCAGTGGAGCTGGGCAGCATTGAGAACTGCACCGCTGACCAGTACAACACTGCCCTCCGGGACGTTCTGGACAAGCATGTGCCCTGTGTCTCGACGCAGGGTGATGGAGAGGAAGGTGGCGTCCCCTTTGGTTTGGTGTCCTTGGCGATGAACTGGTTCAGGCAAAACACGAGCGGAGATGTGCAGAGCAAAAGTGGAGACTGACAGGACTCACCGTTCACAAGCAGATCTATCAGAAAGCCAAGAATTTTGTGACTTTCCTTGTTCACAAAGCCAAGACTTTATTCTACATCACCAGTATTTCGGAGGCAAAGTCTAGCAAAGAACTGTATCACATCACCAACACTCTGTGTGCTAGGACTAAAAGTAATCAGCTTCCCATTATCTATCCATTGTCTGCATTGCCAAATATGTTTTCAGACTTCTTTTGTTCCAAGGTTGAGAAAATTCGGAAAGATCTGGACGCTCAAGTGACTGTGGTGCACCCCCTTGGTAAACCGTTCAGTGGTGATCCACTTTGTGCATTCAGTCCTGTCACTAACGAAGAGGTTTGGTAATTTTGAAAAAATCAGCTCCCAAAACTTGTGATCTTGACCCACTCCCCACGCCCCTGCTCTATGAATGCTTGGAAACTGTTCTGCCTTTTTTGACAAAGATGATCAATGATTCTCTACTTTCCGTATTTTCCCTGATGTTCACAAGAATGCGATTGTAACCCCCTATTGAAGAAGCCAACACTGGACTCTAACGATCTGAAAAGTTTCCGTCCAGTTTCAAATCTGTCGTTTCTGTCAAAGATTATTGAGAAAATTGTGTGTCTCAGCTTTCCACTCATTTATCGTCCAACCAACTATTCAGTATCCATCAGTCGGCCTATAAGACCCGGGCATAGCACGGAAACTGCCCTGATGAAAGTTGTAAATGATCTCCTGCTTTCTCTTGATGAAGGAAAACTCTCTGTTTTGACATTGTTAGATCTCTCGGCCGCATTCGACACCATTGATCACAGCATTCTTCTCTCTCGTTTAGAACATGTGTTTGGTGTTCTGACACAGTCCTTCACGGTTTGAATCATACCTGTCCAACCGCACTCAAACTGTATCTATTCAAGACTGCAAATCTAACCCAGCGTTAATCGCCTATGGAGTGCCACAGGGTTCTGTCCTTGGCCCAGTTTTGTTTGTTTTGTATAAAAACACCCTTGTCTGATATCATCTCATCTCACTCTGTTCTGTCTCACTCTTTTGCAGATGATAACTCAGTTACAAAAGTCTGCAGAACCCAGCCATGTCAACGAGCTGGTTCAGTCAATGCAAGCATGTATTCAGGATGTTAAATCATGGATGACATTAAACAAACTCAAGTTAAACGATGAGAAAACTGAAGCTTTAGTCATTTCTTCACCAAGAACGTCACTGTCTACTCCATTACCGGACTCGCTTGTTGTCGGTGATGCCACTGTCCATTTTCAAAATCACAAAGAATCTTGGCGTTGTTCTTGACTCACATCTGACAATGAATGCTCAGGTCATGAACGTAATTCGTACAGTTAACTTTGAGCTCCGTCGTATCACTCAATTCGCCATTTCCTCTCAACTGAGGCAACAAAACTCTCGTTTCAGCATTTGTGCTCTCCCGTCTGGATTATTCAATGGTCTCCTTGTAAATTGCCCACAAGATCTTATACAACGAATTCAGAGATTACAAAATACTGCAGCACGCCTGGTCTTGAGGGTTCCCCGTAGAGACCACATCACCCCGCATCTCCACACTCCCGCACTGGCTCCCCATAGCAGCACGCATTAGATAAAAAATTGCATGCATGTGTTTTCGCGCCGTCAATGGATCTGGCCTGTCTATCTTTCTCACCTGGTTAGCATATACACACCGGCAAGACACTCCGCTCATCATCTGACACTCTCACACTCTGCAAGCCACGCGTTTCAACAAAAACCTATGGTGAATGTTCCTTCTTTTTTGCAGCCCCTTCCGTTTGGAACTCTCTCCCACTTTCGATCCGCTCCCGCCAAAACTGACTCTGCTTTCCGCTCTACTCTCAAAACCCATCTGTTCAAGGAATTTTTTCTATAGAAAACATTTTTGTCCTGTTATTGGGTGTGTCATGGCGTTACGTGTTGTAAGTGTTACACTTGAAAACTGACATGTGTGTGTGTGCGCGCGCGCGCGTGTGTGTGTGTGTGTGTGTGTGTGTGTGGTGTCAATGTTGGTTGGCTAGCCCCCCCCCCCCTTTCCTTGCTGTGTTTCATTGTCAAATTGATGAGGTGACTGGTTTTATGGTTTGTATAGTGATGTTTTGTTTTTGACATGTTTATAGTTTTAAACATTGTAAAGCGCTGTGAGCTCTAGTGAGAAAGGCGCTCTATAAATGTACGTTATTATTATTATTATTATTATCAATACATGGCACTTCAAGCGAAATGAGTTTACGTCCCGTTATCCGGACGCGTCTGTGGGTCAATTATTG
Source organism: Conus ventricosus (assembly GCA_018398815.1). Classification (NCBI taxonomy): domain Eukaryota; kingdom Metazoa; phylum Mollusca; class Gastropoda; order Neogastropoda; family Conidae; genus Conus; species Conus ventricosus. The sequence continues at coordinate 59,353,444 of CM031622.1, read as the reverse complement.
TTGTAAACGTCCTATTCCAGGGACCGCCATTTCATACATCATTCTCGTTTTTGAGTTGCTTTGTTTTGAAGTGAGGTGAGCAATTACACCGACTCACCGCCTGACTCACTGACTCACATGTTCTATGTATTATAACTAACTCGTGTGCGCCAGCCGCCAGCCTCGTCAGGACAACGTCAGCCAAAGTTGAATGCTTTTCCTCGCGTCGGAGAGAGAGAAGAGAGAGAGAGAGAGAGAGACGCTTTGACGCTTTGACGATTTATTGCCTTCAGCTTAACAAGCCATTAAGGCAAGGGGGTACACATACGACTTGACACATTTAAATTTACTGAAATATAATGAAAACAAAGTATAAGGAAGATAAATAATGATTAAATTAACAAAGTATCAGGAAGTAATGGATTTATCAAAACACTCAATTATTAGAAAGGTACAGATATTTATAACAATGACTAACCCACACGTGGGAAAACAGTCGCAAAACTTCCGTATATAACATCCTTTCCTACGCTACCATTCCCACCCGCTTAATTCAGAAAATACTGTTCACTCGCCTTACACGCTAAACAAGACTAGTAAACGCAAGCTCACATTCTTCTATTCTCCGTTTCACTCACCTCACCATCTAATCTGACAGTTCCCCGACCGCCCTTCTCCCTCCCCCCCCCCTTCCCCGCTCCCCTTCACGTTGTCCCATAAACACTTATGCACAAGTGCATGCACGCACGCACGCACGCGCGCGCGCGCGCGCACACACACACACACACACGCACACACACACACACACACACACACACACACACACACACACACAAGTGCACGCGCGCACGCGCGCACACACACACTGAAACTACATGCCATCCACCTACTACAAAAAATACATACTAATACAGAACAAATAAAATTAGAATACAATACTAATGTCGTCAAGTTCTAATTTCTTTCTTCTCGCAGTGGTGGCTTCAGTCAAATATTTAGCAAGGGCAATAATGGTTGTATCATTACCTGTTGACAAAAGATTTACTATGCCGCCTACTGTAGGCTCAATATGAGTCAGTTTGAAAAATGAAAATTTTCGGCGAATATCTGAGAAGAAGCAACATTGGAAAAGAAAGTGCACTTCATCTTCATTATTGTGACCGCACATCGGGCAGTGAGCACTTCGTTCACTGGTCATAAACCAGTTTTGCAACGCCTAGACCATGCACTCTTAATCTAAACTTTACCAGATCTTCTCTCATCTTTTTATTCGTTATTAAGGACAGATTTTCTCTCCGCTTCAAACGTTATTTTAAAGGAATGATACCATTCATATTTACCATTATTTTCAATTTCGGAATGCCAGTTTTGTTTGTAGCATGAAACAAGCCTTTCCTTAAATTCTGATATAAACCCCTTCTCGAAGCCAACACCCTGACACAACCATACTATCCCAAAGCCATTTCCTGTCAGAGTGTTCCTAACTTTGATGCCCAGTTGTGTTTGCCTGCCTCTAATTGTATTAACATCATATCATAGGCTTGCCTACATATTCTATTAATTGGTAATCTTACCACTCGCAACCAGTACTTAACACATTTTACTGCTGTTCGAACGTACAATGGATATCTTCCTGTTACTCCGTAAATCATTTTGTTTGAAGAGTGTAAAGGTACACCCAGAATCGTTTAATGGCAAAAGTATGTACTTTTTCTATTAAACCTGTATCTTCCAACCCCCAAATTTCTGCTGCGTAAGTCAATATCGGCTCGATCTGGGTATCAAAAAGCTTCCAGAATAGAAAAGGATCAATTGTATGTAGTTTCCTTAGTGACTTTTGAATTTCAATAACACCCATCTTACCTTTTCTGCTCATGTCTGAAAGGGCAGCACTCAAACTTAATTTTGTTGTAAATATTAAGCCTAAGTATTTGTAGGTGTTTGTTGATTTAATTTCTTCATTTCCACATTTCCATCTTTCTCTTATTCCAAGATAGCCACCTTTACGGAAAACCATAACATTAGTCTTATCTAGATTTACTTCTAGGCATAACCTGTCTGTTTCCTTTTTTAGATTGTTCAACTGATTCTGTAAACCTACGACCGTATCTGATAGCAAAATCGCATCATCTGCAAAGAGCAAAAGAAATACGAGAGAGAGAGAGAGAGAGAGAGAGAGAGAGAGAGAGAGAGAGAGAGAGAGAGAGAGAGAGAGAGAGAGAGAGAGCTGAGCTTATTCTATATTCCATTTTCTTTCTTTCTTTTCTTTTCTTTCTTTCTTTCTTTCTTTCCATCTTTCTTTCTTTCTTTCTTTACTTTCATTTACTTGTGATAGTGTTTTACATAAGGAGAATGTCTTTTCTTCCTCGAACAGTTTTCAAATACTGCTTATATGATTACAACCAAGAATTGCATTCCATGGGTTGATCTTTTTTATGCTGTTTTGATTGATTGAAATTTCTTGATTCCTCTGCAAATGGACTTTTAGTAAGGTTTCCTGTGAATATTTTGGTGCCTTCATTTTCACGTTTCGTCTTAAATAATAAAAAGATGAAGTCTTTTAGGTTCCAGATTTTATTCCTGTGAGTTGTATCTTTTAATTCACTCAAACAACAACAACAACAAAACAACAACTGCAACAACTGCAACAACAACGGCAACAACAACATTAAGTATGTTTCATCGTGTCGTTTCTTCTTCACTTCACAGTTGGATCTCAAAGTTCACCATTGGTGATATTGTTGTTGTTGTTGCTATGATTCTTTATCTATATTATTGCGCCTATCCTCGGTTTGAGTCCACGTTCTCAACGCTTTACAATCCACACTTTCCTTTATACGACGGGCTGCTTACCGGGGTAGAGCCGACTGAAGGGCTGCCTGCTGGCGCTACATACAGACATTCACACGTCATTCAGTCTGTCAGCCACTCAGTTTTTCGTTCATATTTTCATTCTTTCGCTGCATGCTATGTGTCATTCGTGTCATCCCTACCAACGGCCAAACTGGCCTTCTCTTCCGAAAGTTTGTGATGGGATTTTACGTCTGTGCAAGAGATTATGCGTGCGTTCACACACGGAATCTCGGTTCATAATTTCATGGGCAGGACATTGTGGAATGTGGAATCAAAACCAATGCTCACTCCGAGGGGGATCACTCCGAGGGGGAAAAAAATCCCCTGAATTAAAACGCCCTGGCGGAGATTCGAACTCGCAGCCCCCAATCATCAGGATCTAGAATCCGACGCTTTACAAAACTGAGCTAGTCCAGCACCTGATGTCTTTGTATGCGACCATCTTTGATCCCACCATTCAGGTAGCTACATTCCGTCTTCCGGATTATGTTAAACTCACCAGTCAGCACGTTCTGCCGTTGGCGGGGGGGAGGGGGGGGGGAGGGCTTTTTTTTAAATGTTTTTTTTGTTTTGTTGTTTGTTTGTTTGTTTGTTTGTTTGTTTTTGGTCGTTGTTTTTTTCGCTTTTAGTTAATTTTAACTATTTCAATTTGGGTGGAAGTGGTGGTGGGGGGAAGTAGGAAAGGAAGGGGGAAGGGGGTGGGGGGGGGGGGGGGGGGGAGAGGAGAGAGAAATGAAGATGACAGGACAGAAGGGGAGGTTCTATGTATTGTACCATTCCGCCGGCACCTTAGGGTCAATTCAAAAAAAAAAAAAAGAAAGAAAAAAGAAAAAAAAAAACGTAGAATGGAGCAGGATTTAATGTGACACTATGGTTGCCACGTGCTAGACGAATTACAACACGTAAGCAAGAATCGTTTTGAAGTTATGGGTGCTTAATGTCTCACAATGGAACAAGAATCAATTTGTTTGTTTATTACCAACTTGTTTATGACATAGCACTTGCTCCCTTCCTCATTTCAGATTTTTGTTTTGATGATCATATATTATCAATCATTTTTGTTTTTGTTTTTGTTTTTGTTTGTGCGTTTCAGAAAGTGGAGATTGAGTGAAGCTTTCACAACTGACGGTCGACGGAAAGGAGAGAACATTAGTGTGACCTTGACCATGGAATTGTTTCCAGGATTTGACCTTCCTCTGTACTTCCTGTTTACCATTCTGACCTGTGTGCTGTATTACATGTGAGCGTCACTCTCTTCTCTTCTATTCTCTTTCTGTCTGTCTGTCTGTCTATCTTTCTGTCTGTCTCTGTCTCTCTCTCTCTCTCTCTCTCCTCTCTCTCCTCTCTCTCTCTCTCTCTCTCTTCTCTTCTCTTCTCTGTCTGGGCTGTCTGTCTGTCTGTCTGTCTGTCTGACTGTCTCTCTGTCTGTCTGTCTGTTCTGTCTGTCTGTCTCCTCTCTCTCTCTCTCTCTCTCTCTCTCTCTCTCTCTCTCTCTCTCTCAAATTATTTGATCCCAGCTAGTAAAACTGCGATGTCAGCTTACGGGTTTATTTTTTTCACGTCCATATAACAAGTCCGCTCAAGGAAAGAGTTCATTAATGACCTGTCGGCCAGTAAGCTTACATATAGTGTTGAATATTTGTTTGCTCCAGCTGTCAGGATCAGAAATCCAACAAATGACATTTCATCCTCGTATCTGCATTGGTTTCTGTCTGTCTGTCCGTCCGTCCATCGAACCGTCCATCCATCGAACCGTCCGTCCCACTGATAGTCGGTCGGTCTGTGTGTGTGTATATGTATGTATGTATGTATGTATGTATGTATGTATGTATGTATGTATGTAATAATTGGGTCAAAGCGTGTTTGGGTGAGACGACAGTTCCTAAGGAACAGGCAAGAGCCCTAAATCCATGCAAAGAAAGAAGAGAGAAAAATGGACTCGCTGACAATGAGAACGCGAGATGAATAGAGAAGAATAAGGGGAAAGAGAGAGAGAGAGAGAGAGAGAGAGAGAGAGAGAGAGAGAGAGAGAGAGAGAGAGGGGGCATGATACAGAAAAAAAATGTCACTCTTTTAAAACATACTTTCTGGACCACGACTGCGTCTGTTGTTGGTGTTTTGAACATTGATGGACAAGGTTGCATAATTGTAGTTATCACAAAGTTTGCAATAAAAATGATTGATATGTATGTATGTATGTATGTATATATATATATGTGTGTGTGTGTGTGTGTGTGTGTGTGTGTGTGTGTGTGTGTGTGTGTGCGCGTGTGTAGTGTGTGTGTGTCTCTCTCTCTCTCTCTCTCTCTCTCCTCTCTCTCTGTCTGTCTGTCTGTCTGTCTGTCTGTCTCTCTCTCTCTCTCTCTGTCTCCTTCTCAGCCCTCCCCCTCCCCCCAAGTCCCTCTCCTCTCTCTTCTTTCACCCTCTATCTCTCTGTCTGTCTGTCTCTCTCTCTCTCTCTCTCTCTCTCTCTCTCTCTCTCTCTCTCTCTCTCTCTCTCTCTCTCTCTCTCTCTCTCTGTGCGAATTACTCAGTCTATGCAATCATGTACAAGACGAAGTGCAACGGACTACTAAAAGACCATAAATTTTTGGTGTTTTACAGCTACGTCACCTGGCCCCTACAGTCAGTTCCAGAAACTTGGTATTTCGGGTCCTCCGCCTCAGCTGTTCTTTGGCAATCAGCGTCAACTATTCTCCCAGGTCAGGGCGCCGTGCAGATCTTGCTTCCTGGTGTTGCAAGTAGTTTTCAACCTGATGGATAGTAGATGATGACTACAAAATCTCCTTGTGATTTGTTCTCCTTAAAATCTGGCTCACCATATTTCGATTCATCAGACAGAAACAAAATGCTGATTTCCTCCGACAGAAACCAAATGCTGATGTTGAGACTGTGACGAGAGTTGGGAAGGGTCGGTGTGTCTTCTAGGGGAAGGATTTAGAATGTTTTCTCCATTAGAGTTAGGTTAAAAATTTCACCTCCACCCTCTCTCTTACCGGTTATGGAAGGAGAAGCTTTCATGTACTACTCATCAAAAATATTTTTTGTTTTTCTCGAGAGACAGAATTAGAGAAAAGTTCAAACATTCAATACTCATTGAACAACAAAGAACTGACACAAGTTTAGTGTACTTTCACATATCAACTGTACAAGTTTCACTAATTCAGTTCCGGCTGAGTTTTGTTTCCCACTTTCCTTTTTCATCATCAAGAGAGAGAAAGTTCTGGATAAGTTGGGTTGGAGTCCACTTGGAATATCAAACTTACCTGATGTTGGAGAGGATAGTTGATCTCTCTCTAGTTGCTGGTGACCGATCCATTTCTGTTTAGACCAGCTGATCATGTGCTGGGCTGCGGAGCTAGTCCAATACCAGGCATGCCCAGGGTCCCAGGATCTGGTGGTTTGTAGTTAAGAAGCTGAGGCTCTGGCTTGTCGATTTCTAATTCTCACATTTGCCTTCTGGCTTTCAGTAAATGTGTGAGATCTCAGCCAACAAAGGATTCTTTCTTTCTTTTCTTCTTTAGTCCTCTGAATTCCCTGGGGAACATAGGGCCGCAACCACACTCTTCCAGCGGACACGGTTTTGGGAGATCTTCAGCTTGGCCCACGTCATTCCGGCAGCCTTCACTTCCGCGTCGGTACTCCTTCGCCATGTCTGTCTTGGTCTTCCCACTCTTCTTTTGCCCTGAGGGTTCCATTCAAGGGCTTGTCTTGTGATGTTGGATGGAGACTTTCTGAGGGTGTGGCCAATCCATCCCCACTTCCGTTTCTGATTTCTATTTCTATTGGAACTTGCTGGGTCTTGTTCCACAGTTCTGCGTTGGCAATAACATTTGGCCATCTGATGTTCACAATGTTTCGCAGACATTCTGTTGATAAAATGTTTGGGAGTTTGTGGGTGTTTGTCTTTGTTGTTCGCCACGTTTCAGAACCATACAGAAGGACAGGTTTCACATTTGAGTTGAAGATTCTGATTCTTTTTATGGAGTGAGAGGGCAGAGGAATTCCAGATAGGCCGTAGCGTAGTAAAGGTGTGCCTGGCTTTATTGATGCGACTCTTGATATCCTCATCCGTACCTCCATCTTTGCTGACCACACTGCCGAGGTAGACAAACTTGTCAACTTCAATGATGTCTTCCTGTTGTAGTCGTAGTGGGTCTCGTTGCTGGCTGTTGACTCTCATGGCTTCTGTTTTCTTTATGTTGATTTGGAGGCCTGTCTTTTCTGCTTCTTCTGCTACCCGGCACAGCTCTCTCTTGTGCGTCTTGCTGTTTGTGGGACAGAAGGCTGATGTCGTCGGCGAAGTCCGGTCTTCCAGTTGCTTGGTGAAAGTCCACTGGATTCCTGTCCTCTTGCCGAGTGTAGACTGCCGCATTATCCAGTCAACGACCATCAGGAAAAACTGTTGGCGATAGTTAGACACCCCGACGGACGCTGGTTTGTACAGTGAAGGGCTTCGTTAGCTTCCCATCGTGGACGACCTGGCATGTGGCATCCTCGTAGAGTTGCTGGATGATGGCAACAAAACTTGGGTGGGAAGCCATAGTGGTGCATGAGTTTCCAGATGGTATCTCTGTCGATGCTGTCAAATGCCTTCTGGAAATCTACAAATACTGCGTACAAGGGGGTCTGCCACTCCAGAGACTGCTCGATGATAATTCTCATGGTGGCAATTTGGTCTGTGCATGATCTGTCTTGGCGAAATCCAGCTTGTTCTTGGCGGAGGGTCTTGTCTAGGGTGGTCTTTAGTCTATCTAGCATGATTTTGGTCAGCACCTTCCCCAGATGGACAGCAACATAATCCCTCTCCAGTTTTTACAGGATGACAGGTCCCCTTTCTTCGGCAGCTTCACCAGGGGCCTCTTTTTCCAGTCTTCTGGCACTCGTTCCTGCTCCCAGATCTTGCTTAGGAGTGGATGCAGCATCTCTGTTGACGTCTGGATGTCTGCTTTCAGTGCTTCAGGTGGAATTCCGTCTGGGACCCGTTGCTTTACCTGACTTCAGTGACTTGATGGCTTTGGTAACTTCCGTCTTGGTTGGTGGGCCTGTGTTGATGTCCAGAAGCTGGGTTGGTGGTGGAATGTCTGGGAGGACAGGTGGTGCAGGTCTATTCAGTGTCTCTTTAAAGTGCTCTGCCCACCTTGCTCTCTGCTCAGCTTCTCCTGCGATGGTGTTTTCCCTCCTTGTCTTTGACCGGGCGACTGGGGTTGCTGGTCTTTCCAGAAAGTGTTCGGGTAATCTCATACAGCCTTTTCATGTTTCTCTGTCCTGCCGCTGTTTCTGCTCTTCTGTGAGCTCATGGATGAATTGTTTCTTGTCTTGTCTAGCACTTTTCTTACTTGGCGGTTGACGTCCCGTAGTGTGCCTGTAACTCTTGCTTGTGGTCTTGGTCTTGGTCTTGGGTCTGGTTGTGATCTGGTCTTTTAGGTGCTTCCGCTCTGTGTGAGGGTCCATGTTCCAGCTGTCAGCCATTCTTTGTGTTTTCTTCGCTTCTTTCCAAGCACTTGTGTACATGTCGTCTGCCAGACCTCCCTCAGGTCACACCAGTGGTCTTCGATTGTTTCTTCAGCAAGTTGGTCCAGTACGCTGGAATCTGTTTCTCAGTTCCAGTTTGAAACCCCTCTGTTGTTGCTCTCTCCTTCAGACTGTGTACATTGTACTTATGTGATAGTCGGCCTGCTTGGTCTTTGTAGGCTTTCAATTTGGTCTTTAGCACAGCTATCACAAGGTTGTGGTCTGATGCTGCGTCTGCTCCTTGTTTCACTCTCACGTCATGTAAACTTCTGCGCCATTTTCTTGCCGATGGTAATGTGGTCGATTTGGTTCTGGGTCTTCCCATCAGGTGAATTCCAAGTCATCTTGTGAATGTTTTTGTGTGGGAAAACAGTGCCTCCGATGACCATGTCGTTGAAAGCACAGAATTCCACAAACAGTTCTCCATTTTCATTTTGTATTCCTGTTCCGTGTATGCCCATAATCTGCTTTCTGCCCTTGTTGTCCGCTCCCACTTTGGCATTGAGATCTCCATGAGGATCTTAAGGTCTCTCTTCGGCACTCTATCCACGACTGTTTGGAGTTGATTGTAGAATTCCTCCTTTTCCTCTGGGTCTGCTACGTTTGTGGGGGCGTAGCACTGTAAGATGGTGGTTTTCCTGCCCTTTGAATTGAATCTTGCAGTGAGGATCCTTGGTGACACTGGTTCCCAGGACAGCAGTGCTCGCGTCGCCTCGGGTGTCATCAGCAGCGCTACTCCGTGCGTGCGTGGCTGTCTTCTTCTCGTCCAGAGTAGATGATGGTGTCTCCACTTGTCAGCCTTGTTCTTCCTGTTCCTGTCCATCTGGTCTCGCACAGGCCAAGGATCTTTAAGTTGTACCTGTGCATCTCACTACTCACTTGTGCTGTTTTTCCAGTCTCGTATAGGGTTCTGATGTTCCAGGTCCCTATCCTGGTCTTGGCTTTGGTCGTCAGAAGAGTTGTCGGCGCACTGGCTTCCTGAAGGCTTTCACCAGCTCGCGTCATGGGCTTGCTAAGAGAGAACTCTTCCCCAACCATGCTATTCCAGAAAATGTCATTGCGGTTTCTGTAACAACGTTGTTTTCTAGGACCGGGTTGTTAGCCCAATTCAAACCCCCAACCTGGAGGGCCAGTTGAGTGCTCTTTTGCTGGTCTCTACCCTTTGACCTGTCTGGCTTGGGTGGCCCTACCAGGAGACGAATCTCCCGCCAGCATAGCTCTCCGGGTCAAAGAGACACGCAAGCTCCCCAACCAACGGCAAGGTTGCACTCACTGGGAAGCAACAAAGGATTAGACTAGCATAAATATATTCTGCCGTAATTATCAGTCTCCGCACTCCCTCAGAGTTTGAATAAAACCAGGGGTAGGAGACAGTAATACAATGCTAAAACGACGGAAGTCAAATAAAGCTTCAATGTTTTTCTTATAAACTGAGTTGAAGTAACTTGGAATAACTTTCGCCCATGTACACATGTTGATCAGACTTAGAGTCACATACAACAAAGCATTCCGACAATCAACAGTATTCACCTAGTACAGGTATACAGCTTTTTTTCCGATCAGAATTTGTCATTCAGTTCTCATCTTAACAGATAGTATTGATGGTAGACAAAGCATGTTAATTAGATTGCTAGCAAAGAATCTTACTCAAACATCTGAATAGTTATTACTAATTGTGGGCAAACAAACTATTACAAAAGAAAACTCATTCATCATCTTGATAGATGTCACCAGGTATTGGCATAGAGTTATACTGTCAAAACACATGGCTTACATACAAGCAATGCATAGTCTCAAAAATCTAGAAACATAATTTCAGCTTACAGTTCTTCAGGGAACAGTGAATCTAAGAAACACAGAAGATTCTGAGGATGCGGAGATGATCGTTCCCTTCTCTGATTTACAGGTGTTGTCTTTGTGGCTACACTGTAATGTTCAGTTGCCGTCTGTGGAACGGAGTAAATTGGAGTGACTGAGTTTCCCCTCTTTGTAGACTAAGCTGCCTATTCAGGTTCCGGTTCCGGTTGGTTTTGTGTCACTAAAGACACAGAAAAGGGGAGGTGGAGAGGGGTTGGTCATTCCCTACTCCTACAGTGTGAGGTCATGTATAGAAGATTCGAGAACGCTCTTTCTTAGCAGTTGGGGTTGCGCCTCCATGCCAATTGACAAAGCACTGTTTAGTATTATTGCGTCATGCATACACGGAACGTACGACAGACAGGGTGAGTATTAGGGGGGGGGGGGGGGGGGGGGTGGCAGAGATCGAGGGAGGTTGACAGTTTCTCTAAAGTACACCGACTCCTTGCTGATCACAGAGCGAGCAGATATGCGAGAGGGCGGGGGAGGGGGGCAAGGGAGGGGAGAGAGGGGCCCCGGTGTCTTTGTATGAAGTGGAAACCTTCCCTTTCGTTGTGGGGCTATCAGATAAGCAAGGGAGAAGGGTAGGGAGGAGGGGGGGGGAAGAGAAGAGGAAGTGTGGTGCGGGGTGGCTTTCTTCAAAAACAAACACAACAGACGATGGGGAGGGTGAGTGACGTGGAGGGGGCTAAGGAGAAGGGTGAGGTGGAGAGACTGAGAGGTGATGTACATTAGTGCTCTTGATTTCCGTTTGGGAGACAAAGGGAGAGAGGAAGGGGGGGATGCTGTAGTTGTCAATTTGGTCACACAACGGAGACAATCTTGGGGTAAACTGATTTAGTGGGTAAGATGTCAGGCTCGTGCTCCAAAGTGTGGGGTTCCATCCCCTGTTGAGACAGCCAGATTGTAAGAGATTTCTCTCCTATTTCAAATCTGTGCAGATTCCAGTCGTTTCTTAGTATAGATGAAATGTGAAACCGAAATCCCATGCACTTGAATGCATGGATTTAATTGCATCCAATCCTGCTTCACCATTTGGAGATCAGAAGGAAGGAGTGGATGTGTATAGACCATACCATCTTGAGCTGTTTCTCTTAATAGACAGGTTCAACTGTAACCGTGGACATTTATTGACCAGACCACCTTGTGTTGTTTCCTGTTTCAGGGTTCCAATTATACTCTTAAGAAGTGGGCCGAGGAGTATGGGGTGTGTATGGGTAAGTTCGTTAGCTAAGGTCACTTGCAAATTACCCTTAAAACAACAGCTCCTGCCTTTGGTATGTTGACTGTTGCAGGGTGCTTTTATGTGTGTGTGTGTGGTTGTGAATGTGTGTGTGTGTGTGTGTGTGTGTGTGTGTGTGTGTGTGTGGGTATGGGTGTTTGTGTGTGTGTTGTGTGTGTGTGCGTGTGTGTTGTTGTGTGTGTGTGTGTGTGTGTGTGTTTGTGTGTGTGTGTGTGTGTGTGTGGTGTGTGTGTGTGTGTGTGTGTGAAAGAGGTAACTGAATGAGACAGAAGACATACAAAATTGTTACTGCTACTATATCTGAGACATGGCTGTACCAGGCAAGCTTACATCATCTGATTAGGGGAGACATGGCTGTATTGGGCAAGCTTACAACATCTGATGATGGGAGACATAGCTGTATCGGGCAAGTTTATAACATCTGATGATGGGAGACCATGGCTGTATTGGGCAAACTTACAACATTTGATGTTGGGAGACATGGCTGTACTGGGCAAGCTTACAACATCTGATGATGGGAGACATGCCTGTATTGGGCAAACTTACAACATTTGATGTTGGGAGACATGGCGTTACTGGCAAGCTTACAACATCTGATGATGGGAGTCATGCTGTATTGGCAAGCTTATAACATCTGATGATGGGAGACATGGCTGTATTGGGCAAGCTTATAACATCTGATGATGGGAGAACATGGCTGTATCGGGCAAGTTTACAACATCTGATGATGGGAGACATGGCTGTATCGGGCAAGTTTATAACATCTGATGATAAAAGACATGGCTGTATGGGCAAGCGTACATAATCTGATGATGGAAGACATAGCTGTACCAGGCAAGCTTACAACATCTGAAAATGGGAGACATGGCTGTATTGGGTAAGCTTACAACATCTGATGATGGGAGACATGATGTATTGGGCAAGCTTACAACATCTGATGATGATAAACATGGTTGTATTTGGCAAGCTTACATCATCTTATGATGGGAGACATGGTTGTATTTGGCAAGCTTACATCATCTGATGATTGTAGACATGGCGGTATATGGGCAAGCTTACAACATCTGATGAGGGAGACATGTCTGTGTTGGGCAAGCTTACATCTGACGATGGTAGACATGGCGGTATTGGGCAAGCTTGCAATATCTGACAATGGGAGACATGGTTGTTTTAGGCACTTGCAACTTCTAATGATGGGAGTCTATAGCTGTACTGGGCAAGCTTACAACATAAGATGAGATGAGAATATGCCTGTACTGGACAAGCTTACAACATCTGATGATGATGGGAGACATGACTGTATTGGGCAAGCTTACAACATCTGATGATGATAGGAGACATGCCTGTATTGGAAAAACTTACAACATCTGATGATGATGGGAGACATGGCTGTGTTGTGCAAGCTTACAACATCTGATGATGATGGGAGACATGACATATTGGGCAGCTTACAACATCTGATGTTGATGGGAGACATGGCTGTATTGGGCAAGCTTAAACATCTGATGATGATGGGAGACATGGCTGTATTGGCAAGCTATGCAGCATCTGATGATGATGGGAGACATGACTATATTGGCAAGCTTACAACATCTGATGATGATGGGAGACATGGCTGTATTGGGCAAGCTTGCAGCATCTGATGATGATGGGAGACATGGCTGTATTGGGCACAGCTTACAACATCTGATGATGATGGGAGACATGGCTGTATTGGGCAAGCATACAGCATCTGATGATGATGGGAGACATGGCTGTATTGGGCAGCTTACAACATCTGAAGATGATGGGAGACATGACTGTATTGGTCAAGCTTACAAAATCTGATGGTGATGGGAGACATGGCTATATTGGGCAAGCTTACAACATCTGAAGATGATGGGAGACATGACTGTATTGGGCAAGCTTACAACATCTGATGATGATGGGAGACATGACTGTATTGGGCAAGCTTACAAAATTGATGATGATGGGAGACATGACTGTATTGGGCAAGCTTACAGCATCTGATGATGATGGGGAGACATGGCTGTATTGGGCAAGCTTACAACATCTGATGATGGGAGACATGGCTGTATTGGGCAAGCTTACAACATCTGATGATGGCAGATATGGCTGTATTGGGCAGCTTATAACATCTGATGATGGGAGATATGGCTGTATTGGGCAAGCTTATAACATCTGATGATGGGAGACATGACTGTACCAGGCAGCTCATAAACATCTGATGATGGAAGACATGGCTGTATTGGGCAAGCTTATAACATCTGATGATGGGGGACACAGCTCTGGCTGTGTTGTACTCCCTGTTCACGCAATCACTATCATTATCTTGCTGTATGCGTGTCCAAAGTTTCAATACGTTTTGCTTTGATATTCATGTAAACCTTTTGTAAACAATGTAATATCTGCTGTCCATCTTTTGCGGTCTGATGTTTTCGGTGTGTTTTGCAGGATCTACATGTGTCGTCGACCGATGATCGTCACCAGTGACCTTGACATTATAAAGGCTGTCATGGTCAAGGACTTTCCTAAGTTTGCTGACCGATTTGTAAGATGGAGTGAAAGTCTGAATTGAGATAAAGGAAGACAGGACGAGAGTGTGAGAACGGAGAAGAAAAAGGAAATGAAAAGGGACAAAGCAGACAAACTATCCAAAAGCATTTTTAAAAGAATATTCCGTTGTGTGTGTGTGTGTGTGTGTGTGTGTGTGTGTGTGTGTGTGTGTGTGGTGTGTTGTTTTCTATTTTTTGTTAGAGAGTATGTGCATGTGTGCATGTGTGTTTGCCTCCCGCCCTCCCCTCTTTTCTCTCTTTCTCTCTCTCTGTATGCGGGCATATGAGTGTGTGTGTGTGCGTGTGTGTGTGTGTGCGCGCGCGCGCGCGCGTGTGTGTGTGTGTGTGTGTGTGTGTGTGTGTGTGTAGAGAGTACGTGCATATGTGTTAGCCTCTCTTCTCTCTCTCTTCTTCTCTCTCTCTCTCTCTCTTCTCTCTCTCTCTCTCTCTCTCTCTCTCTCTCTCTCTCTCTCACTCGTTCTCTCTCTCTCTCTCTCTTCTCTCTCTCTCCTCTCTCTCTCTTCTCTCTCTCTCTCTCTCTCTGTGTGTGTGTGTGTGTGTGTGTGTGTGTGTGTGTGTGTGTGTGTGTGTGTGTGTGTGTGTGTGTGTGTGTGTGTGCACGTGCGCGCGCGCCTGTGCGTGCTTGCTTGCTTGCTTGCAAGTGTACCACACACGCACACGCACACCACACATACACACTCACACACACACACACCCACAACACACACACACACACACACACACACACACACACACACACAACACACACACACACACACACACACACTTGCGTGACTATGTGACTGATCGTTTCACGCCGACGTGTGTAGATAGACAATGCCAGGGCGCAGGTCGTGTTCTGAAGGAGTCTTCTCCGCCGTGAGGGGACTGGAATCATCCGTAGAACTTGACCGCCTTT
>CM031622.1:59324391-59331891 GCA_018398815.1 Conus ventricosus | reverse complement strand
TAGAACACGCCACAATGATCTGGGACGCAATCCAAAAAGCAAAAACAGAAAAGAGAGACCTGGACGTAGTGTGGCTTGATCTGGCAAACGCATATGGATCTGTGCCCCATGAGATGATACAGTTGGCTCTTGAGATGTACCATGTGCCAAAGAACATCCGCGACATGCTCAAGAAGTACTTCAATGGCTTCTCAATGCGGTTCTCTACCAAGGAGTACACAACTGATTGGATCAACTTGGAAGTGGGCATTGCAATGGGCTGTGCAATTTCCGCGATACTGTTCGTGCTGGCAATGGAACTCATCTTGAAAGCAGCAACAAACAACGCGAGACAAACAGACCTTGGCGATGGATACAAGATGCCTCCTCTCAAGGCCTTCATGGATGACACTACAGTGATTTCATCCAGAGAAGACGAGACACGTCATGTGCTGGAGAGGCTGGACAACATAGTTGCCTCATCCAGAATGAAGTTCAAGCCAAAGAAATCACGGAGTCTCTCACTGAGGAAAGGAAAAGTGGCCGAATCTGTGGTCTTCAGTGTTGCCAACCAGGCCATTCCAACAGTCACAGAAGAACCAGTCAAGAGCCTTGGAAGATGGTATGATGATACGCTGAAAGACACACAAAGAGCAAAAGAAACCAAGCAGATGGCGGAAGAAGGCTTGGAGACCATTGACCAGTGTGGGCTCCCTGGCAAATACAAGGTCTGGTGTCTGCAGTTCATGCTGATACCAAAGCTCCTATGGCCTCTGATGATATACGACATCTGCACCAGCACAGTTGAGGCAATGGAAGCCAAAATCAACAAGTTCACAAGGAAATGGCTTGGTGTCCCACCTGTCTGACTGACATCGCGCTGTACTGTCGCCAAGCAAAGCTCAAACTACCACTGAAATCCATCCTGGATGAATACAAAGCAGGGAAGATCAGACTTCAAAGCATGCTGGAGGACTCAGGAGACAAGGTGGTAGAAGCAATCAAGCCCCAGCTGAAGACAGGCAGAAAATGGAAAGTTCAAGAGGCGATGGATTCTGCAAAAGAAAGTCTCAAGATCAGAGAAATAACAGGACACACACAGACCAACAGACAAGGACTGGGGGTGACCAAAACTGAATGGTGGTCAAAGGCCAAAGGAAAAGCCAAAAGAGACATGATGATTCAGGAGATGAGAAAAGAAGAAGACCAAAAAAGACTCCAAAAAGCAGTCCAGCAGAGCCAGCAAGGGCAATGGACAACGTGGGAGAATGCACTCCAAAGAAGTCTAACTTGGAATGACATTTGGCACATGGCCCCTCTCAGGATCAGCTTCATTCTCAGATCTGCATATGACCTTCTGCCCTCAAATGCAAACCTGGTGAAGTGGGGGAAAACAGACGATCCTGCATGCCCCCTCTGCCATAAAAAACAAACAGTGGAGCATGTTCTAAGCTCATGTAAAGTAGCCCTGGCTCAAGGAAGGTACACATGGAGGCACAACCAAGTGCTCAAAGAAATTGTACAAGTAGTCTGGGCTAGTACCAACACCACAAAAGGGAGAATCAGGACTCCAAAAGCACCCGCAACATTCTTCACGGCAGCAGGCAGCAAATCATGGCCAAGAACAACAGTGCCACTCGAAACATGCAGGCAGAGTCTGCTGGATGGGGCAGATGACTGGGAGTGCACTGCAGACCTCCCAGAATGGAAGAGTCACCCAGAGATCATCAGCAAGAGTGGCATGAGACCAGACATAGTAGTCCACTCTAAGTCAACCAAGCAGCTGATCATGATCGAGCTCACGGTGCCATATGAGAACAGAATGGAGGCAGCTCAAATCTACAAGACTGAAAAGTATGCTGATCTGGCAAACAGCCTGAGGAGAGAAGGCTATCAGGTCAAAGTCCTCACTGCAGAAATTGGAGCTAGGGGATTTGTAGGAACGTCTGCATACAGCCTCATGAAACAGCTCTCAGTTGCAGGGAAGGAAAAAACCAGAGCCCTGAAAGCAATGGCAGAAGCGGCAGAGAGGTGTTCAAGCTGGATCTGGTCAAGGAGGAACAAAAGTGAACTTCATAAGGCTTAATTTCCCTACAAATATCAGGTGTCCCTGTGGCTCAGTGGTTAAAGCGCGAGTCATTAAGTAGAAAATGAGCATGTCCAGAGGGTCATGGGTTCGAATCCCAGCCATGGCTCGTCCCAAGATGGGGAAAAAAAAAAGGGGCAGCAGAGGGACATCCGGAGTCATGAACCGGGTGTGGCCCAACCCCCCTAGAGTGTCAGGAGATAAGGGCCGAAACACTTGCTTGAAGGGGGCTTCTCTTCTGAGGACTCTCTGCTGCCACGCTCTCCACGAGTTTCTTTCTACTGTCTCCGGGGATTACGATGCCATTGTCGTTTTCAATTCCGCCATCAAGGTGGCTGTACATTCTGTCTCCGGGGATTACGATGCCATTGTCGTTTTCAATTCCGCCATCAAGGTGGCTGTACATTCTGTCTCCGGGGATTTACGATGCCATTGTCGTTTTCAATTCCGCCATCAAGGTGGCTGTACATTCTGTCTCCGGGGATTACCATGCCATTGTCGTTTTCAATTCCGCCATCAAGGTGGCTGTACATTCTGTCTCCGGGGATTACCATGCCATTGTCGTTTTCAATTCCGCCATCAAGGTGGCTGTACATTCTGTCTCCGGGATTACGATGCCATTGTCGTTTTCAATTCCGCCATCAAGGTGGCTGTACATTCTGTCTCCGGGGATTACGATGCCATTGTCGTTTTCAATTCCGCCATCAAGGTGGCTGTACATTCTGTCTCCGGGGATTACGATGCCATTGTCGTTTTCAATTCCGCCATCAAGGTGGCTGTACATTCTGTCTCCGGGGATTACGATGCCATTGTCGTTTTCAATTCCGCCATCAAGGTGGCTGTACATTCTGTCTCCGGGGATTACGATGCCATTGTTTCATTGTATTCACGTCTTCACTGAGTTTGTAGGAGTTGCAGCGTAATGCTATGTTCAGTCATCAGTCATTCACCTGACCGCTGGGGTTGTGGGGAGACGTGATGAGGCAGCCGCCGTTTCTCTCCAGGCTCTTCTGTTTGTAGCTGTCGAGAGGAGATCTGACATGGTCATTTTGGTCCAGTCTTTTATATTATCCGACCAACTCTTTCTCTGCCGTCCTCGTCTGCGCCCTCCTTCAACAGCACCTTGAAGGATGGTTTTGTAGAGGGTGTTGTGACGAATGACGTGCCAAACTATGCCATCTTCCGTCGTTTGACAGTGGCCAGAAGTGGTTCGTGGGGCCCAACTAGGTTGGTGACCAGGTTCCGCACATAATCATTGGTCTTATGTTCTTTGTAGGAGATGCGGAGTAGTTTCCTCAGGCACCTGGTCTCAAACGCCTGGATTCTTCTTTCTGTTTCGGTCATCAGTGTCCATGTCTCACAGCCATATAACAGGATGGAGACCACTAGTGACTTGTAGAGCCTGAATTTTGTGTGGAATTTGATGTTGCTCTTCCACACTCTGTTCAGTCTGGCCATCGCTGCTGATGCAGAGTTGATCCTGATTCGGATTTCTGCCGTGCAGGTGCCATCTTTGGACAGGGTTGCTCCCAAGTACCTGAAGCTGGTCACTTCTTCCAGGGGCTCACCATTCATGGTTATGTTGGCACTGCTGTTAGTCATGCTGTTGACCATGACCTTTGACTTCTCTGTGCTGACCTCCATGCCGTAGGCACTTGCTCTTGTGACAAGTATGTTTGTCAGATCCTGGAGCTCGGTGCTGCTGCAAAAGGTCAATGTCGTCTGCAAAACGAAGGTTGCAGACCGGCCTGCCGCCATTGCTGATGGAGGTGTGATGTTCTTCGAGGGTCTCTTGCATGATTCTCTCCAGAAAGATGTTAAAAAGTACTGGAGACAGAAGGCACCCTTGTCTGACTCCGACTGTGGTCGGGAAGAACTGGCCCTGCTGGCTGTTGAGAAGTACTGTGCTGCTGGAGCGTTCGCAGAGGGCCTGGATGACTTGGACGAGCCTCTCATCAATGTTGAAGTCTCTAAGAACCTGCCATAGGCCGTTGTGCCACACCCGGTCAAATGCCTTCTTAAAGTCGATGAAGTTGTGGAAGAGGTCCTTTTGGTGTTGTAGATGCTTTTCAGTCAGGACTCGGCAGTTGAAAATTTGTTCCACAGTGCTCCGCTCTCTTCTAAATCCTGCTTGTTCTTCTGATAGCAGTTCCTCAGCCTTGGATTTCAGTCGGTCGAGGATGATGCGAAGCATGACTTTGCTGGGGTGGCTGATCAGACTTATAGTCCTGTAGTTTTGGCATTTTTTGAGATTGCCCTTCTTGGGTAAAGGAATCACCAATCACTGAGTCCACACTGTTGGCCACTTCTTTCTGTCCAGATCTTCTGACATAGCACTGTTAGAGCCTCTGTAGTCTCTTTCCCTCCGTATTTCAAAAGCTCAGCTAGGACATTGTCCACTCCTGGGGATTTCCCTGGCTTCAGACTCTGTATTGCTGCCTCAACCTCCTCCTTCAGTACTTGGAGACTGTTCTCGCTGTCTGCAGGTCGTTGGTTGTCCTGGAATATGGATGTGTCTGGGTTGAGCTGGTAATTGTAGAGGCCCTCACAGTATTCTGTCCATCTCTTCAGGACTTCTTCACTCTCTGTCAGTAGCTTGCCTTCCTTATCTTCGATGACCGCTGATCTTGTCTGGTTAGTCTTATGGAGGGTCTTGAGTGTGTTGTAGGCTTCTTTGCTGTTCCCTGCTTCCATGCCTTTCTCGATTGCTTCGCACTGCTCCTCTATCCAATTTTCCTCGGCTGTCTTCATCTTCTTCCTGACTTCTCTGTTCCCTGTTGGTACTGTTTCCTGGCTTCGTCGCTGGAGTGTTTCTTTCCTCTCAGTTCCCGCCTCTTGTCACATAGATCTAAGACCTCGTTTGTAACCCAAGGCTGGATCTTCTTCCGCTTCCTTCCCACAACTTCTTCAGCTGTTGTAGCTAGCACCTCTTTGATGTTATTAGCAAGGGTGTCTACATCGCTGTCCACTAAGTTGAGGGCAGCAAACTTCCCGCCTACTTGAGCCTGGAACACCTCTGCAATGTTACGTTAAGTTAAAAAAAAAGAAAAAAGAAAAAAAGGGGTAAAAAAAAAAGAAAAGAAAGATTAAAAAGAAAAACAATAAGGGGATGGGAGGGGGGGGGGGGGTCACAAGGAATCAACCAAGAATGGCCACGTCCAAAGCAGGCAGACACTGAGCAACAAACAGGCCGGCGCCTTACTAATCCACCGGCCTCCGCTGTTGTATCATGGATTGGACGTTGTCCCTGAAGAAGTTATGGGCTTGGCCGTTAAGCGGCTGGAGCGGATCCAGCGGACCAGAAGAGGACGTGAAGGGCAGATAGGCTGCAACACACGGCACCACAACACCCTGATTTAGCATAATAGAAATGACTAATCCACAAGCCAGTCCACCCAACAACTCAATCACCAGCCTACCAACCCACTGACAGAGAGAGAGAGAGAGAGAGAGAGAGAGAGAGAGAGAGAGAGAGAGAGAGAGAGAAGAGAGAGCACTGACTACTGAACATTTTTAATGTCATCAGCTATACAACCTTGATGACATGGGGAAATGGGGGGTGAGGGGAGTGGAGTTGCAAAGCAAAAGACAAATAACGAAAAGTCAATCCGAAAGTAAACATCGATTTGAATAACGCGTGAATTCCAAGCACAAAAAGCCTGAATACTGACCATACAGTATGATGCATTTTCGAAGAGTTCACAATGCATTGACAACATAAACAAAAAGCCATTACGTCTCCTTTAGAATTCGTTGTATGTTTGAACTACATCAGTTTGAGTTATTTTTCTTTGTTTGAATGTTCAATGCCTCTGCAATATACCACAGAGAGAGAGAGAGAGGAGAGAGAGGAGAGAGGAGAGAGAGAGAAGAGAGAGAGAGGAGAGAGAGAGGAGAGAGAGAGGAGAGAGGAGAGAAGAGAGACTCAAGACTCAACTGATTCATTCATATAGGCCAAAGCCCCTTAGAATGGGGATATACATTGTGATTCATATCGCCGACTGACACTAGTCTACATCATGATGCATGAACACTTCGCTTCTGGAATGCTTTATATAGTGAAATAGCGAATTGTTTAACAGTGTGTTCATTAGAAGATGACATTAACAAGACTAATTTGAACAGACAAGGAAGGATTCTTGAAATATGTTTGTGGTATGGATTGCTCTCTGAGGTCTCTTAATGCTGGACACGTTAGTACAAAAGGGACTTAATCGTCTTTCGAATTTTGGCATAATGGACAAATTAGATTTCTCTCACATAAATATCTATCATGATGAGTAGCAATATCAGACGCACCAAACCTGAATCTAGTCATGATTTAGTTGTTTATCCATCTACATCGGCGTAAATGACTAAACGCTCTATATGATTCAAATCTGTCTCTGTTTTGCACATGGGATTTCCAATTTTGCCAACTACAATCAATCAGTCTTTCTCGGAAAAAACCCATTCATATAGGCCATTTATTGGTTCATCCATACAAAGCTGAAACCATATTCAGACAGTTTCATCCTCACAATGGTCACCTAGTTTTTCTTACCTCTATTGCCTTAGTCTAACAGCAGCATTCTATACGCTTTGAGTGGTAATCTGTGCTCCTGCATCTGAACAATTTTCAACCAGTATCAAACACATTTAACAACAGAATCCATTCATTTAGGATGTCTTGCAGTTTCAGTATGTGTTAAAGCATTTGGCGTTTGCAACGATACCCCCCCCCCCCAAAAAAAAAAAATATAATAAAAAAAAAAAAATATATATATAAAAAAATCTTGAGAACAAAAAAAATATTTTTCAGACAGACAGACAGACAGAACAGAGAGGGAAACAGAGAGAGACAGAGACAGAGAAGGCAGAGACAGACAGAGAGAAGCGAAAAAGAGAGAGGAAAACAGATGTGCCAATGAGGCTTTAATTTCAGAGGTAACAAATAAGCAAGCAATGTTTTCTCTTCCGTGATTTCATAGTTAAAAGTACATTTATACAAATGAACTTTTAAAGTTCTAGTCCATATACTAGGGCTTTATCAGTACTGACTCGCTGTGAAATGTACGAAGGTCTCCACAGAAAGACTGTTCACACTAGGGCATCAGATATGTGATGGAAGCGAGTTTAAGGCATGTCATCAGGGCCAGAAAGGCTCAGATTGACAGGTATGTTATAGGTACGGGAAACTGGAATGTAGCTGGATATCAAAACTTTTAATTAAAGGTAAACTGTAGAGTTTGCAGGCCGGTTCAGACGAAAGTTTTTGCATACAGTTTCTCTAATGACAGCAAACATTATCTTTCAGAGGAGAATTCCTGCTGTAGTACGACCTATCCCAGTGAGACTTTACAAACTTTAATACCAAGTTCTGCTAAAAGAAAAAGTATTTGCAAAATTTCTGATTTACATGTAAAATTCATTTAACAGATATTGGTATTCTATCC
>CM031622.1:59319391-59321891 GCA_018398815.1 Conus ventricosus | reverse complement strand
CAGATGTCTCAGGGCTAGTTGAAGTCAGATGTCTCAGGGCTAACTCAAGTCAGATGTATTAGGGCTAGCTGAAGTCAGATGTCTTAGGGCTAGCTGAAGTCAGATGTCTCAGGGCTAGTTGAAGTCAGATGTCTTAGGGCTAGCTGATGTCATGATGTCTTAGGGCTAGCTGAAGTCAGATGTCTCAGGGCTAACTCAAGTCAGATGTATTAGGGCTAACTCAAGTCAGATGTCTTAGGGCTAGCTGAAGTCAGATGTATTAGGGCTAGCTGAAGTCAGATGTCTCAGTGCTAACTCAAGTCAGATGTCTTAGGGCTAGCTGAAGTCAGATGTCTTAGGGCTAACTCAAGTCAGATGCATTAAGGCTAGCTGAATT
This sequence comes from Conus ventricosus, assembly GCA_018398815.1. Lineage (NCBI taxonomy): Eukaryota > Metazoa > Mollusca > Gastropoda > Neogastropoda > Conidae > Conus > Conus ventricosus. Next base: position 59,321,515 of record CM031622.1, on the reverse strand, counting down.
CAGATGTCTTAGGGCTAGCTGAAGTCAGATGTATTAGGGCTAGCTGAAGTCAGATGTATTAGGGCTAGTTGAAGTCAGATGTCTGAGGGCTAGCTGAAGTCAGATGTCTTAGGGCTAGCTGAAGTCAGATGTCTCAGGGCTAGCTGAAGTCATGATGCCTTAGGGCTAGCTGACGTCATGATGTCTTAGGGCTAGCAGAAGTCATATGTGTTAGGGCTAGTTGAAGTCATATGCCTTAGGGCTAACTCAAGTCAGATGTCTCAGGGCTAGTTAAAGTCAGATGTCTTAGGGCTGGCTGAAGTCAGATGTCTTAGGGCTAGCTGAAGTCAGATGTCTTAGGGCTAGTTGAAGTCAGATGTCTCAGGGCTAGCTGAAGTCAGATGGCTTAGGGCTAGCTGAAGTCAGATGTCTCAGGGCTAGTTGAAGTCAGATGTCTTAGGGCTAGCTGAAGTCATGATGTCTTAGGGCTAGCTGAAGTCAGATGTCTTAGGGCTAGCTGAAGTCATCATGTCTTAGGGCTAGCTGAAGTCAGATGTCTTAGGGCTAGCTGAAGTCAGATGTCTTAGGGCTAGCTGAAGTCATGATGTCTTAGGGCTAGCTGAAGTCAGATGTCTTAGGGCTAGTTGAAGTCATATGTCTTAGGGCTAACTCAAGTCAGATGTCTTAGGGCTAGCTGAAGTCAGATGTCGTAGGGCTAGCTGAAGTCAGATGTCTCAGGGCTAGTTGAAGTCAGATGTCTTAGGGCTGGCTGAAGTCAGATGTCTTAGGGCTAGCTGAAGTCAGATGTCTCAGGGCTAGTTGAAGTCAGATGTCTTAGGGCTAGTTGAAGTCATATGTATTAGGGCTAACTCAAGTCAGATGTCTCAGGGCTAGTTGAAGTCAGATGTCTTATGGCTAGCTGAAGTCAGATGTCTCAGGGCTGGCTGAAGTCAGATGTCTTAGGGCTAGTTGAAGTCAGATGTCTCAGGGCTAACTCAAGTCAGATGCTCTAGGGCTAGCTTAAGTCAGATGCTCTAGGGCTAGCTGAAGTCAGATGTCTTAGGGCTAGCTGAAGTCAGATGTCTTTGGGCTAGTCGAAGTCAGATGTCTTAGGGCTATTTGAAGTCAGATGTCTCAGGGCTAACTGAAATCAGGTGTCTTAGGGCTATTTGAAGTCAGATGTCTCAGGGCTAACTGAAATCAGATGTCTTAGGGCTATTTGAAGTTAGATGTCTTAGGGCTAACTGAAATCAGATTTGTCAGTGCTAACTGAAATCAGATGTCTTAAGGCTAACTGAAATCAGATGTCTTAGGACTAACTGAAGTCAGCTGTCTTAGGATTTGCTGCAGTCAGATGTTCTAGGACTAGTTGAAGTCATATGAAAAGGATTGAGAAAGACCACCAAAGAGGATGGTCATCTGAGCTGTTATATCAAGGATGACGCCAAGCACAAGTAACGAGCGAATAATTTTGTTTTAAACAGGAAAACAAAATCACATTATGGTCGACAATGGCAGATGACAGGTTAACAGTTTGTTGGCCAGGTTAGTCCTGTGTGGGAGGCAGCAATATTGGACGAAATTAGGACAGTGAAAAAAAAAAAAAACAGAAACCCAAATGTCCCAACTTTCTTAGGAGAAATAGGCGTTTACAGAGAGGACAGGGGCTTGATTTTCTGGCTTTCCTGGAAAGTACAGAAAAAAATACATTATGTCTGTAGACAGAGCAAGAGCACAGTGTTCTGACTCTCCTGGGAGGTATAGTCAGAAGACATATGTTTGGAGTTAGAGCAGGATCCCTGTTTTTTGGTGGATAATCGGAGCTCTCTGTGTAAAGTAGAGACAGACAGAATACCTTGTTTCGTAGATGATCGCGAGCTGCCTGGATGGAGTATAGACAGACAGAATACCTTAGTTTACAGATATCTCAGATGCCTGGATGGAGTATAGACAGACAGATTATCTTCGTTTACAGATATCTCAGATGCCTGGATGGAGTATAGACAGACAGAATACCTTAGTTAACAGATGATTTCAGATGCCTGGATTGAGTATAGACAGACAGATTACCTTCGTTTACAGATGTTCGCAGATGTCTGGATGGAGTATAAACAGTCAGAATACTTTAGTTTACAGACGCCTGGA
>CM031622.1:59306891-59314391 GCA_018398815.1 Conus ventricosus | reverse complement strand
GCTAACGTAACTTACCCATACACACGCCCATACTCCTCGGCCCACTTCTTGAGAGTATAATGGAACCCTGAAACGGGAAACAACACAAGGTGGTCTGGTCAATAAATGTCCACGGTTACAGTTAAACCTGTCTATTAAGAGGAAACAGCTCAAGATGGTATGGTCTATAGACATCCACTCCTTCCTTCTGATCTCCAAATGGTGAAGCAGGATTGGATGCAATTAAATCCATGCATTCAAGTGCATGGGATTTCGGTTTCACATTTCATCTATAGGTTTCGAGCGATGACGTCACGTTTCTACCGAAGCGAACGGCAACCTCCATATTGGGAAGGCACCTTTCCGCGACGGCCATTTCCTCTCTATCTTGTCACTGCGGCGTGTCGTTGTTTGTGCCTTGTTTTCAGCCACCATGCAGAAGATCGCAGCAAAAAAGAACATCAAGTATATTGACAAGTTAGATGGGGAGTGTAGATCTGGCTATCGCCAAAAATTGGAGTGGTTGAATGGATTTGATCCATACGACTCGTGAGTTACCTTGTCTGCGGTGCAAGCGCATACACCTTGCAGCAGTTAGAGTGCTACAAAAGCCTTGAAGCATATAATGTGCAGTTTACTGATGGCTGGGTGCATGAATTGAAGTCTACAACACCCCCCCCCCCCCCCCCCCCCCCCAACTGTGAACACTCAGTTGTCAAAGCAAGGTAGATTTTACAAAGTATTCTCCGTCAACTCTGTTAAAATGTGTCAGTGAATGCAACATTTGAATGCAGCAATTCACTAGATGTACAACAAGACTTGGAGAATCTTCTCTTTGATTCAAAGGCATAGCTTTTCAAATTTCAATTTTGTAATTTATTTAAAGTGGTGTGTGCGTGCGTGTGTGTGTGTGTGTGTGTGTGTGTGTGTGTGTGTGTGTGCATAATGTGTGCATGCTAGTGATTCCTTTGACTTTTCATGTATTTTATGCTAGTGATTCCTTTGACTTTTCATGTATTTTAATCCAAAATGGAGATTAATAAAAAAAAATTAAAAAAAGCAGGGGAAAAATATTTTGAATGAAAGCAGCTTCTGTACATTTTCTGAGTTGTTTTGCATAGTTGTGCGTCAGTTTGTGTTCCAAGCAGTGTGTGTGTGTGTGTGTGTGTGTGTGTGTGTGTGTGTGTGTGTGTGTGTGTGTGGTATTTAAACTGCACAAGATTACAGATCAGCTAATTATTACTTTATTACATCTGGAAATTTTGGAGTCAGTTCTATCCGACTCTTTTCAAAGATTTGCTTTCAGAAAGTACTCACACTGAACTTTTTTACTATGTGAAATGATCAGTTTCAAAAGTTTTCCTGCCTCATTACTTTCCTGTACCACTTTCACCTACAGTATGAGGATTCTCATGTCAGTCATTCAGATTTGATCTGCCAATGTTTGTCACACTAATGACAATGTTGGCTAAAGGAAGAACCATACTGACAAGCTGAATCAGTTAATGAGTCTCCCATAGTAAGGAAGCTGGACTTGAACACACACACACTCACTCACTCACATACACGCACACACGCGCGCGCACGCACGCACACACACATTCGTTTTGGGCATTTTAAAACTCTGTGCCCCTTCCATCCACTTAAAATCTTAATGCATGTTGCATACAGAATCGAGGAGTATCTAATTACATCCATGAAAATGTTTGGAACAGACTCGAGCGCCTTCTTCACTGTGCTCAAACGTGATGTCCGTACGCCTGATCGCGGCAATCGACGCTCTTCTTCTCCGTGTTGTCAGACCTACTATTAATTTTCCGCAATGGCATTTCACCCTCGGAATTCTAAAAAATTGCAATCCATGTTCTCGTTTTGCACCCTAGTATGTGTGAGAAGAGCTATGACAGCCGATAACATAACAGTGTTTCACTGTGTTTATCACTCGCTGTCTTACTTCATGCTCCGTGCGGTGAGTTCTTCCATGAATTTTCCGTGATGCCGTTTCACACTCGGAATTCTAAAAAATCGCAAGCCATGTTCTCTTTTTGTACCCTTGTGTGTGTGTGATGAGCTATGACAGCCGATTACACAACAATATTTCCCTGGAGCCATTGTAGATTTGTTCAGTCTTCGCCCGGCCCGAGCTCACGGTGTTTATCAATCGCTGTCTGCTACTGTGCTGCCTTCCCGCGATGGCCGGCGATCCCATAAATCATTGCGTGTGACGTCAACGGCTCGAAACCTATACTAAGAAACGACTGGAATCTGCACAGATTTGAAATAGGAGAGAAATCTCTTACAATCTGGCTGTCTCAACAGGGGATGGAACCCCACACTTTGGAGCACGAGCCTGACATCTTACCCACTAAATCAGTTTACCCCAAGAGTGTCTCCGTTGTGTGACCAAATTGACAACTACAGCATCCCCCCACTTCCTCTCTATCAAGAGCACTAATGTACATCACTCCACCTCACCCTTCTCCTTAGCCCCCTCCACGTCACTCACCCTCCCCATCGTCTGTTGTGTTTGTTTTGAAGAAAGCCACCCGCACCACACTTCCTCTTCTCCCCCTCCCCTCCTCCCTACCCTTCTCCCTTGCTTATCTGATAGCCCCACTAGTGGAGTCCAGAAATGTAAAATAAGTCTCAAACATGGGATTAATTGCAAAAGTTTTGAATTTATGTTCAATAGTTTGAGTACTAGCACTGAAACAACATATGAAAAAAGTACATTGATAGGAATATCGGAAGGGGGTCTAATAAACAAAATGACGTCATCACAATGGAACGAAACACTAACATTTCTGATATTAACGCAAATACCATCATGTAGCATGTCGTTCGAAAGGTCTTGACGAGATACATTCAAAGTCATTAAGCAAATAAAGATATTTATAATAGTATGATAAAAAAATGATAAATGTGTTGTCCCGGTAATGTTTTTGAGGATGGAGCCATAGCGCTTTTGACATCGTTCTTGGAAGCACTATTATCCAACATAATTCAGCGTGTAATTACCGAACTAGAGCTTGTGAATCTCTAAATAGAGTTCCTTTGTCCATATCAAACTATGTAATTACATAGATATGTCAAAGGGCCACGAACAGGCCTTCTTGCAGATCACGAATGTCATTATCAGCAGCATGTTTGAGAGAGGGGGAGTTAGAGCAGCCAATTCCTTTGCACTCTCCACAGGCCAGAGAACACTCCAGTCCATGTTTTCTGTATGTACAACGCTTTGACTGACAATCTGTCTTGCAGTTGCACCGGATCATTTTCAGCAGAAGCTCTGGAGCAGGGGGGAGATCAGTTGTACAGGGATCCATTCTGCCAGATGACAAGCGCCATCCGCACAACTCAGGCTGGAGGTCGCAGCTACTGTACATCCAGTTCTAGAAAACACGAAATAAAAGCATTTTCAGTCAGTCTCTGAGACTTTACACAAATTCATAACACACACACACACGCGCGCGCGCGCGCACACACACACACACACACACACACACACACACACACACACACACACACACATAGCGTGCGCACAAACAAAAATATGGGAAGTATGTTTGCCGAAGGAATTTTGAACAACAGAGATGCATTTGAGACACACAGAGAGAGAGAGAGGCAGACAGACAGACAGATGGACAAACACACAGATATGGAGAGAGAGATAATTACCTGCACTTGATGGTACACGCAGAGACTGTGGTACTCGGCTGCTGCTGAAGTTGGAGGCATGGAACGTACTTGGACAGTTGTGACGCTGGATGTCACCTTCTCCCAGAATCGATGGTAACGCAGCGTGTCCAGATTGTCTTCTGCTCCTCCCCCATAGAGAGAAATCAGTGCTTTTTCCCCTGCCGAGATGATGTCTGCAGCACTTTTTCCACTGGTGCAGAAAGTCTCAGCGGCCATTCTGAAGCTTGCGTTTGTTTTGATTTTCTTCAAAGGCAATCCTTTACCCAGTCCAAACAATCTGGATGTGGTGTCGCATTCGTTTATAGCATGAAGAAAGGGGATAAAGTGGCATATTTCTGGACCTAGATGAGTTTTCATCCACAGAATGTTTATTTCTTTGTGCTTTTTGGTCTTCAGTTCAGATTTCAGCAGAACAGGCTTGTGTAGATCTGCATGAAGCAACAACAACACAAGCAAATCAGTGTCTTCTCCAATGACAACTGTAGTTTTGTTGACCGCACTGGAAACTGCATTACCGACGATGAGTGTATCTGCATCCCCTTTTGCATGCAGAACTTGACACCCGATCCTTCGTAACACTTCGCCCAGATACTATACAAATGCATGCTTGTTCTGGAAATTGGCTAGAAAATGTTCCCTCCTGCCATTGCAAACCATTTCTGGGGCGAATCTGATCTAAGATTTTCTCTGCAGTCATCCGGAATGTGACAACATTTGCTTTACCTTGAATGTTGGTAATAATGATGTCACTCCCCAAAGTTTTCAACAGCTTTTTTTTTGTGTGGTCTTTGGAGTAAGGCTCTTCATCTCCGAGAAAGTCGCGCATTTTCTGGCACAGGTCACCGACTGTTAATTTCTCGTCATCATTTTCTTGTAAATAAGTGACTACTCTGGAAAAGGCTGCGAGTCGCATTTCATCCGCTGGCCGCCCTTTTTTGTTTTCTGCCTCTGCTGTAGTAGGCTGATAAGCTTGTGGAATGTTTCTTCCAGTTCTGAAATTAACATTGCATTGTTGATGGTAAACAGCATCAGCAGCATGTAAGTCCTGTGCGTACTCAATCCGCCCCTTTACTGCTCGAGCCCGTTTGTCTCCAGGTCCTCGTTGCAAACATGCAAGCTCCAAATTAGCTTGACAGCTGGGTGTACGGATTTGATACACACAGACATCGCCTTTCTTTGTGTGATTCTTCACAGGTGTCCCACAGAGGAGACAGTTGCTGGAGAAGTCAAATTTTGTTTGTGAAGAGCGAAGAGTGGGTGTCTCTAAAGTGGATGACCCTGCTTTTTGTGCTTTTAAATCGCGCTGAATGATCAATTCATTGCAGAACTCGTGTCGACAGATTTTGTGTAGGATCTGGCCAGGATTAAAAAAAAACCACTCTAGTCTCCCCTCGCTTACGACTTGCTTTCCGAAGACCAGCAACACCTTTTTCTGTCTGGGTGACTGTTTCTTGACTGTTCCTCAGGGACTGATTACATAAAATGCAAACGTCTGACTGTTCTGAAAAAATATGAAAAAAGGTTAATAAAAAGAGAAGAAGCATGCCGCTTTAGTTAAAATAAAAAGAAAGAAACAAAGAAGAAAAAGAGCTGACCACAAAACGAAAACAAAAAAGAAAAAAAAGGCAATCGAAAGACAGAACAAGAAAAAAGATAGAAAAGACATCATACAAAAAAGGCATCATCCATGCAGTTTAAGAACAAAACCATACGCTCTAACTAATTTCAATATTAAAAAAGGAAGAGACCGAGAAAAAAATGGTGTTAAAAGCAAAACAAAAGGCCACACAAAACAAAACAAAAACGACCCTGCTGAGACTCGAACATGTGCCCAAAGTGATTCCAATGTAAAAAGAGACTCTTTTACGTCACCACCAAACCGACATACTACGTAATAAATGTAGATAAATCTTTGTACAGAGAAACATACGTCGAAGAAGAAAAGCGAAGCTGCAGTGATCGATTCATGTTGTATTTGTGTGAAATTTAACTAAGTTTTGAAATACACATACATTTTTCAATAGTCTAATTTTCTGAGAGTAAAAATACTTTACAGAATCAGCAGAGAAACACACACACACACACACACACACACACAAAACACGTGCCGCTGAGTCACGCCGGCTCTGAAAAAAAAGTCCCAGTATGTCAACGATCGCGTTAATAATTTATAATCTCAAGGAAAAAGAAATGAAGACACAGGTGGATAAAATACTAAGAATTGATTTTTTTTAATACGATAGAAGTTAGAGTACTTACCACGAACGTTTTCACAAGTTGTTGGAATTTTTTCCTCGTGTTTTATGAGGGACGCCGTTGTCTGTTGATACGGAAATCAATGCGCAGCCTCATCACCAAGCGAAAAAGTGCGAATGCGCTGACGCGAACGATTCCGCTATAATAAACGTATTTTTAAACATCTCGCGAAACTTACTTTTCCCTACTTTTCAAATATGTTGTAAAGAATAGTGTAAGAAAATAAATGCATTGATTTTTATTTCTTTTGCAATTAATCCTATGTTAAAACATTTCTGGACTCCACTACACAACGAAAGGGAAGGTTTCCACTTCATACAAAGACACCGGGGCCCCTCTCTCCCCTCTCCTTGCCCCCCTCCCCCGCCCTCTCGCATATGTGCTCGCTCTGTGATCAGCAAGGAGTCGGTGTACTTTAGAGAAACTGTCAACCTCCCTCGATCTCTGCCACACACCCCCCTCTAATACTCACCCTGTCTGTCGTACGTTCCGTGTATGCATGACGCAATAATACTAAACAGTGCTTTGTCAATTGGCATGGAGGCGCAACCCCAACTGCTAAGAAAGAGCGTTCTCGAATCTTCTATACATGACCTCACACTGTAGGAGTAGGGAATGACCAACCCCTCTCCACCTCCCCTTTTCTGTGTCTTTAGTGACACAAAGCCAACCGGAACCGGAACCTGAATAGGTAGCTTAGTCTACAAAGAGGGGAAACTCAGTCCCTCCAATTTACTCCGCTCCACAGACGGCAACTGAACATTACAGTGTAGCCACAAAGACAACGCCTGTAAATCAGAGAAGGGAACGATCATCTCCGCATCCTCAGAGTCTTCTGTGTTCTTAGATTCACTGTTTCCCTGAAGAACTGTAAGTTGAAATTATGTTTCTAGATTTTTGAGACTATGCATTGCTTGTATGTAAGCCATGTGTTTTGACAGTATAACTCTATGCCAATACCTCGTGACATCTATCAAGATGATGAATGAGTTTTCTTTTGTAATAGTTTGTTTGCCACAATTAGTAATAACTATTCAGATGTTTGAGTAAGATTCTTTGCTAGCAATCTAATTAACATGCTTTGTCTACCATCAATACTATCTGTTAAGATGAGAACTGAATGACAAAAATTCTGATTGGAAAAAGCTGTATACCTGTACTAGGTGAATACTGTTGATTGTTGGAATGCTTTGTTGTGTGTGACTCTAAGTCTGATCAACATGTGTACATGGGCGAAAGTTATTCCAAGTTACTTCAACTCAGTTTATAAGAAAAAATTGAAGCTTTATTTGACTTCCGTTATTTAGCATTGTATTACTGTCTCCTACCCCTGGTTTTATTCAAACTCTGAGGGAGTGCGGAGACTGATAATTATGGCAGATATATTTATGCTAGTCTAATCCTTTGTTGGCTGAGATCTCACACATTTACTGAAAGCCAGAAGGCAAATGTGAGAAATCGACAAGTCAGAGCCTCAGCTTCTTAACTACAAACCACCAGATCCTGGGACCCTGGGCATGCCTGGTATTGGACTAGCTCCGCAGCCCAGCACATGATCAGCTGGTC
>CM031622.1:59291891-59304391 GCA_018398815.1 Conus ventricosus | reverse complement strand
ACGATTCTTGCTTACGTGCTGTAATTCGCCTAGCACGTGGCAACCATAGTGGTCACATTAAATCCTGCTCCATTCTACGTTTTTTTTCTTTTTTTCTTTTTTTTTTTTTTTTTGAATTGACCCTAAGGTGCCGGCGGAATGGTACAATACATAGAACCTCCCCTTCTGTCCTGTCATCTTCATTTCTCTCTCCTCCCCCCCCCCCTTCCCCCTTCCTTTCCTACTTCCCTCCACCACCACTTCCACCCAAAATTGAAATAGTTAAAATTAACTAAAAACGAAAAAAACAACGACCAAAAACAAACAAACAAACAAACAAACAACAAAACATTAAAAAAAAAACAAGCCCTCCCCCCCTCCCTCCCCCCGCCAACGGCAGAACGTGCTGACTGGTGAGTTTAACATAATCCGGAAGACGGAATGTAGCTACCTGAATGGTGGGATCAAAGATGGTCGCATACAAAGACATCAGGTGCTGGACTAGCTCAGTTTTGTAAAGCGTCGGATTCTAGATCCTGATGATTGGGGGCTGCGAGTTCGAATCTCCGCCAGGGCGTTTTAATTCAGGGGATTTTTTTTCCCCCTCGGAGTGATCCCCCTCGGAGTGAGCATTGGATTTGATTCCACATTCCACAATGTCCTGCCCATGAAATTATGAACCGAGATTCCGTGTGTGAACGCACGCATAATCTCTTGCACAGACGTAAAATCCCATCACAAACTTTCGGAAGAGAAGGCCAGTTTGGCCGTTGGTAGGGATGACACGAATGACACATAGCATGCAGCGAAAGAATGAAAATATGAACGAAAAACTGAGTGGCTGACAGACTGAATGACGTGTGAATGTCTGTATGTAGCGCCAGCAGGCAGCCCTTCAGTCGGCTCTACCCCGGTAAGCAGCCCGTCGTATAAAGGAAAGTGTGGATTGTAAAGCGTTGAGAACGTGGACTCAAACCGAGGATAGGCGCAATAATAATGATAAAGAATCATAGCAACAACAACAACAATATCACCAATGGTGAACTTTGAGATCCAACTGTGAAGTGAAGAAGAAACGACACGATGAAACATACTTAATGTTGTTGTTGCCGTTGTTGTTGCAGTTGTTGCAGTTGTTGTTTTGTTGTTGTTGTTGTTTGAGTGAATTAAAAGATACAACTCACAGGAATAAAATCTGGAACCTAAAAGACTTCATCTTTTTATTATTTAAGACGAAACTTGAAAATGAAGGCACCAAAATATTCACAGGAAACCTTACTAAAAGTCCATTTGCAGAGGAATCAAGAAATTTCAATCAATCAAAACAGCATAAAAAAAATCAACCCATGGAATGCAATTCTTGGTTGTAATCATATAAGCAGTATTTGAAAACTGTTCGAGGAAGAAAAGACATTCTCCTTATGTAAAACACTTTCACAAGTAAATGAAAGTAAAGAAAGAAAGAAAGAAAGATGGAAAGAAAGAAAGAAAGAAAGAAAGAAAGAAAAAGGGAATATAGAATAAGCTCAGCTCTCTCTCTCTCTCTCTCTCTCTCTCTCTCTCTCTCTCTCTCTCTCTCTCTCTCTCTCTCTCTCTCTCTCCGACGCGAGGAAAAGCATTCAACTTTTGCTGACGTTGTCCTGACGATGCTGGCGGCTGGCGCACACGAGTTAGTTATAATACATAGAACATGTGAGTCAGTGAGCCAGGCGGTGAGTCGGTGTAATTGCTCACCTCACTTCAAACAAAAGCAACTCAAAACGAGAATGATGTATGAAATGGTGGTCCCGGGAATAGGACGTTACACACAATAATTGACCCACAGACGCGTCCCGGATAACGGGACGTAAATTCATTTCGCTTGAAGTGCCATGTATTGATTCTACTTCCACGTTGGTTGGAGAAGTTACTCTCATACATGGGATATGGCTAAGATGGACATAGGAAATGGAATCTCTCCCATTGATTGAAATTACATAAATTACACGCAAACACACACACACACACAAACACACACAAACATACACACACGCGCGCGCGGGCTTGCACGCGCATGCGCACACACACACACACACACACACACACCAAAACACACACACACACACACACACACACACACACACACACACGCACACACAAAGCAGAATTCAAGAAATTTGCTGGAGCTTCGTGCTGAGTCAGCATAATTCAACCAGGTGTAGTGTATGCTGTTTTAAGCATGGACTGTACCGGAACGGTATACCAGCTTCGGCTCTGCATGATGGCGGCGACCGCATCTGTATCTTCGTGTACTTAGCAAATAAAGTCCATATCTTTGGAATCAAGCACCGCCTTTACCTTATTGAGTGTGCGGCATACCATTACATGGTGTCAGAAGTGTAGAAGTAGAGAAGAAACCCACGACCATGGCAGAGACTGTCATCGTAAGGACACCAGATCCGCTCTGTGTCAACAGCAGCAACCCAGTGCTGAATGGAGCAAGTGGAAGATGAAGTTCAACATCTTTCTTCAGGCTACTGGCGCAACAACAAAGCCCAACGTCAAGGTAGGACTTCTCCTAAACCACATCGGCGATGAAGGCATCGAAATCTATTCGAATTTTGCCTACCTACCAGCCAGAGAAAACCCCTGAAAATGCTGACGAAAGGCTCCCAGCAGAAGACCAAAATGACTACGCAACCGTCCTGCGTAAGTACGACGAATGTTTTAACCGTCGCGACCCCAATTGATGCTGAGGGAACAGTTCTGGTATAATCTGCGTAGAGAAACCGTCCCAGACATTCGATGCATGGCTACGCACTGTAAAAGAAAAAGCTAGTGCATGCAAATTTGACAACGTCGACACGATGTTAGAGACAAATTGGTATTCTCTTGCCATGACGACATTGCAAAGATGAAGCTGTATGACGTGGGAGCTGGACTCACCCTTCAGAAAACAGTTGAAACTCTTTCTATGAGAGAACTGACGAAGAAAGAACTGGCAAACACGAAGTCGGCAACAGTGGACGCCCTGCAGGCTGTAGAAAAGGCGAAAGAGTCATTGTCGCACAAAAACGGCCACAATCAAACGGCACGCATTTCATCCAACTGGAGGGTCAGTGAAGACCAATACACCCTATAGGCAAGAAAAAACTGCCCTGCTGCAAAAACTCACTGCAGAAAATGCAACAAAGTGGGACACTTCGCTATTGTCTGCAGAAGTTCCTTGGCAGTCAGAGAGGTACAAGAAAAAAACCAGCAAGTCGAAAACTACTTTGTTGGAGGTGTACAGGCGAAGACACCATCAGATCCAGGCTGGCACATCAGACTGAAGATAGGATCTCAGGAACTCACCTGGTGTATCGACACAGGAGCCCAAGTTTCTGTGATGCCAGACCACATCTTCAAACCAGCATATGGGAAATTACACAATCCCGACCGCCAGCTCCTTGGACCTGGAGACCAGCGTCTTGAGATCAAGGGTTTCGCCTTCACCAAGCTTTCTCACGGGAAGACCCACATTAGTGAGAAAGTTTACATTGGCAAAAGCTCCAAATTACTGCTTGGTATGCCTGCAATCCAGAAACTGGGACTGATCCATGACATTCCTGGTGCATTCACCGTGCGTGCGATCCGCACTATGCCAAGCAAAGCAAAGCACCAGACACGCCAAAGTGGGAATCAGCCTCCTCCGAAGTTCTGGTCCAAAGAAGATGTGAAGATGAAATATCCACAACTCTTTGGAGGACTGGGTGTGAACTCGAAAATGAACAACATATTGAGCTCAAGGACAACGCCAAACTATTTTGTCAGACCATCCCAAGAAGAGTTCCCATCCCTCTGTTGGAGAAAGTGGAAGCAGAATTGGACAGGATGGTCAGCATACAATGTCATTGAACCAGTAGAGACACCAACAGACTGGTGTGCCCCAATCGTTGTCGTCCCAAAGCTAAATGGAGACGTCAGAATCTGCGTGGACCTGACGAAGCTGAACACAAGTGTGAAAAGAGAAAAACTACGCCATGCCTTCGGTAGAGGAAACTCTGAACAAGATCGCCCATGGCAAAGTTTTCTCCAAACTTGATGCAAACTCAGGGTTTCACCAAATCAAACTGGATGAAGAGAGCTCAAAGCTTACAACTTTCATTACTCCCTTTGGGCGCTACAGGTTCAAACGCCTTCCCTACGGCATCTCTTCAGCGCCAGAATATTTTCAGAAAAAAATGGACCAAATTCTTCAAGGGCTTGAGGGAGTACTGTGTCACATAGATGACATCCTTGTCTTTGGCAAAGACAAAGTAGACCATGATGCAAAGCTGAAGGAAGTTCTTGACCGATTGTCACAAAGCAGCGTAACCCTCAACTTGGATAAATTTGAATTTTCCATGCCCCGCCTCGAATACTTGGGACAAGTGATCGATGCAGATGGGGTGAAAAGGGATCCAGCAAAAGCCAAGGCAATCGCTGATATGAAGGAACCAGAGAATGTAGCAGAAATCCGAAGATTCCTGGGGATGGTCAACCAACTCATGAAGTTTGTACCCAACCTAGCTGAGAAAACCAAGCCCATCAGAGACTTACTCTGAACAGATGCAGCATGGACTTGGGGACCAGATCAGCAAAAAGCCTTCAAAACCCTGAAGCAAGATCTTGCGTCACCAGTGACTCTTGCTCTATACAGCCCAGAGCGTGAGACAGTAGTTTCAGCTGACTCAAGCAGCTACGGACTGGGGGCTGTCCTTCTCCAGCACCAGGACAATGGCATGCTTCATCCAGTCGCCTATGCAAGTCGCTCATTAACGGCCACAGAGCAGCGGTACGCCCAGATCGAGAAGGAGGCATTGGCGATTACCTAGAGTCTTGAACACTGGTCTGACCTGCTCATTGGCATGTTCTTCCGAGTACAGACGGACCACAAGCCCTTGGTACCTCTGTTCTCTTCCAAGCTGATTGACGAACTGCCCATTCGCATCCAGCGTTTCAGAATGAGACTGATGCGGTTTTCCTTCGAGATCTCCCACGTCCCGGGCAAGGAGCTTCATACTGCAGATGCCTTGTCAAGAGCTCATTTGCCAACGACAGACACTAAGGACAACAACCTGACAGGCCATGTAGAGGCATACGTCAATTCTGTGCTTGTGGCCATGCCAGTCAGCGACAGAAGACTGGAAGAAATCAGGTCAGAGCTACAGAAGGACGATATCCTGCGTGTGGTCATGCATCATGTTCAGACTGGCTGGCCAGATAAGACTACCCCAAATCGTCCTCTCAAGACCTACTTCAATGAGAGAGGCAGCATGTCTGTACATGATGGTCTCCTACTCCGAGGGAAGAGGCTCGTCATCCCATCATCAGTGCAGCAAGATGTCCTTCGACACCTCCATGATGGGCATCAAGGAGTCAACAAAACAAAGGAAAATGCTGCCAACTCAGTGTGGTGGCCTGGCCTCTCCCAAGATGTCGACCAGATGGTGAAGACCTGTCCGGAGTGCACCAAGCATCGAAAGGCTAGGGTGGAACCTATGAAGGGGACTCCATTTTCGGAGAGACCTTGGTCCAGGATTGCTGCAGATTTTTTTTCCCGTACAACGGCAAGCTCTTTCTGCTTGCCATTGACTACTACTCTAGAGACATCGAAATGGCCCTGGTTTCCAGTAGAGTCACAACAGCAGAAACAATAGCAAGAATGAAAAAGATCTTCAGTCGCCACGGCTTCCCAGACATTGTCGTGACAGACAACGGGCCGCAGTTCACTGCAGAAGACTTCAAGTCCTTTGCACAGTCCTGGGGATTCGACCACGTCACTTGTTAACTTTTGTTGGTCAGTACCTTGACCCCTTTCAGTTTGCTTATAAAACCCATAGAGGTACAGATGATGCTATTCTAACTCTCCTTCACAATGCTTTCTTCCATTTAAACAAACCGGGTTTTCTTTTGCGGTATTCTTTTTATGATTTCTCCTCTGCTTTTTATACTATACAGCCACATCTGTTGCTATGAAACTGCTTGACTTAGGTGTTGACCCAAAGCTTATTTTATGGATTGTCAGTTTTCTGCGCAATAGAACTCAGTCTTTTTCGTTTTCAGTCTGCACTATCCTCTGAACGCTCGACTTCTACTGGTGCACCCCAAGGCACAGTTCTGTCTCCCGTTTGTTTACTTTATATACTAATGACTGTAGAGGCACAGGGGAAAACGCCACTCGTTAAAATATTTTGATGATTCTGCTATTCTAGATATGTCAAACTCTGATTCAGTTTACTTTGAGGAAATCAAAAAGTTCTGCAGCTGGTGTAAAGACAACTTTCTTGACCTTAATGTGCAAAAACAAAAGAAATCTTAATCGACTTTCGGAAGAACCCGGAACCTGTGTCAGACCTTGTAATTAATGGTGAAGCTGTTGAACGAGTGAATGAGTATAAATATCTGGGAATGATTGTTGATGATAAATTAGTTTTTGATAAAATGTTACTAAAAATCCATAAAAATTGCCAGTCAAGAATATTCTGTTTGCAAAAGCTACGAAATATTGGGTGTTAAACCTGTAATCTTACAAACTTATTACAGATGTTGTGTTGAGTCATTGCTCACTGCTTCTTTTATGTGTTGGTATGGAAGTTTGGGTGTGAAGAGCAAGCGAGTATTGAATGATGTGGTGAATGTGTGTAGCAAAGTGATTGGAAGGAAGCAAGTTGGAATGCAAGAATTGTATGACAGACGAGTGGAGAGGAAAGCAAGAAAGATTGCCAGTGATGATAGCATGTTTTAGCAAAATATTACGAAATTTTACCATCTGGACGTCGTTTTAGGACCCTTAGAGTCAAATCTAGGGCGCAAAAAACTTTTATACCAGGTCGATCCATCTTCTGAATTCATGATGTCTTTTGTACCATTTTTCATGCTTAGCGATGTGAAGGAATGCGAGAGAGAGGGGGAGAGAGAGAGGGAGAGAGAGAGGGGGAGGTGGGGAGGTGCGAGAGAGTGAGAGCTTGTGGGGTGGTTGAAGATGTTTGCTTGTGTGAAGATATGTGTATTTGCATATGTGCTTGTGTGTGGCTTGTGAGTGTAAGCCTATGAGTGTGCTTGTGTAAGTGCATGTGCATGAGGTTTTTTCAAATGATTATGTAGTGTGTGTGTGTGTGTGTGTGTGTGTGTGTGTTGTGTGTGTGTGTGTGTGTGGTGTGTGGTGTGTGTGTGTGTGTGTGTGTGTGTGTGTCGGACTGTATATGTAAATTCTATAAGTGGCCACTTGATTGTGATGATTCTTGTTTTATGCATGTTGTCTTGTTATACTGTTTATTATGCACCTATCTTAATTTCTCATCCTTTGAGATAATAAAGTGTTCTATATCATATCATATCATCACCCCACTATCCCCAGTCTAATGGAGAGGTTGAACGTGCCGTTCAAACCATCAAAGGTCTCATCAAGAAAACCAATGATGAGTACCTTGGCCTCCTATGTATAGGAATACCCCATTACCGAATGGTTTTTCCCCTGCCCAGTTAAGCATGGGACGCAGACTCAAAACCAGAGTCCCATGCCACCCCAACCTCCTCTTGCCCCAGACCCCAGATTTCATGACGGTGAAGAAGAGGGAGAGAGAGTACCGTGAGAAGATGACAACTGGCTACGACAGAAGACACAGAGTCGTCACCCCAGAAAACCTGTCACCTGGTGATGCAGTCTGGATCCCGGACCTGAAGAAAGAAGGCACAGTCATCCAACGCCATGAGGCTCCAAGATCTGTGGTTATCGAAACATCTGACGGTGGCCTCTACGCAGAAACCGTCGGATGACCAGGAAGCTCCACCACCCAGCAGACCAGTCCAGCCCAGCACACATACCTCCTCTACAGGTCAGCCCACATCCTGGAAGAGAGGTGCCTCCTACCCAACTCCCAGAAGATGGGACCACATCTGGAAAGACATCCCTGGCCAGAGCCCCTTACGCCAACAACAGACGGGTGCCAGAGGAACACCTACATCCCAGAGGGACTTCAACCCTTACCCAGAAGATCTGCACGGGCCCACAAGAAGCCACAGCGCCTCATCGAACAGTTGTGAAAACAAAAAAAGAGACGCTGGTGAAAGACCCGGTGCCACAAAGGCAAAAACAAATAAACACTGGTGAAAGACCTGGTGCAGTGATTTACATCTAGTCAGACACCCTTACCGGTTCTAGTCATGATATAAACTAAAGTTTACAAAGATTAGATTAATCTTGCATCACAATTCCGTAACTAAGAACAGTTTACTATGACTGGAAGACTGAAACTGATTTGATAATGAAAAAAAACATTTAAGATGTTTTCGTCAGACAAGGAACCTTTAATGGTAGAAAGCTAACTTTCCCGCCTTAAAAAAAAGGGGAGATGTAGTGTATGCTGTTTTAAGCATGGACTGTACCGGAACGGTATACCAGCTTCGGCTCTGCATGATGGCGGCGACCGCATCTGTATCTTCGTGTACTTAGCAAATAAAGTCCATAATTATCTTTGGAATCAAGCACCGCCTTTACCTTATTGAGTGTGCGGCATACCATTACACCAGGTAGGTATTTTGTAGTGATTCATTAGACAGTCTTTGGCAAACAGAAAATATTTAACCAAGGTGTAGTGATTAAGACACGGTCTGGCAAACGGAATATAATTTAGCCAAGGTAAAATGGAACTTAATTCTTTTTCTAGTATGCTGTGCACATGCTTGAATTGCAGTCGGGTTGTATCTACAAGTCAAGCTTCTGTAGAGATCTCACCTCTCAGACAGTTCCAGTGATGACTGCGCAGGAGGTGGGGGTGAGATGGGGGGGGGGGGAGGTGTGAAGATGTTGACCTGGGCTGGAGTGGAGGTTGCAATTTGCCATTTGGCGAGACGTTGGAGAAGGCGACGATGTTGAGGGCTCTATGAGGTGCAGGAAACGACGGCAGCGTCTGAGCGCTCGGCCCGTCCCCCGTCTTGATATTGAATGACGAGGTGTGCAGCTGGTTGTGAGGACCTGGACTGGCCTCCAGTCTTTCCCTGTCTGGAGCTGTGCTCGGACCCGGTCTCCTGTCTGCAGAGGGGCAGGTGGCAGGCAGCGCGCAGCCTGGTCCAAGAATGCTTCCCGCTTTTGCTGGAAAGCCTGACGTGTTGACAGGTGCTGGAGCTGATGATCATGGGGGTCAGCTGTTGGTTGGTTGCTGGCATTATGGACTGCAGCTGGTGTCGCACAGAAGCTGAGTTCATGAGTCCAAGCCGCCCTTAGGGGGAGTAGCAGTATTCCAGGAGGCTGGTGAGGGCGACGTCACAGCAGTCTTGGCTTTCTCAGGGATGATTGTCTGTGCGATTTACACACCTGGATCCTCGGATTGAGTGTAGCCTGGACTGGATGTCATGTCACTGAAATCCTACCGTTTGGCAAACATGTGGGATTCTTCAGAAAAGAATTGAAAGATGGAGGTAGGAGGAGGAATGGGGGTTGGGGGGGGGGGCATTCATTCTTGTGACCGTTTCGGATATGTAATGAGGAACAAACTAGGTGGACAACGTTGAGTAAACTCTCCCTCTGGACCCTGTAGTGGGAGATTCTCTGGACCCTGTAGTGGGAGATTCTCTGGACCCTGTAGTGGGAGATTCTCTGGACCCTGTAGTGAGAGATTCTCTGGACCCTGTAGTGGGAGATTCTCTGGACCCTGTAGTGGGAGATTCTCTGACACGGAATCAGAACAGGGATGCTGTTCTCGTGCATGTTAAGACCAGCAGGTCCTATCGTTGAAGGTCATATCATTCTTTGAAGGTCAAATCTTTGTAGTGTTAGAACATCACGCTGCAGCCGTGGAGGGGATGACGACAGTGGCGTCTTCAAGATGCTCCTCATGGGCTTGTGCTCTGTTTACATAGCGATCTTTTGCCTGTAGACCTGTCAGGTAAAAAGTCGGCACCCAAAGAGTACTACATTACAGTTGCTCTTTACTTTGGGCGTAGTTCTGTTCTGCCGTGATTAACACTCTAGACGCACATGCAACAGACCTGCCATCTTGAAAGATGTCGGCTCATAGGCCAAGTTCTCTAGTATCGATTTGAAGCGTCACAGGCTTTTCCGGATTGTAGAAGATCTTTCGCTTTCTTGAATGCTGCTTGTTGCAGTGTGTCTCACTGCAGTTTCACGCCGTCCTAACGACCAGACTACATTCATTCTGGTTGTTTGATAGTCTGTGCCAATCGACGGTCTACAGTTAAAAAAAAAAAGTGCTGAATGCATCTGTTCTGTCACCACTCGCAAAGTGATGCTTCGGGTCTGCCACGGTTTGTGTTGGCAAGTGTAGCTGTGATTTAAAGTAAACTCACAATACTATCGATCAGGCGCGCGAGTCTGCGTCAGAGTACAGCATTATGAAACAAGCAAGATCGCTATATGCTGGTGAAAAATTGATGATTTTTCAGCTCCATGCTTACTGGTAGTGTGACGCTATATGCTGGTGAAAAATTGATGATTTTTCAGCCCATGCTTACTGGTAGTGTGACGCTTCTTTCTCAAAGTTGACAGCTAAAACTTCTGCATTTTTCTGACACCATGCAATGCATGCCAGTGAGCCTGGAAGGGTTCCTCGATTGCCGCGTACGTATTTATTTAGCATAAATGATGTTGGGGAAGGGAACCAGCCGCCGTGGCGAAGTGGTTAACGTCGCGGACTGCCGGCTGGGAGGTCGTGGGTTCGAATCCCATCAGAGTCATGTGGGTTTTTCTGCCCCGACCGGCTCCTACCCAGAGTTGAGTTTGCTGTGGACTCAGTTGGGAAGACTGGGACCACACAGTCGAGTTTCATCCACTTAATGGATGCGTTTCTGAGATTGTTGCTCAAATTTCCTGACCAACACTGCAGGTGCCTGTATCTCTCAGGCCTGGTTGACGCCGGGATATATTATGAAAGGAAGCGTAGAGTACAGCCCTGTCATGTAGTCTCAGACCGAAATGGAAATCCGTAGCATCATCGTAATCATCCTCATTCTCATCGATCAGCATTAAAAAAAAAAAAAAGTGTGGGGGAAGGGAAGTCACTCCTCTGCAGGGACTGTTGCTAAGATCTGAGACAGGAATAGCTAACTCATTGACTGAAAACAAAGACTATGTTACCGAGGGAATTGTCTGAAACTCATTGACTGGAAACCAAGACACTATACATTACCAAGAGAATGAAGTGATTGCAAATCAGATAAATGAATTATAAGTAGCTACAGCTTTTTCATGAATAACCACCTGCAAAAGAAGACACTGCAATTAATAACCCAGATCACGTCTTTCCGTCAGTAATCGTCTTCCCTCGGAGGTGTCGGGTCATGCACAAAAACCGTATCAAGCCTTTTCAATCCTCACAAAAACCGTAACACGCCTTGTCAGTCCTTGGATAGAAAGACTCCTGTTCCTTATATGAGCCTTCTTAGCGTAAAATATGACCAGTTACGAACATCAAGACTATTTCTTTAATAAAAAAAATTGCAAGGGAACAGTTTGATCCCCGTCCTGCGCCCATACCTTTTTTTTTTTTAAACTACTCATCAACAGAAAAGGCACATGAAAGGAAAGTGACATTGTAGTAAAGGTTTAACAGAGAGCAGGAGGAGGCTCAGAGCACACCCAACTCCCCCGCCCTGCGCACAGTCAACAACAGGCAACAGACGTCCTTACCTGCAGCTTGCCACTGTGATGGTCTGTCTCGCTGTGTGCGCGATTTTAAGTGCAGCGTGAACTCTCCTCCAAACCGCTTCTTTTACGCCCCCCCCCCCTCCACCACTCCCACCCTGGCCCCAGCCCGCCCGTCACCCCCCCCCCCCCCCACCTCCCCCCCACTCCCGCCCTCCCGATCTGCCTCTTTGAATACCCGCGTTTTTGGTTGGTGAATGTCATTCAACTTCAGGAGCGTTCTGACCGTTCCCAGATGATGCAACAAATTTGTTTACGTACTTTCGCTTTTGTTTGTTTTGTGATGTGTCGTTGACAGTTTGTGCACTTGTTGTGTTGTGCTTACAGTGAGTAGGTTTTAGCGATTGGCTGGTTTTTAAAGCTACAGTATTGTGTGGTTTTGCAATCAATGAACGATTTGGGGAAACTTTTGGGAAGGGGTAAACATAAAAAGTGTTATGTTGCAAATATAAACTAAGATATGGATTGTTCTTATTTGACTGCAGGTGACCATTGTCAGATTTATATTTGATGCACTTCTCTTGCTTATGTTGGAATGAAAATTCCTTCATATCAGTGTCGAACGGTTGTATACGTTTGTGTGTTGTGGAGGTATGTGTGAATGGGCAGGTGGGGGTCATTTTGTTGTTGTTGTTGTTGTTGTTGTTTTGGTTGTTCACACTCCTTTAAGAGGGGCTTGGCCTTGCTGAAAATAACTTTGCTCTCTCTCTCTCTCTCTCTCTCTCTCTCTCTCTCTCTCTCTCCTCTCTCTCTCTCCTCTCTCTCTCTCTCTCTCTCTCTCTCTCTCTCTTGGTAAACTCTAAAATGTGGCCAGACTTACAAAGAACGTTTTTGCTGTCCCATCATTTGTGCAGTGGCA
>CM031622.1:59259391-59286891 GCA_018398815.1 Conus ventricosus | reverse complement strand
GGGGTGCGATGGGCGGTGTGTGTGTGTGTGTGTGTGTGTGTGTGTGTGGTGTGTGTGTGTGCGATGGGCGGTGTGGTTGTGTGTTTTGTGTGTTTTGTGTGTGGTGTTTGTGTTTGTGTGTGTGTGTGGGGTGTGTGTGTGTGAAGGGGGAGGAGGTGGTGTTTTGGTGTGTGAGTGCGTGAGTGTGTGGAAGGTGGGGGGAGGTGTGTGTGTGTTGTGTGTGTGTGTGTGTGTGTGTGTGTGTGTTGTGTGTTTGTGTGTGTGTGTGTGTGTGGGGGTGTGGTGTGTGTGTGACTGTGGTAGTTTGTGATCAGGGCTATTCGTATCATGTCAATGAACAGGTATTTCTTGCCATCATGGAGTGGTGCCCATATTTCTTTTTTTCTTGTCTTTTTTATTTGTACTCCCCAGAGGTTTGTGTCTGTAAATTGTGTTATGGCTCACAGGCTCTTTGAGCTTCTTCCTCTGGAATGATGTCATTTGGCATCAGACCTTCCCCCCCCCCCCCTTTTCTTTCCCCCTTCCTCATTTTTTTTCTTTCCTCTCTTTTCTTGCCTTTTCTGCAGTGATGTCATTTGGCATCAGACCTTCCCCCTTTTCTCCCCTCCCCCCTCTATTTAAAAAAATGTTTCTTTGTGTGTTGTTTTTAAGAAGGGTTATTTTTTCTTTATAGTTTTCCTTTTTCAGAATTTTTCTGTCCGTAGGGCATGAACATTTTTTTTAAGTGGAAGAATGCTGACTATGCAAAAAAAAAAAAAAAAGAAAGACAAGAGAAGAAAGAAAGAAAAGACAAGAAAAAAAAAAAAAAAAAAAAAAAAAAGAAAAGAAAGTAAGAAAGAGGGAAATGTGTCTTTCCACAAACCTCAAATGCCGGGCCGACAAGTTCGCTTGGCATTGACGGACAGACTCGTCAAATTAAGACCTTGAATTGCTTGAAATGATACCGTTTTCTTCGAGCCTTTTTTTTCCCCCTGTCTTACTGTGAAGTCGACCCCCGTACAATTAGTTGAATTCTGGTCAGATTTTCCCTTTCAGTGCAGTCAACACAGTAAACAAACGCTATCAGTGTGTTTAATTTTATGGCATAGAAAGTGTGTTTCAGTTCCTGGGCCCATCAAGTTGAACTTCGTTATGTTATGTGGCTGCAATGCCACTGAGGGTTTGCACAGATGACGGGACAGCAAAACAAACAAACACAACAAACACACACCACACACACACACACACACACCACCACACACCACACAACAGAGATGATGGACAGCAAAACACACACAGCACACGCACGCACGCACGCACGCACGCACGCACGCACGCACGCACGCACGCACGCACGCACGCACACACACACACACAACACACACACACACACAACACCCCCAAACGCACCCACTACACCCCACACACACACATACACACACACATGCTCACACACACACACACACACACACACACCCCACACACACACACACACACACACACAAAACACCCACACACTCCCCCCCCCCCCCCCCCCCCCCCCCCCCCCCCCCACACACACACACACACAATATAACCTTCTCTTCTTCTCCCGCAGGTGGAGTTCGACGATCGCCTGCTGTTTGTCAGAGTCCCCGCTCCAAAAAGGAAAACCCGCCGGGCGACGGACCCCAGGGATCGGAACACCCTTCAGCATCCTCCTTTCCTCCTCCCGCGCTCATGCCAGGACGACAGGACCTGAAGCTGAGCATGGCCTTGCGCCAGACTCCAAGCCGCAGGCCCTCCTCCTCCCTCACGCTCTACACGCTCCGCCTTCAGGTTCTTGTGGGACTGAGGACCCCTTTGGATCTGTGTGGGTGAGACGTCTCTACTGAGAGGGCCCCTTTCTGCCTGGTGAAGTCACCCCCTGCAGACTGTGACGTTTCTACCAAGGGGGACCTCTCTGCCTGGTGAAGTCACCACCTATAGACTGAGACGTCTCTTCCAAGAGAGACCTCTCTGCCTGGTAAAATCACCACCTGCACACTGCTGTCAAGTTCGCATGGACCCGATGCGAAATGGACAAAAAAAACTGCTATTGAAAACGCAAAGCTATAATATTTGGTGGGGAAAAGAAATGAATGGAAAGGGGTCAAAATGAGGGGGTGTGGAGGGATGCGGTGGGGGTGGGGGTGGGACGTTGGTATGGGGGTTTGGGGTGGATGGAGTGAGTGGATCGTTTCAGCACAAACCGCGTTTAAAAATGTTGTGGAGGATGGAACAGTGGAAGATTTTGGGCCACCAAGAAAAAAAAAACGTATAAAAAAAAGTTAAATTTACAATTCATTTCGTGTCTCTTCTGATGGATGTTGCTTTCAACCCCACGATGTTTTTCCGTGTTACTCCTTGTGGGATGGACAACTGCTGATGGATGTATAACACAAAAAAAAAGGATATCGCTGGGGATCACATGTTCTAAAGAAAACTAGCTTCACATTCTGTTCAGGTGCTCAGGACGCTAGGTTATTAGGGAAGACTATTGCTGAACATGTCAAACTGAACATTTGACAACAAGGAGATGACGACCGAATATAGCAGATCTGGGCTGCTCTTTATTGGGTAATCGTAAGTTCGCGCAACAAGATCATGGGCTCTAACCCCAAATTCATTTCTGAGTTGAATTCAGACGAAATGAGCCATCTTGTTTTCACAGAAAAAGCAAAAAGACAATGTAGCCAGAAGCGGCGATGTTTTTGCTCACCGACTCTTATTGAGTAGATCTCCCATTTCAAAAGTAGCAGATCGAATAGTTTATTTGGGGGCTTTTCTTTTCTTTTCTGATTTCCTCCTAGCGTTACTTTCGCTCCTACATCCATTGATCGCAACGGGCATCTTAATTAATTACTTTAAAATCTCTTCAACATGAATACCTCAGAAACCGGTGAAACGTCATGTGTGTATGACTGAAATTACAAGAAATTGAATGTTCTTGTCCTTCTAATACATTGGACAGAAAGCCATGCTTTTCTAAAATAAATATTTTTCTTCTTTTAAAAAAAATAAAAAAGATTTAAGTTTCGGCTTTCAAACTTCCGCTGATTATTCCTCGCTTAAATCTTAATTTTTCCTATAAGACGAGCTAGAAGTTGAAAACACCAAAACCATACATGTAAAACGAAATTTTTCAAGATTTCATTTCGGACATCCTATGCATTGGACAATTTCCATACAACTGCGATAATACAAAATAGTTGACGGCAGCTACGTCTCTTGAACGCTTCCATTTTTTCACCATTTGAGATCTCATGTCTACGTTTTCTCACGTGTATCCCCCCCACCTCTCTCTCTCTCTCTCTCTCTCTCTCTCTCTCTCTCTCTCTCCCCCTCTCTCTCTCTCTCTCCTCTCTCTCTCTCTCTCCCCCTCTTCCCTTTCTCACTCTCCCTAGGTTTGTATTTCCCCTGGTTTATATTCACCACCAGATCACCATTTCCCTCCTAAGTCTTATTCCCCCTAGTCTATATTTCCCAAAGCCTGTATTTCCTATGGTCTAAGCCCCCCACTCCGCTCTTAATTCCCCAGAATGCGTGTGTTTCCATGTTTATAATTATTCCTTCCCCGTCTGTATCCTCTCGGACATAATCATGGTCCCCCAGGTCTTTTTCCCTCAGGTCTGTCTTACCCCAGATCTGTTTCCCCCTTCTCCTATCGCAGTGAAAGATCATGCGACCCCAGATTGGTCAGTCTACCAAGAATATGATTAAAGGTCAAGTGATCCGGAAGCAGATGTTTTAGATCCACACCTGGTTAAAGATCATGTGACCCGGAAGCGGATGTTGCGATCCGGAACTAAGTAAAAATCAAACCAGCTGCCGTCGTACTATGCTTAGCCAGCAGCCTTGCCGGTTGGGGGTTCAATTCTCATTAGAGGCATTCGTGTGTGGAATGTTTAGGTCTCGGCCGAGGGCAGACCCAGAGTTGATTGTCACAGGCTCAAATGGGAAGGACTCAAACAATCTTCCCTAAAAAAGAATTGATTGTCACAGGCTCAAATGGGAAGACTCAAACAATCTTCCCCAAAAAAGAATTGATTGTCACGCTCAAATGGGAAGACTCAAACAATCTTCCCAAAAAAGAATGATTGTCACAGGCTCAAATGGGAAGACTCAAACAATCTTCCCTAAACGAATTGATTGTCACAGGCTCAAATGGGAAGACTCAAACAATCTTCCCTAAACAGAATTGATTGTCACAGGCTCAAATGGGAAACTCAAACCCCAAAAGTCAAGCTTCGTTCTCTTGGTCTTCCCTAAACAGAATTGATTGTCACAGGCTCAAATGGGAAGACTCAAACCACACAGTCAAGCTTCGTTTTCTTGGTCTTCCCTAAACAGAATTGATTGTCACAGGCTCAAAGGGGAAAACTCAAACCACACAGTCAAGCTTCGTTCTCTTGGTCTTCCCTAAACAGAATCAGATACCGATTTCACAGTTAGATGGACAGAAAAGATTTCCAAGCCGCAGAATCCCACCCCATGAACGGTTAGAACTCACGACTGTCAGCGTGCTGACAAACACTGTAACCATTGGATGATGGCATGTCTTTATAAAGTTTTCTAAGTTACGGGTTTTCATACGAGAAGCTCCATCTGTAAAAACTACGCAGTCTTCAGTTTCATGGTCAGCCCAGATGGTTGTGTCTCCATCGCCAAAAGTACTATGTTGTTTTCAGCGATGAACAGAAAACGTCTTCAAATTTTTTTTTTTCCATCGTCCGTGTTCTTGTGCGCTGTGCAGCATGTTGTAGTGTGCCATTCCCTATAAACATGAGTATTTTCGTACGCCTTTTCCCCAAAAATATATTTTTTGGCATTCTACTGGTCTTGTTCCAGCACCAAGTACGTTGCCATGGTACAGCCCATCACACTAGCAGCTCCAAAGTGTCATCACAACTCACACGTACCCTCCTAAACTCATTGAATGCTTGAAAGCATTCAAGGGGAGAGCGGTCGTTGTATCATAAGCTTTTGTCATGAGTGCTGTGTAAGTGTTAATATACGGCCTTTAAATTTATTAATCAATATGATTCCTTGTGCACGCCCCTTCTAATGGGACTATATTCGAGTTCGAGTTTGAGTTTTCCCAAAAACATTACCTTCAATGGGATGAGCCATATCAAAATCAAATTTCCCCGGCCTTTTCTTGCTTCCTTTTGTAACATCATGACCACCTTTCAATGGTTTGGTTTATATACCGGTGACTTTTTTCACACTGGAGGGGGCAAATTCTCACTCCCCAGAAACATCGCACGTTCGCATGATCGCATTCGATACACCACATTGCAATCCTGCCCCTTTGATTTTTCCGATTTTATCTTCAGATTTTTTAGCATAAATGAAGAAGACGAAAGACAAAGACAGAGGGACCAGTGCATTTTTTTTTAAACAATAAAATGCCCGCTCACAAGACAGCCCTTTCCTACTAATTTCCATCCGTGGCACATTACAGGATAATATTTGCAAATGAGATGCTTTAACATGTACTTACTCAGAATATCAACACCAATGATTTTGTAGCCCAAAGTCTGCATCGGTATTACTCTCAACGTTCCACTGTAAAAATTCACTTTCAAATAGTCATTATTAGACTCTATCAAAAGTTTTTTGAAAAGATTGTAATTTCCACTCTGACCTCGTTCAAAGTGGGTTGTGTCAGCCTTTTTCAATGTTGCTGTTGTTTACATTGTCCCCAGGACTTCAAAGCAACAACCTGCCTCTCGTTCCCACCCATACATGGGCAGTTCTGCTACCTAAGACACTAGTTACATTTTTCAGCCAGTTCTTTGCATTTGTGTCTTTTGAGCGAACCATGTATTTGGAGGCTTTCGTTTTTCGTTCTTTCTTGCTTGCTTGCTTTCTTTTTCTTTTACTTTTTTTTTTTTTTTTTTTTGAACGAGAAACCCCCTTTATGTCGGACGATAACGTAACAGATGTTTTCTGTACCTCGCCATACAAGTGATCGATCTCACCGTATACAACAGTGTAACTGGCTCGCAAAATAATTGGTCTAACCACACACAATGATCCTCTTTTCAATTAAGTGATAAATTTGATTATAGCAATTATGTGACGGATACACAATGATCCGTGTCACCATATACAATGATTTGTTCACATATGAAACGATCATCCTGTATTATTACAAGAAATCTGGTTGACATGCAGAGTGATCTGTCGAACAACATACAATCATCTGACTGAAACCCCAACATCTAATGTTAATAGCCGAACCGACTGGTTGACATACAGAGTGACCAGTCGTAACATACAATCATCTGACTGACCTCAACATCTAATGTTAATGCCGAACCGCTGGTTGCATACAGAGTGGGTCATCATACAACATACAATCATTGACTGACCTCAACATCTAATGTTAATGCCGAACCGACTGGTTGACATACAGAGTGACCAGTCGTACAACATACAATCATCTGACTGACCTCAAAATCTAATGTTAATGCCGAACCGACTGGTTGACATACAGAGTGATCATCATACAACATACAATCATCTGACGACCTCAACATCTAATGTTAATGCCGAACCGACTGGTTGACATACAGAGTGATCAGTCTACAACATACAATCATCTGACTGACCTCAACATCTAATGTTAATGCCGAACCGACCTGGAAACCACCCTAGAGCTGCAAAAGAGTTGAACGTTGGTGTATGAAACTGAAAAGGAAGCTGGGTTGACGTGCAAAGTGAACGATATGCGATTGAACAAAAAGATTGTCACACAAAAGCGATTCTTTTGCAGAATCCGTTAAGTGATCGTCATCAGACAACAATGCCAGGGTTGTTTTAGTTCAGCAGGCAACCCGTTCGAAATAAATGACATCAACAACAATATGGTACACCGGTTTATTTTGAAATTCAAATGGGGAAAAAATGCTGTGCGCATATATATATTATATATATTATATATATATAAAAATTTTATATATATATATATATATATAATATATATATATATATATATATATATATATATAATAATGGTGATTTACATGATTCAAGATCTTTCAGAAAAGTAACGTCGTGATGGCACCAAAATCAGCCATGCTAATGTCTTCCTGGCAGGACTCTCTATGCTTGGTGAAGCTGATTTACCTACTGCAGAGTACAACCCCAACACAGGCCTCGGGCTGCTCTCCCGGGTAGCAGAGTAGCATAATGCGTACTAAATAAATAATGCCTGACAGTCTGCACAAAGAAAACTTACAAGAGGTGAGGGGGGTGGGGGTTAAATACAACAAAAAAGCTTATATCCTATGAAGGAAAATACTATCCGACATAGCAGTTTGATAAAGGAGTGACTATACCACTCCAGATACACTTGAAAACAAACAAACACCGGCATCACAGGAAATAAATGATTCAAGCATCAATAGAAATAAACAAGCACCCGTATTGATGGTAATAAACAGCAGCATCATTGGAAATATACAAGCACCAGCATCAGCACAGCAATGGAAAATTTACAAACACCAGCATCACAGGAAATAAACAGTGCCAACATTGACGCAACGAAACAAGCAGCAGCATCAATGTTCAAACTATTTCTCCTGAATTTTCTGTCTTCTGAGGACATCCTAGTGGTCACCAATCATGATGAAATCAAAAAGATCGGTGGGATGGCTGAGCAGACAATGCGTGGGTAAGGGAGAGAATCCAGTGGCCACAGTGTCCAGACTCCCGACCCCCTGACCCCAGGCACTAGCGGTCAGCGTGGCGTGGCACCATCTTGAGCAGGACGGGTTTAGCATTGGTCAGGATGATGGCCACGCCCTGTTTGAACTCTATAGTTTCCTGAAAACATGGGAGCAGGAATGATGCCAAATTTCATCAGTTATCAAAATAGTGCCAAATAACAATGATCGCTTTTCAACGAATGCACAGTACTTCTTGGACAGGTTGAGCATTTCAGGTCAGACCAAACGTTTGATGTTACACTAAGCTGCTAGCTGCAAAACTGTTTAAATTTGAAATTCTAAATTGAAATGTTCACCATACTTTTCGTCAGCTTTTTGTCAGCAGTTCCTCAGATGGTGACTAACTGCTATGCCACGCAGTCACGACGTGTGAGCACTCTTCATACAATTCTCAGATGGCGACTAACTGCTATGCCACGCAGTCACGACGTATGAGCACTCTTCACGCACGGTGTACACAGCTTCACACAATTCAAGGCAATTTTCTGACCTGGTATTCTTCTGCACAGGCCGTATCAATTCAGAAACTATTGACTGTTTCACGTTGAAAGTCGTTTCTGCGGTTTTTCATTTGTTTTCTTTCGTTTTGTTTATTTTCTTGTTTCATTAACGACTAAAGTAAACCCTTTCTTTTCAAAAGCACAACACACACCTGATTCATTAACGACTAAAGTAAACCTTTCTTTTCAAAAGCACAACACACACCTGATTCATTAACGACTAAAGTAAACCTTTCTTTTCAAAAGCACAACACACACTGATTATTAACGACTAAAGTAAACACTTTCTTTTCAAAAGCACAACACACACCTGATTCATTAAGACTAAAGTAACCCTTTCTTTTCAAAGACAACACACACCTGATTCATTAACGACTAAAGTAAACCCTTTCTTTTCAAAAGCACAACACACACCTGATTCATTAACGACTAAAGTAAACCCTTTCTTTTCAAAAGCACACACACACCTGATTCATTAACGACTAAAGTAAACCCTTTTTTTCAAAAGCACAACACACACCTGATTCATTAACGACTAAAGTAAACCCCTTTCTTTTCAAAAGCACAACACACACCTGATTCATTAACGATAAAGTAAACCTTTCTTTTCAAAAGCACAACACACACCTGATTCATTAACGACTAAAGTAAACCTTTCTTTTCAAAAGCACAACACACACTGATTCATTAACGACTAAAGTAAACCCTTTCTTTTCAAAAGCACAACACACACCTGATTCATAACGACTAAAGAAAACCCCTTCTTTCAAAAGCACAACACACCCCTGATTCATTAACGACTAAAGTAAACCCCTTTCTTTTCAAAAGCACAACACACACTGATTCAGCTTTTAAAAAAAAAAGGCCCCAGCCCTTGAGATGTGTTTGGTAGGGAGAGAGAGGGTGACTGGGCAAGGGTAGTTACTCTGATTCCAACAAATTCACATCTGTGGAGCATGTGATCTGTCATTGAAAGGGAACAGCAAGGGGTGAGAGTTTGTGGCGCAGAGCTTCAAGCAGCCAACATCGATTCATTCCATTCACGAAGTGAGTTCCGGGGGGGGGGGGGGGGGGGGGGGGGAGAAAAGCCCTACCCAAAGTGATCTGTTGACCATGTCCAGTATTAGTTGATTCTGAAACGACCTTCAGTCTGAACAGGCTGTGAACTGTGATCGTCAATCAAAAGTAAGGCTGTAAACTGTGATCGTCAATCAAAGTATAGGCTGTGAACTGTGATCGTCAATCAAAGTACAGGCTGTGAACTGTGATCGTCAATCAAAGTACAGGCTTTGAACTGTGATCGTCAATCAAAGTACAGGCTGTGAACTGTGATCGTCAACCAAAGTACAGGCTGTGAACTGTGATCGTCAATCAAAGTACAGGCTGTGAACTGTGATCGTCAACCAAAGTATAGGCTGTGAACTGTGATCGTCAATCAAAGTACAGGCTTGTGAACTGTGATCGTCAATCAAGGTACAGGCTGTGAACTGTGATCGTCAATCAAAGTACAGGCTGTGAACTGTGATCGTCAATCAAAGTACAGGCTGTGAACTGTGATCGTCAACCAAAGTACAGGCTGTGAACTGTGATCGTCAACCAAAGTATAGGCTGTGAACTGTGATCGTCAGTCAAAGTAAAGTCTGTGAATTGTGATCGTCAATCAAAGTATCAAGGCCAAGGGAGCTTGAGTTGTGGACCACTAACTGACTAGATTTTTGTTTTTTGTTTTTGCAGGGAGTTGATTTCATGTTTATTTCATAGCTATCTCTGTTGTTTGTTTGTTTGTTTGTTTTTTCTTAGGTGTTCCTGTTTTTATCTAGATATCACACACACACACACACACACACACACACACACACACACACACACACCACGCACACACACATACACACACACACACACACACACCGCACACCCACCCCCACCCACACACAACACACACACACACACACACACACACACACACACACACACACACACACACGCACACCCACCCACACACACCACCCACACACACACACACACACACACACACACCACACACACACACACACACACACACATACACACACGTGCGCACATGCACGCACACACGGACTCGCACGCGCACACACACACACACACACACACACACACACACACACACACACACACACACACGCCGCGCGCGCGCGCGCGCGCGCGCACGCACACACTAAAGTGAGCTTCTTAGCTGCTAAACTTCTGGTTTTCCAGTAAGAAAAACTGTAGACACCAACACTGCCAATAACATGTTTCAAATGTCTGACACAGGGTGACCATACACCAGGATGCAAATCTTTGGTACATGTGGTGTCCTTCTTCAAGGAAGATCATCAGGTATCACTCTCTTCATGAAGTTGAGCAATATGAATTTGTGGCATAATCAATTGAGGCTGATCAATAGGAATTAGTGGCGTAAGACCTTGAGGTGGACCACTGGAATTGGTAGGATTATTCACTCAGGCACTTCATCGGTTATCTGTGCATCATTTACTGCGGTAGATCATGTGCATCATTTACTGAGGTAGATCATGTGCATCATTTACTGAGGTAGATCATGTGACATTTTGTCGTCATTCTTTGAGAGAGATCGTTAGAAATATGTGGCATCGTTCATTCGGGCAGATCCTAAGAAATCTGTGGCATCATTCACTGAGATGGATCATTTGGAATTTGTGACATTATTCATTGAGGTAGATATCATCGAGCATATGTGGTATCATTCATTCATTCAGCTACTTTCAGACAAGGACATTATCCCAGTAAGACCATTTACTTAAGAATAAACCAACCATCTAGATCACCAATTACCTGCTGTTTTATGTGAAAGAGAGATAGACCATATTCGGTAAGGGCAGTAACGCACATGGGACGAACGATGCGGGCATAGACTAACTAACCGAAATCACCAGTAATCCCGCATATTTTGTGAAATAGATACACATAAAATAGATCACATTCAGAGAACGACAATAACTCACATAAGACAGACCAGCTGTCCAAACAACCAGTAATCCGGTATTTTCCGTGAAATATATATATATATATACTGAACAATTATGTAGTGGAGGGAAACAAGTGCAGGCTAACAATTCTTCCATCATTATAGTAATGATTTGGCAAAGATTTGAACTTACAAAAAAGGGGGAGGGTTGAAGATGAAGAAAATGGGAACATAAAAGTAAGAAAATACATTATAAACATGAAACCCTTCACTAGCTGCATGAGGGAACCATTGTAAATCCTCTTGAAAGCAGATCAAATATAAATAATCAGATAAGACCAAGAGCCAACATAGGGCGAATAACACAAGGACAAGCCATCCGAATCCAAATCACCGACACCGGTAAGGTTTTGTCCAACAGATATTACAGCGCACAACATTCACACGAGGACAACAGCCCAACTGTAAAAAAACACACACAAAAACACCGACCCATTCCACCAGGACTGACCGGCAGCTCGGGAGTGCGGACGATGGTCATTCGACGCAGGATGTGCACCAGGGCCATCTTGATCTCCAGCAAGGCCAGTCTCATGCCCACGCACATCCTGGGCCCGCAGCCGAAGGCCAGGAAGGTGACCTTGTCCATGTCGGCCTCTTCGCTGAACCTGTAACCAGCACGCCAGGGATGGGGGCAAGAGGTCAGGGGAGACAAGCGCGTCAACGCTAGGGGTTCAGGGAGTCAGGACGGTTCCCGTTCCTTGCAGATACACAAAACGTAGCGCGATCCAGACTGGTCAAAAAAATGGCCAATCAGAATGAAGCTTTGAAAAAAGAACTAACAAGGAAATGCACTGGGCCGGACCTGCTGTCTCTTCACATTCTTTCCTGGCCACTGTTGATGCCAATGCCAAACACAGGCGGTTTTTTTGTTTGGTGTGTGTGTGTGTGTGTGTGTGTGTGTGTGTGTGTGTGTGGTGTGTTAGTGTGTGTGTGTGTGTGTGTGTGTGTGTGTGTGTGTGTGTTGTGTGTGTGTGTGTGTGTGTGTGTGTGTGTGTGTGTTAGTGTGTTGTGTGTGTGTGTGTGTGTGTGGTGTGTGTGTGTGTGTGTGTGTGTGTGTGTGTGTGTGTGTGTGTGTGTGTGTAAGTTGGTGATAGGTGTGTGTGTGTGTGTGTGTGTGTGTGTGTGTGTGTGTGTGTGTTGTGGTGTGTGTGTGTGTGTGTGTGTGAAGTGCATTTACGCGTTTCCACGTCATTTATAACATTCCTTGATCATACAAAGTGACCAGCTGGCAATTGCTGGAAATCCAATGACACAATATCCTGTCAGTGTTCAAGTGACTGCGCTCAACGTCTGTCATTCAAAGGTGCATCTGTTCATCATGTTTCTTGTTTGGTTTAGCAAACGATCACGTTCACTGTTCACCATTGCTGTTAACCTTACACGTTGTGTTTCAAGCAGAGAATGTCAATATGCGGGTTCAAGCTCACCCATCTTATTTTGCACGAAAACCCCCTTTTCACATCCAAGTCACGTCCTTCTCATATCAGTTTTGGCCAAAATTAACACTTTTTCACAAACAAAATTAACACACAAAAACTCTAAAAATCGACGTAATCAGCACATTAAAACGGGAGTTTCCGTGCTAGATAAGATTTGGTGATCTTGAACAAAGATATTTACATTCTCCCCAAGGCAAAAAAAATCAACTAAAAATGTATATGGCTTGGCAGTCCTGTTTGCTCACGGCCTGCTGCCAGACTGACTGCAATCAATATTGAACGTCAAACACTGTTTTTTGCATGCTCCACTGCACAGGAGCCTGCACCTCACGCGTGCGCGTTCAACAATCGACAGGGAGTATATGTCATTTTTGGCTGGGGAAGGCCAGATCTCATTATCCCAAAACAGTTCTAGACATGTCTGCCGCGTGTAAACCTCCTATCAAATCAAGTGCTGAGCTTAAATCACGTGACATTTTGTTGTTAGCAAGCTGCCACCAGCGCTCTTTCTATCTTGTCATTCTGCATTTGGGAGGCGTGTTGTGCAGACATGTGTTTTCTGTGAGAGAGAAGTGTTTGTCTGTAAAGATTTGTTTTTAAACGAAATATTATCTATCTATCTTTGAAGAAGAGAAGAAAAGTGGAAAGCCAAGGACAATGGGATGAGTGGCTGAGAGAACATTTGGAATCTCTCCTTCATACTCTCGCAACTGAGGGAGTGCCTCTTTGTTGAAACCAATTTTCAAAAGGTTTTCTGCCGTTGGACTATCTTTTTTTGAAATTTACTCAATGGAAAAGAATTAAGGGCAATGTTTTGAGTATGAGGAGATAAAAAAATATGGGCCCCCCCAAACAACAACAATGTGTTTGACCACAATCCCCCCAAGACCAACCAAACTTTGTCTACAAGTAAAAGACGCCAGCGCCCAACCATGGCGGTAAAAGGTCAGATAAAAACCCCCCAGCCGCGCCCCGTTGAATCTCGATCGGTCGGCTTTGGTTTTTGATGCGGGGTTTTCCCTGTGCGTTTACAAACCCAAGCGCGTCACCGCGCCCCACCCATGGTCGGCAAAGGTTATGAGAGGGGGGGAAAAAAAACCCTTGTCAGCGCTCCCATGGTCGGCAAAGGTTAACTGGGGCCCCTTCGATTCCTGATTTGTAATAATGAAAATGACTTTTTTTTTGCTGTTGTGGTTCGCTTTTTGGGGCTGTGGTTGCTGCTTCATCTTCATCCGCTTCCCCGTTTGCTGTTTTAAGGCTGTCTTTCAGCGGCTGAGAATTTTGAAGAGACTTTTGTTATTGATTAGGACTCGTAAGTGTTTTTAGTGGCTGTCTTGAATTTACGTCGTCAAGTGTGAAAAACAAAAGCCCTTTCAATTCCCCCCGCAAGCCCCCCCTTCATTGTGTGTTTTTGTTTGTTTTTTGTTTTTGTGGTGCGGGTTTTGCCCTACAAACAGTGCGTAATCCAGGTCAAACGATCGGGGGTGATTGCCCTAGTTAATTAAAACCCCCTGCCCACGCAGCACCACTTTTTAACTTCTTTGATTCTTCCCAAAAAACAAGAGAAATGATTAAAAATTTTTTTTTTATTTATTTTAGATTTAAAAAAGGGCTGTCGAACTCAGTAAATCTGTTTTAAAAGAATTGTAATGAACATTGACGAAAAAAAAAAGTGTTAAACATTGATTTTAGTAAAATTTGGTTTTGGAAAATGTGAAAAACAATATAATAAAGATCTAGTGAATTTTTAACGAAGAATAAAGTGATAAACAGCGTAGTGATTCAGAAAAAGCTAAAATGTGGGGGGTGTTTTTAAGGTTAACGTGCCTTGACGGTTGCAACGCTTGGGCGAAGAATAAAAAGCGCGTTTTTTATTTATAATTTTTTTTTTTTAATTTTACGAAAATTTTTGATTTTAAAAAAGAGCCTCAAAAAATTTGGTTTGTAAATGCCCGCCACCGCATGGCAAAGGTAGTGAAAACTTTTAAGAAATATGTTTAGCGGTAACGGGGACATCAAAACCCCCACAAATTTCATGAAAGCGTAGCACAGCTATTTTAAAAACCCCGAGTTCTTAGTGGAGGCCAGAAAAGGTTGTTGCCCGTTTGATTGTTATTAAGTAGATAGTAACAGGGCCGCTGGGTTTTCAACTAAACAGAAAGAAGTTTTTTAGCTATACGACTTTACTTTGACTGGGCGAAACATGCTTACACAGTTTAACCAGCAATGAGGAGGCAAATTTAAAGGGGGTTTTCTGGTGGTCGAAGGGACGGGCCTCAAATCAGATGAGACAAAAAAAGTTTTTCCTAAGTCGGAATCTTACATTTCCCCCCAAAGAGTTAGTTTAAAACGAGCAGTTTTAAAACATAAAAAACCCCGAAACATGTGTTTTATGGGTGCTTTTTAGCGCATTTAACCCCTGTTATAAACGCAAAAAAGAGATCTAATTATGAAAAATAAAAGCAAGAGCTGACTTTGATAAATAACCTTTCCAGTGGTAAGAAGTTACCAGTTTAAAGAGAAAAACAAAAAAATCGCCGTAAAGTATATACATGGTCGAAAAAGCCGATCTTTGCTCTAAGGGTTTTCCTTTCCCCCCACTTTAGGCAACACTTAACAAACATGTAGACGATACTGTTTACAGCGGCCCAAGAGTATTTGTATTAACAAACAATAAGAGACTGTGATATACATAAAAGATAAATTAAACAAGATTTTTGTGAAGGTGTTGGCAGAACCCCAACTATAAAAGCAGCGCAGTAAGACCCTTGAAAAATTTTGTAGCTGTGAAACAAACTCCCACAGCAAAACCAGGGTCAAAAGTTGTTTTAAAAATGTAACAAAAATGAAATGACCCCGTCGTGGTTTTGCTGACTTTGAATCAATTTCTGCATACTATCCCCCGAAAACAGCAAGAACAAAAAAAAACTTTTTTTAACCCCCCATAGTTTGTTTTATGCGTTTTTTTTGTTGGGTCAGGACCAACACACGAACCCAAGATTTACAGAGGCCCCCCCGCAGTAGTGATTTTTAGGCAGATGAAACAACTCGCAATTACTCCCAACCAACTAAATCTTTAGACATAGTTTTGGTTGAAACCAAAAAACGTTTTGAGCATTACACATGTTGGATTTTAAAGAGAATTATTGGCACACAGAAAGAGACCCGATACATTAGGGAAATTTGAGGAGCTGGACAACAATTGTAATCTTCATTTAAAAGGTTGCCCCCCAAAAATGGAAACTCCCTATCTTTTTCATATTACGAGGCTACGATTCATTTCATCATGCAAGTGATTCTGAATAAAGGGGGTTACCGAAATGCCAGTCTTCAAAAAAGTCATGATTTTTTTGATTTTTCCTTTTTGCTCGCCAACATTGATGGAAAGTTTAGATATTTTACGGGGTCGCTACAAGATTTTCCCAATAAAACAATTTTTTAACCCATCTTTAGTGCGCAAAGCGTTTATCCTTTTAAATACTAAATGGGGGGACAGGTTTGTGAAGACTCGTTTCCCCCAAAAGGTGCTTTTTTTTAGTCTTAGAGGAAAGACATCCCGATGCTGCTATGAATCCTCAAAAACCCGGACAAAATTACACTGTCAAACAATGGGCTTTTTCATATCAAATATTTATTAGCTGACGTTGTTTTTTGGGGTGGACGTCTTTAAAATTTAAAAAGAACTCATGATAAACATTACAGCTTAGATCACACATTACATCTCTGCGCTGGCCCTTTTCTTGGGGCCTTCTAAAAGTCTAAAAACATTCAGATTGACTTAAATTGTTTTACCCCACACTTCAGAGATTGAAGATGGGGGGGGGGGTTTAGCGGGCCCAACCCTTACTGCAAAGCCAAAACCAAGTTTTAGACGATTATGATCCACTAAACATCCCAAATATTTAAAGTACGAGCGTAAAATTGTTGGGTGGCTATGGGGCCCAACCCCTTCCATTCGTAACTTCAAAAGTACACAGGACATGGCAAAAATAAAATTAAAAAGGGGGATTAAAGTGGTTGGGGCGTTTGACCCAGATAACGTTTGGGTTTTTTTGTGGCTTAGAATACCTTGAAAATACCGATCTCAACAACGTTTTTTTGGCCCAGAAGTTAAAAGGTGGCCCCCCAAAAACCCTAAAATTGTTCCCAATTTCGCAAAAAACTAAAATATGTTTTTTCATACAGGTGTTTCAGTTTTTTTAAGACACGGGCTGAAATGATGCTGTTCATAAATCATTTCTTTTGACCCAAAAGCCCTTTATGAGACCTACATCAAGAAGAAATGATCTTTTAAACCCCAAACCCTGACGCTTCGAAAAAAAATTTTTTAAACTGATAAACAACGTGTTTTTTGGTAAGCGATGGAGAACGTAACAATCGTAAAGATGTGAAAATTGTTACAAAAAAAAAACCAAAAAATTAAATTTGCCTAAACCAACAAAAGACTTTAGAAGTTTAACGACAGTTGGGTTTCATTATGATGAAAAAAAGGATGTAAGTTGGACAAGCCCGTGTTTTCGGCTTTACCGATTGAGTTGTCAAAATTTTTTAAGTTTGAATTTCTGTACGACTATTTAAACCACTGACCAGAAGCAAGAGTCCTTTACACAGACAACAGTTTTTTTTCTAGCGTTCCCCCAGAAGACTTCATAAGGATTTAAAATGAGGTGTCAAGGAACTGATGGTGGTGTGGGGCACATGGACACCAAAAAATTCGCCTTTAATTCAACGTAAACAGAAAGTAATTGGAAAAGAGAAGGTAATTAATGGGACATTATCAAAGAATATGTTGGTTGCGGTCGAAGAGTACAGCGTTGCTAGCCAACTTCTGTAAAAAAAAGCTAAGGGGATTAGTAAAGAAGTTGTCAAAAAAAATATTTCACGATAACCAAGCAAATTCTTTTAAAACAAAGTATTTTTTTCACCCAAAAAGTTAATCTGCGCTTATCTTCATCAAATAAAAAAACTGCTGTTAACAAAAAATCATAGTCTCAAAAACAAGAAATTACGTCAGTCCGAGTTTTTTTTTAAAAGTGTAGGACATTTGGGGAACTTTAAAAGTTAAATTGAGATTGGCTTGTATTAACTTAAGAATAACAACAACTTAAATTAAGAACCCAATAGTACTTAAAACAAGAAAATTATTTTTTTGCATTTAATTGTAATTTACTTTCACTTTAAATTTAAAAAGACTTTTTAAACTAACTTTTAAATTGTATTATTAGTTCTTCTTGTACTTTATTTGTTTTAAAAATATTCCATAGAAAATGGGTCTACAGAGGAGGGGCCTTATTTGCAGAAGTGGTTCTTCTTCTTTTACTGTGGGGGTTTTTGACTTTGTTGCAGGGAGATGTTGGTATTTTTATGTAAAAACCCCCCCCAACAACAACAGACCCAAAAATAATAAAAATTTTCGTTTTTTTTTGTTGTGTTGTTGTTAAATTGGGGGTTTTGTTGGTGGTGGCAAAGTTGTATTACTATTAATAATTTTTTTTTTTTATGTGGTTTGCTTTTTTTCAGTCTGTTCCATTCAGGTTTAGCCCCGCCTAAACGTCCGGGTTTTAAATTTTGTAACACTATCATTGGGAATTCACTTTTGTACATTACTTTCCCGCGGATTTTTCTGCGACGTTTTTCTCGTCATTTTTTTTTTTTGCGTTAAATTTAATATGATCAAAATTAATATGATTTAAAAAAATTTTTCCCATATGAATGGGCATAAATTTTCCCAAAACTTAAAACAGACATGCGAGAGTTTTTGGGACTTGTTTAAAAAGGATTTTGCAATAGGTGTATTTTAAATTTCTTTTGAAAAAACGGCCCCATTTACTTACAAATTAGATAAGGCTAATATTGTTGTCCACTGATCTAACCATTTTTGACCCTAGCTGCGCTTCGTACCTAGGTAATATTTTCAAAAATTTTTGGTGGCAATTTTGAATTTGTTCAAACTTAGTTCAACACCCAAATACTGTCTGTTTTTCCACACCGCCAGGAGTATAAACTTTTTTTATGGCATGGGCTACGGGTAGTTGCTTGCTCCCCACACTTTAATTTCGTCACATATTTTTAAAAAGCAAAAAAAAATAAAATTAATACTTTTAAAAAATGAGTTTAACGGGTTAATTATGCAGTGCCCGTTTTGTGGTGTTTAGTCTTTTTTAACCCCAAAAGTTTTTTAGGAATAAAACCGCCCCAAATGGGAAAGATAGAAAATTTGCCCAAAAAAAGTTGCAACCTTTTTTTTAGCTTTAACAACAAAAAAATTTTTGTTAAAAAGCACATAGACAGCCTTTTGTATTTGATTATTTTAATTTTTTTTTTAGTTAAAAAAAATGAGTGAAAAAAAAATTTTTCAATACGATTTCCACTCTGCTGTGATTAGAGGGCTTTGTATAGGCTATGGTGTTAGCAAAAAAAAAGTTTAAATGAAGCCCTGATCTAAGAAGGGGGTTAGCATTGAGGAGTTGTTAAGGTAAAAAGTTGTAAACACTGCAGGTATTGCTTTAAAAAAATTTCTTTTTTACACGGGATTATCCCAAAAAACATTAGTTATAGAAAAGATTAAACAGAAAAAATTGTTTATAAAGTTTTTGGATTGGTTCTATGGGAGGGGAGCATTGTTTAAACTTTAGCCTTTTGGCAGCAATTAATGTTTTGTAAATTAGGTCGTGAAAAGAGAGAACGTCTAACCAAGAATTGGAAGATTTAGCCAAAGGGAAGAGACGCTTAGAGAAAAAGACGAATTGCTCATTTAGATTTTTTAAAAAAAAAGTTAAGGGGAAAGGGAATGCAGAGCACACATTTAAGAGTTTTGTGCAATGATGGGAAAAATTGTGCAGGAAAGAATTTTTTAACATACCCGCCAGAATGTCTGACTTTTTTGAACCCTCTGGGAAAAAGAAACGAGGAAAGTTTTTATTGCAGGTTGGGATGCCCATTTACCCCTTTTTGTCCTTCTTGTGTAAAATAAAAGCATTTAAAAAAATGAACAAAATATTTATTCTCCCAAAGGGTTTTGGAAAAGGGAAAAATGATGAAAAAATGGGGGAAAACTGCTAGAGTGTCTGAATCAGAAAGCGAAAGATGGCTTTAAAACAGGAAATTGGGGAAATATTCTGCCTGCCCAAAAATAAAAAGGCCTAGATTTGTTAACTCATTCCAAATGACCCCACCCCGATGGGGCTTGCTGTATCTTCCCCATGACAAAATTAGAAGAAAAAAGTTTAAAATTTTCTCTGACAGTTTTTTGAAGGCTTTAAGGAAAAAGCTGAACCTTTAACAGTAAAAGCCCAAATCTGTGGCTGGGCTTTCAAAAAAATACATGCGGGCCCCTTAAAGTATCCTAGGAGATCCCGGTTTATGATGGAAAAAAGTTTAAAGGTTTTGTAACAATTTTTTAAAACAAAACTGTTACGTTAAAAAGGGGGGATCCCCGGAACCCCGATTGCAAGCCCCGTAGAAAACTTTAATAAGAAACTAGGAAGTCTGTTTCCCATCAATATCACAGAGAAATTATGGGCACACAAATACAGAGAAAGCAACACAGAATGGGTTTGGAAATTGCCACAGTCTTACGTGCCATGAACAATGGAATTTAAAGCAAAAGGCCTCTAAACTGGTAACGCAATCAAATTAAGAAAAAATTTAGCATTACTGAAGTTGGCCAAGGTAATCAAAAACTCTTACCGTTTGCGACTAAAAGTAAGATACTTGTCATGATCATGGAGAGGCAGAGGGTGATGTAGATGGCAGAGGGTTGTTGTGCGGTGATGTTAGTTGATTTAGAGCTACAGATCCTCATATCGGAGCGTTTAGATTAGATGTTATATGAACGTTGAAAGAAAGTGAAAGAATCATAAGAATCATGTTAAAATAAAACAGACCCACTTTCCGTGTATTGTCGATTATTATTTAAGATAGAGGACTCGCTCTTATTCTAGCGGTTGGCTACTACCGTTTTTAAAAAAGCCTGTGCCCCTAAAAGATCCTTGGTGTGAAGAGCTGCAAGTGTTTGTGTCCGCCAAAAACAGTGACGGTTAACAAAAAAATAAAATAGTATTTGCTAACTTATTTTTGCGTTGCTTTAAAACTTATTTTTTGGGGCTTATATTGGTTTGACTGATTATGTGTTTTTTTTTCAATGTTCGGTTTAATTTGCATCAGTGTTCTACCGGGCGATGAATGTAAACGTTCTTTCACCACTCCTTTTGTAGTTCAATTTTTTGTCGCCTGGAATCTCACATCTAGGCCTTAAGCTTCACACATGAAATTCATCGTCTCTGTAATGTTTGCATCCTGTGAAGTGATTTGCCTTATTCTTAATCTCAATGAACAAAGTTTTGCTGTTGCCTCAGGGCTAACAATCCTACAATGGCGGGTGTGTGCTTTTGTTTTTTTAGGAATGTTATTTTTTTTTTTTTAATACGGCAACCTTAAAATATTAGAAATGGCGCCCTCTCGCATCAACCCCTAAACCAGACCCCTAATGTAAAGAGGTGGGCGCTCCGCGCTCCAACCCCATAGCTAAGAGCAACACTAGACCCGCACCTTACGCTATTAGCTACAGCTCTGATGAGTCCCAGTACATTAAATAAGAAAGAGTATTTACATAGCTTTAGCATATTTCTTTATTCGTAACACCTCTACTTTACTTATCAAGTCGCTTTCTATATCTTTTGAAGTTCAGTTATTTGTCTCTAACCTAAACTGGGTCTTTGAACTCCCCATTTCTTTATTTAAAAATTAGATTATTTTTTTTTTTAATTTAATTTTATTACATATCTTCTTTTAATCCTTATCGCAGCGCTTCATAAACAGAGTTAAAACGCACTATAATAATAATAACATTACTTAATGAAAAATAAAGTTCGAGCAGTAGCTACTGGTAGGTTGTGTCTTTGTCAAATTTCACTGTAACCTTGTCAAGATGATGAAAAAGTTGTTTATTTCATCTCCGTTTTTAGTAATTTTTAGTAATAACAAATAACGAGGCCCTAATGTGGGCCATCCAAGTTTCCAGGAGATAATTTTGTACCTTAACACCCGTACGCATCAACTCCTGGGTTCTGGCTAACTAGAATTAGAACCTCCCCTGGGCGGTAATTAATTTAATATTAAGTAATTAATAAACAAAATCAAAGTTGCCTAGTCGTTAAGGCATATTATTGGCGGTGTTTTATGGGGTTTTTTTGGAAACTAAAAGTTAGGTGTTCACTGTTCGCACTGTTGTGTCATCACCCACTCAACTAAAGGTCCTCTTCTTTTCTGGATCAGATGCGACTTACTCATATATTTATACATTACAATCTGCTTTTTTGTTTGTGTTCCTGGAACCAAGACTAGCAGAAAGGGGCCCGCATTTCAAAGCTTTTCGAAAATTGTTTTTCTTATCAAAGTATACATTGGGGCCTTCGCAAGATCAAAATTTTTAAATCCCAGATAATTTCAGGGCGCAAAAGACCCAGTTATGTCTGTTTGTCATTATAGTAGGAGAGTGCCTGTTTTGTATTTATCATTTGCCCGTAATCACGCTGTTTTCTAGATTTCTTATC
Source organism: Conus ventricosus (assembly GCA_018398815.1). NCBI lineage: Eukaryota > Metazoa > Mollusca > Gastropoda > Neogastropoda > Conidae > Conus > Conus ventricosus. The sequence continues at coordinate 59,264,634 of CM031622.1, read as the reverse complement.
TTGTTTTATAGTTTAGGATATTGCTGTTTGTTTTTTTTGTCTTCAATTTCTGTTCGTTTGGTAAACCCCCCCGCGCCCGTCATCTGTCGTACCTCAATGTCCATAAATCGTTTCCTCGAACTCCGATCTGATCAAACTCAGTTGTGGTTTTCTCCTAGGTCTTTCTTTTTAGCTCTACTTCAAACGGGGGGGGGCAGTTATTTAGGAGCCAGCTGCGCTTTTGTTCTGGCCCGCTAGCCATTCTTTTTTATATTAAAATTATAATAAACAATTGTTATAAAGCAATCTTAATAAACAATTACAAATAAACAAATCGTATTGAAACCTGGGGGATCGGTCCCTTTTAAGCATAGCTTAGCGTCATGAATTTTTCTAACGGCTCTTTTATTTTTTTCTAGCTTTCTTGGTCCAGTATTATATTAATTTTCACTTTCGTAAATTTCTTCTAAAATCTAATATTTGTCTTATAAGCTGTAAAATAATACAACCGATTTTAACTGCCCGGTTCTCGAAAGTCTTTTAAGACAGCATTGTATTTTTGAGTGTAAAAGCCACCATGAAACTAAGGCGTCCGACGTAGGCGAGCTCCATAAAGGCTGCTTTGACAGCCAGAGCTTTTTTCTTTTTTGTTTCATTTGGTTTTGTTAACAATGTCTCGTTCAGTGAACAGTCATCAATAAAAATAGTGGCTTTCAGTTCCCTCAAATAGTTATATTGTAATGTTTCGAATCAAAGTCGACTCAGTTTTGTCGCTAGGATCAACTAGAAATATATTATTGTCTGTCAAAGAACTTCCTTTCTTTGTAAGACTTGATGTGCCTCAATGGTTATGTGTGCAGATATAACAACTGTTGCATCGTTTATATGAAAACCTTGTATAATTGTTGTAAAACAAATCAAGTACGAAGACAGGGTATTCCCACACCCAGTAATCCAGCAGATAAGAGAACAGAGCGGATCTTTTGGCAGAACTTCAAGATATCCATCTGTTTTTATTAGAATTTTTATTTACATTTTAATAAGCCATGTCTTTTAACATCTGTTTTCTTCAATGTTTTAACTGAGCATCACAAACCATTTAAGAACATTGATTTATATTTTATTGGGGCGGTTTCGTCTTGCTTTTCTTGTGAATATTTAATTTTTTATAAGTATTTCTTGCCTACCCTTTCACCACTTCCTAACAATCTGTTGTCAAACTGTGCGATCCTAAAATCCAGCCCACCGCCCCCATATTTGGTTATTAAGTAGTCTTCGCATCTTACACTCATATAAAGGCGAAGGTTCCTATACATACTACCAACCGCGAACTCAACTGTAAGGATCCCTTTGCCTACCTCAAGCGAAAACTTTCTCTTTTCTTATTCATCAAAGTGTTGGTGATGGCGTCTGTGGTAGAAGGTGGTAAAGTTCCGTGGCCCACAATACAGCTGATCAGACTTGCATTTATTGCACAGGTCATCCTCTCAATTTTTGGATTATAAAACGCTTCTGAATTTTTTTTTTCTCTTTGAAAAGGACGTTCCAGTTGTCCTTCAGTAAATACAAAATCAAAATTCCTTTTAAAGACTTCAGAGATTGATTTTAGATGTATGTTCCAGAGAGTGTCTCGCTTTCTTGTTTCTATTTTTGTAATGGACGTGTATAAATCTTTCATAATAAATAACAGTTTTTCTTTTATCTAATGGGTTAAGATTGTTTGGCCAGTTCTGGGTTAGTAGTAAACAACATCAAACTCAAGAGGAATTGTCGCTGACTGTGTATTTAGCTAAAGGGGTTTTCAGACAGAAAACAGGAATCGCTAGGATTAATATGTTAGGTTCATAAGTTAAGGTTTTTTTTTTTTAGTGCAATTGGTAAATATGGATATGCGTCTTTAACAGTTCCAAATTTTTTCTCAAGAGGGAGCAGGAATCTGTTGCCAAATGCTTCCTGCATACTGGCTCATCTTTAACCAGCATCCTTTGCATTCCTCCGCCCTTTAAGCCAGTGCTTTGAGGCCCATTTGGACATTGTATTCCCACGATAAAACTTTCTCTTTTCTTTCTTTTTTTTTTAGGCACCATAAATAGACAGATAGAGTGGCAAAATTGTCTGCCGCGATTAGTACTAAGACTTCTATGACTCCAGTTTTATTTATTTGCATATTGTTTAACGATGGGCCCTGCCAAATTAGCTTAGAAATACAAGTAGCATTATGATCGTCGATTTAATATTATTTAGAAATGATAGTTTAGCAGTGCCGGGCATTTTTAACACTCGCCAGCGCCAAGATCAGGGAACATAACTATTAAAGTTTGTTGCAGGTTGAACTGTTGTTGGAGTTAGTATTCAGTATTACACTTATTACGTCTGGCGTATACACTTTTACGCCATGAGGTTCCTTCTCTTTTCTGTATGGATCGAAGAGGTCACAAACCGTATTATGACTTCATTTTTTATTAAAACAAAAAAGAAATAAAATAAAAATCATGGATGAAGATTTTGACTGATTGATTCCTTGTTGGGTGAAGAAGAAGAAGATGAAACAGAACTGAGGCCCCTTCATTGCAAGAAGAGCTTAAAGGAGCGGGCGTTTCTTTACTCCATAGACAACGTTCAAGAGAATATTGCGAGAAAGAAAAAGAATTCAATCATTCTATAGAAGTATAGGACGAGAGACTATCAAGACGTGCTTGATCTACACGATTTTGAGGAAGATGGTGGGCATTTGTATATAAAGACTTGTGCAGCGAGACCGTTGTAAAAGTAACTTCACACAAAACCCAAACAAGTTATTTTATTCCCCTTAAAACTAAGCACAATTAGGCGAAAACTCCCTATGCTAAGGGCAGAACAATTAAACCCTTTTAGAGTTTTAGAAGCCGAAGCCGTTACCCGTTAGTTTTTTTTACAAAACTTTTGGGCAAGAGCTTGCCAACACAATCTAAAATACAAAACATTCCTCTTCAAGATTTTGACTCAAGAGCAGATGGAATCAATTAGAAGAGCAGAAGAATAATGCAGAAATTGAAACAGTTTTATTGAGGAGGACACAGTTAAAAAACAATTTGACGATTCGCATTGCCATATGACGGAAATCCTGGATCGGCTTAATGGCTGCTCTGCCGGACAAATAAGGGGCGTGAACTAAAAAAACAATTTAGCAAACTTGGTGAAAGCTAGATAGAGGATGATAGAAAGAAGAAAAAAATTAAACTGGCCTGATGCAGATGATAACAATTTAAGGGCGAGAGAAGAGGGGAAAAGGCAATAATAATGCAGCAGAAAGGAAAATACAAGATTTAGTGCTACAAAGGGCCGGCCAGGTTAGAAACGCTGTTTACTAAACAGAGCGCAGTAGCTTCACAAACAAGCAGAATAAGGAAATATAACAGATTACTTTATGAAAAACAATACGCTAGCTGAAAGAATAAGGACACTGTTCGTGAACAAGGGATTACAATAGTTAGTATATTTACGGCTGGTGGACGGTTTGCTATTCTCTTACAACTCGTTTATGCTTTAACAGGCAGAGTGCACCAACAGGGCCAGTAGTAGCGGCCTCCCGACACCTCAGCCTGGTTAAAAGTTGGATTAGAAAACAATTGCATCATCTTAGCAAACTTTTATTAAAGAAGTTTAGTCTTGCACCAACAGCGCTTGATGCTCTGCCAGCATAATAGGCTCCAGTCAGTGTTGTTAGTTGGGTTTGTCTACTATAGGCAAAAGTTGTGGATTATATGGGCTGCACCATCTGTGGTGTTAGGTGGGACTAGCTGCTGGCAGTAATTTTTAGTGGAAATAAAAGTATGGTAATCCAGTAAAAGTTAAAAAATACGACAAGCGGCTGTCTTTTTGATAGTATGAATGTCAGTGTGCAGGCAGGATCAACAGGTGAAAGTGCTTTTTCTGGGCTGCTTTCTGGCTGGGGGCAACGCTTATAACTGGATCGCTTTCTTCAGGGTTGGTTAGGGTACTTTGTTTTAAATGGGGATGGAGCAAGGCCTTGTGTTTTAAGCCTTGATTGTGCCCGAAGTCTTTGGTCGTCTCCAGCTATGAGGATTCATTGTTATAATTCTGTTATCATGCCCAATCTGTAGTCTAAGGTAGAGGGTAGCATGTATTCTAGCATGTATAACCATGGCCCTACAACAAAGTCACAACCTTTGACCTAAGCATGTCAAGAACGTCTTGATCCTTTGTTGCTATACTGGCAGGCAAAGCAACAGTCCGAGTTTATAGCATCTTATAAATTGGCTAGAAATGTTTTCTAGCCGTCCAAAGCCTTGTAGATTGATCCACTATGTAGACTTGGTCTTGTGCTTGTGCTCCCTAATAGTCAACCAAACGTAAGTGTCCTATGGAGTTCATTAAAGCCTTTGCACTCTGAGCATTGTTATAACTTCACTTTCATCTAAGCAATAAATGTTGTCCAAGCCCAACTATTTAGGGTGTTTTTGGTCTATGTGATCCACAATCCGAACTGTTTGTTTGGTTGAAAAGAGGTAGTGGCCAGGCCACAGTATTCAAAGTTATTCTCTTTTTCACCCACAAATACAATGTGACTTTACCATGATTGCAGTCTAACTTTGTCTAAATCAGTTGAAGGATAAGTTAAATTCGTTGCCAGAGTTCCTTTCATATTAATTGCCTTTGTCCATGGGGCTTTTAAACTGGAATAAACGCGTTTGTCGTGGGGAGGGGCCACTTGTAGGATCGTTAGTATTTCGTCTTTAGGTAATAAACATGAAAGGTTTTATATATACTGACCTTACAAGAGATCTAGGGTGGTTTAAATGGTTTGAATAATGAAACACCGCAGCAGTAGTTGCGCCAGTAAATGGCAAAATTTAACTGATTCTGAAAAAAAAGCCAATAGGGTTGGGGAATGTTGAACATTGCTGATGGCACTCTGTCGCCCACTCTTTATTGGCCCGGATTTAAATATTAGTTAGGGATTTACAAAGTCTAACCCGGTAGCGTTAATGATCCATCGACTGCAATGGTTAGAAAAACTGAAGTCTCTAAAGATTTAGGGGTTATAAAACGCTCCTACATTGTACCAGTAACATGTTCAAATATATTTAAAAGGCTACCATTTTTGAAATAGTTTTTTTATATAGTTTTTAAAATAGTTATTAAAAAAGATGTACATTATATAACCAAAGCAAATCTGAGCGTGTGTTCTTAACGCATTGAAAATTGACAATAGGAGCGGAGTTGTAGGGATTGCTCTTAAAGAAATTGAGCTTTAAAGTAAA
>CM031622.1:59239825-59258391 GCA_018398815.1 Conus ventricosus | reverse complement strand
CCCCCCGGACAACCGTTAGTCAGAGAGCGGTTCATCTTCTGGAGGATCCCACCCCGCCCTTCCAACAACAGTCCCCATCAACTTGCCGATGCTGTCAACTTGGCATGCCCCTCATGGAGAACATGGACATGGAGAGGAAGCTGAAGATAAGGTCACCACCATCAGAGCTGGGCATAACGGGTGATAGAATTTAAGACTTTTTATTCTATTTTCTTCTTTATTTTTGGAGGGGGGGGGGGGGGGGTATGACATTCGAAGATGATGAGGATGGAGATATTGCTGCGTGGTGTAAGATTACATGACAGAATTGTACTGTCCCCGTGCCAGACAGGCCTGAAGAGACAGACAGCTGCCGCAACACCCTCATTAGAGACTTCAGTTAAGTTTTTCAGGAAACTTGACTGTGCAGTTCCAGTATTCCCTTTGAACTCATGGCACACTCACCTGTAGACAGGAGCAAGCTGGAACACACCAAAAAAAAAGGAAAAAGAAAAAAGAGAAAAAGAAAAAAAAAGAAAATGCCACAGAGAAATGCATCTAATGAAGCTCGAACCCACGACCCTCCAGCCCGTCGTCTGCGGCACTTACCACCGCACCACGTCGGCTGGCCAGGTCGTCCGCTTTGTCTTGAGAGGACGTGTGACAGGATACCATCCACCTACCTGGGGGAACAGACTTTCCTGCCTCGTGATGAGGTATTTGAGAATAGAGGTGTTTTCGTTCAGAGGGAAAGGGTGGGGGGTGAGGGGTGGGGTGGGTGAGAGAAGTACCTGTTTTGATGATTTCCTGAGAGGCAGTTATGCAAGGCAAAAAACAAATGTTTAATAAGAGAGATTGATTATGCCGCTTTAGGAAACCCAAAAGGGGGGTAACCCCAAGCCAATGCTGCTTGCAGCACGTATTCACCTGGCACGTTATCAACAAGGGTCTCACAGGACAAACAAGTAACCTGCATGGCTTCCATGTGTCTGTGTGTTGTATAACACTGTAAAAAAAAAAAACACACACAAAAAACAAACAAACAAAACCTAATCGTCTGGAATAAATTCCATCCTTTTAGCACACTTTACCAGCAGTTATCGCTATATGTAGATGTCCAATAAGGATAACAGGCAAGCTAGCAACTTTCTGTCTTGAGCAAGTTTTCTCGTTTGTTCTGTGTTTCTTTTCGAGAGTCCTTGTATCCACATTTTCCTTAGACCACGATCGTAATGTTGATGCATTTCGTGCATGGAAGACGCCATGTACAACATCTTGGCATTGGGACCATTGTTGACAACAAGCGTAATGGATGTATCCTTCACCCTTTCCCACCTCCTCCCCTCCTCCCCACCTTCATCTTGGAGTGCAGCGATGCAGATTGATGTGTACGCGTTTTGTTTTATTCTACTTATAAAATTGTTCCCTTTTTATTTTGTTGTTATGTCTGTTTGTGTTGGTTTTGTTAATCGTCCACCATCAGAAATCAGGGAATCCGCATAACGTAAAGTATTCGCTCGTTCTGTATGCTTGCCACTATGTCTGACATAAATGGCAGTGGCGTGGAGGTCCTTTCTTTGCCTTACGTTGAGAGCAAAATAAACTTTTTTTTGACAACGTTATGAGACATCAGTTACGCGAATGTAATGAGTGTGAGGGAATCGAATTTTGTTGTTGTTGTTGTCGTCGTCGTCGTCGTTGTTGTTGTTGTCGCCGTTGTTTTTGTTGCTTTTGTCGTTGTTGTTCGTCTCTCCTGGACGCTGGTCCGTCTGATACAGGATAACGCGCGAGGCATTAGAAACGGTGACCCTCAAGGGCGTGACCATACCCGGGGCTTTGGGGTGATGGTGTCCGTGCATGAGGTGATGAAGAACCCGGAGTACTTCCCTCAGCCGGACGTCTTTGACCCGGACAGGTGAGAGTGTCCCTACTCTTCTTTCCCCTCTTCCCCCTCCCCCCCCCCCCCCCCCCCCCCCCCCCCCCCTCCTTTCATCTTGCTCCTGAACCTTTCCTTCCCAGCAGTGTTCAACGCAGCGCACTGTGCAAGTGTCCAGGGGCAGTGTTCAGTGTCGTCTCTCACTTCAGTATTGGCACCTCCACTCGCTTTTCCACTCTCGACAAGCGAGAGCACTTAGGTAGCCAAACACATGAGCAAACACTTGGCCAGGAAGGGGAATTGCATGCTCATCTTGGATCAGCCAATCGGAGCAAAGGTGAAGGTCGTGTGCTCCGCAACGCAGTCTCTCCTTTGGACAAGATTTTTTCTATCCTTTTCTTTTTTTCTTCTTCTTCTTTTCTTGTTATTTTATGTTTTGTTTGTTTGTTTTTGTTTTCTTTTTGTTTTTGTTTGTTTGGATGGTTGGTTGGTTAGTTGGTTCGTTCTTCTTCACCAGGATCGAGACTTTATTCTGGCTTTCATATTCTGCCAAACATGAATCGGCTTGTAAGTTTGAACCCTTCACGCAAGAAACGGTGTCAGAACGCCTCAGTATGCATCGAAGAAAAAAAGACGAAGTGAACTGCTAAAGCAAAAACAAAACAAAAAAGAAAAAAGAAAAGAAAATGAGTGATGCATCAGAACCACCTAGCCATTCGTCTGCGAACTGTTTGAGAAGTCATCTGGCGTGACCGCAAAATGGCGAAACGATGAGAAAGAGCGAGCGCAGACTCTTTTATTGGTGGTCCTCTAGTGAGAGGTTTCCATGGGTGTGGCAAGGGCTTTGGGGGGTGGGGGTGGGGGTTGGGGGTGGATGTCGGTGGTTGCGGTGGAGATGGTGCGTTCGACTGTCCGAGTAATGCTGGTGTTGGTCGGTGGAGGTGGTTGTTACTGTTGTGGCTGCTGTGGTGTGGATGCCTTGAGTAATTGTAGATGCGATTTTTGTTTTGTTTTAATGGTGTAGTTATTGATGCAGTTATTGTGGTGTTGGTGGCTGGTGGTGTTGTTTGTTTTAAAAGTGGTTGCTATGGTATTATGTGCTTGAACTGAGGGGGGAACTTGCTCTACATCTGTTCATGCAGAGGAGTCCGTCGCAGCGCTTGAAACACAACGTGCAAAGTTAACAGCAATGGTGAACAGTGAGCGTGATCGTTTGCTAAACCAAACAAGAAACATGATGAACAGATGCACCTTTGAATGACAGAACGTCGAGCGCAGTCACTTGAACACTGACAGGATATTGTGTCGTTGGATTTCCAGCAATTGCCAGCTGGTCACTTTGTATGATCAAGGAATGTATAAATGACGTGGAAACGCGTAAATGCACTTCACACACAACACACACACACACACACACACACACACACACACACACACACACACACACACACACACACAAACACACACACACACACACACACACACACACACACACACACACACACACAAACCTATCACCAACTTACACACACACACACACACACACACACACACACACACACACACACACACACACACACACACACACACCAAACCAAAAAAACGCCTGTGTTTGGCATTGGCATCAACAGTGGCCAGGTAAGAATGTGAAGAGACAGCAGGTCCGGCCCAGTGCATTTCCTTGGTTAGTTTTTTTTTTCTAAGCTTCATTCTGATTGGCCATTTTTTGACCAGTCTGGATCGCGCTACGTTTTGTGTATCTGCAAGGAACGGGAACCGTCCTGACTCCCTGAACCCCTAGCGTTGACGCGCTTGTCTCCCCTGACCTCTTGCCCCCATCCCTGGCGTGCTGGTTACAGGTTCAGCGAAGAGGCCGACATGGACAAGGTCACCTTCCTGGCCTTCGGCTGCGGGCCCAGGATGTGCGTGGGTATGAGACTGGCCTTGCTGGAGATCAAGATGGCCCTGGTGCACATCCTGCGTCGAATGACCATCGTCCGCACTCCCGAGCTGCCGGTCAGTCCTGGTGGGATGGGTCGGTGTTTTTTTGTATTTTTTTACAGTTGGGCTGTTGTCCTCGTGTGAATGTTGTGCGTTGCAATATCTGTTGGACAGAAAACTTACCGGTGTCGGTGATTTGGATTCGGATGGCTTGTCCTTGTGTTATTCGCCCTATGTTGGCTCTTGGTCTTATCTGATTATTTATATTTGATCTGCTTTCGAGAGGGATTTACAATGGTTCCCTCATGCAGCTAGTGAAGGGTTTCATGTTTATAATGTATTTTCTTACTTTTATGTTCCCATTTTCTTCATCTTCAACCCCCCCTTTTTTGTAAGTTCAAATCTTTGCCAAGTCATTACTATAATGATGGAAGAATTGTTAGCCTGCACTTGTTTCCCTCCACTACATAATTGTTCAGTATTATATATATATATTTCACGGAAAATACCGGATTACTGGTTGTTTGGACAGCTGGTCTGTCTTATGTGAGTTATTGTCGTTCTCTGAATGTGATCTATTTTATGTGTATCTATTTCACAAAATATGCGGGATTACTGGTGATTTCGGTTAGTTAGTCTATGCCCGCATCGTTCGTCCCATGTGCGTTACTGCCCTTACCGGAATATGGTCTATCTCTGTTTCACATAAAACAGCAGGGTAATTGGTGATCTAGATGGTTGGTTTATTCTTAAGTAACTGGTCTTACGTGGGATAATGTCCTTGTCTGAAAGTAGCTGAATGAATGAATGATACCACATATGCTCGATGATATCTACCTCAATGAATAATGTCACAAATTCCAAATGATCCATCTCAGTGAATAATGCCACAGATTTCTTAGGATCTGCCCGAATGAACGATGCCATATATTTCTAACGATCTCTCTCAAAGAATGACGACAAAAATGTCACATGATCTACCTCAGTAAATGATGCACATGATCTACCTCAGTAAATGATGCACATGATCTACCTCAGTAAATGATGCACATGATCTACCGCAGTAAATGATGCACAGATCACCGATGAAGTGCCTGAGTGAATAATCCTACCAATTCCCAGTGGTCCACCTCAAGGTCTTACGCCACTATTTCCTAATGATCAGCCTCAATTGATTATGCCAAAAATTCATATTGCTCAACTTCATGAAGTGAGTGATACTTGATGATCTTCCGTGAAGAAGGACACCACATGTACCAAAGATTTGCATCCTGGTGTATGGTAACCCTGTGTCAGACATTTGAAACATGTTATTGGCAGTGTTGGTGTCTACAGTTTTTCTTACTGGAAAACCAGAAGTTTAGCAGCTAAGAAGCTCACTTTAGTGTGTGCGTGCGTGCGTGCGTGCGTGCGTGTGTGTGTGTGTGTGTGTGTGTGTGTGTGTGTGTGTGTGTGTGTGTGTGTGTGTGTGTGTGTGTACGTGTGTGTGTGTGTGTGTGTGTGTGTGTGTGTGTGTGTGTGTGTGTGTGTGCGAGTCCGTGTGTGCGTGCATGTGTGCACGTGTGTGTATGTGTGTGTGTGTGTGTGTGTGTGTGTGTGTGTGTGTGTGTGTGTGTGTGTGTGTGATATCTAGGATAAAAACAGGAACACCTAAGAAAAAAACAAACAAACAAACAAACAAACAACAGAGATAGCTATGAAATAAACATGAAATCAACTCCCTGCAAAAACAAAAAACAAAAATCTAGTCAGTTAGTGGTCCACAACTCAAGCTCCCTTGATACTTTGATTGACGATCACAGTTCACAGCCTATACTTTGATTGACGATCACAGTTCACAGCCTATACTTTGATTGACGATCAAAGTTCACAGCCTTTACTTTGGTTGAGGATCACAGTTCACAGCCTATACTTTGATTGACGATCACAGTTCACAGCCTATACTTTGATTGACGATCACAGTTCACAGCCTATACTTTGATTGACGATCACAGTTCACAGCCTATACTTTGATTGACGATCACAGTTCACAGCCTATACTTTGATTGACGATCACAGTTCACAGCCTGTTCAGACTGAAGGTCGTTTTCAGAGTCAACTAATACTGGGACATGGTCAACAGATCACTTTGGGTAGGGGCTTTTCTCTCCCCCCCCCCCCCCCCCCCCCCCAACTCACTTCGTGAATGGCTGCGCCACAAACTCTCACCCCTTGCTGTTCCCTTTCAAGTGACAGATCACATGCTCCACAGGATGTGAATTTGTTGGAATCAGAGTAACTACCCTTGCCCAGTCACCCTCTCTCTCCTACCAAACACATCTCAAGGACTGGGGGCCTTTTTTTTTTAAGCTGAATCAGGTGTGTGTTGTGCTTTTGAAAAGAAAGGGTTTACTTTAGTCGTAGCTGAATCAGGTGTGTGTTGTGCTTTTGAAAAGAAAGGTTTACTTTAGTCGTAGCTGAATCAGGTTGTGTTGTGCTTTGAAAAGAAAGGGTTTACTTTAGTCGTAGCTGAATCAGTTGTGGTGTTGTGCTTTTGAAAAGAAAGGGTTTACTTTAGTCGTAGCTGAATCAGGTGTGTGTTGTGCTTTTGAAAAGAAAGGGTTACTTTAGTCGTAGCTGAATCAGGTGGTGTTGTGCTTTTGAAAAGAAAGGTTTACTTTTAGTCGTAGCTGATCAGGTGTGTGTTGTGCTTTTGAAAAGAAAGGGTTTACTTTAGTCGTAGCTGAATCAGGTGTGTGTTGTGCTTTTGAAAAGAAAGGGTTTACTTTAGTCGTAGCTGAATCAGGTGTGTGTTGTGCTTTTGAAAAGAAAGGGTTTACTTTAGTCGTAGCTGAATCAGGTGTGTGTTGTGCTTTTGAAAAGAAAGGGTTTACTTAGTCGTAGCTGAATCAGGTGTGTGTTGTGCTTTTGAAAAGAAAGGTTTACTTTAGTCGTAGCTGAATCAGGTGTGTTGTTGTGCTTTTGAAAAGAAGGGTTTACTTTAGTCGTAGCTGAATCAGGTGTGTGTTGTGCTTTTGAAAAGAAAGGGTTTACTTTAGTCGTAGCTGAATCAGGTGTGTGTTGTGCTTTTGAAAGAAGGGTTTACTTTAGTCGTAGCTGAATCAGGTGTGTGTTGTGCTTTTGAAATAGAAAGGGTTACTTTAGTCGTAGCTGAATCAGGTGTGTGTTGTGCTTTTGAAAAGAAAGGGTTTACTTTAGTCGTAGCTGAATCAGGTGTGTGTTGTGCTTTTGAAAAGAAAGGGTTTACTTTAGTCCGTAGCTGAATCAGGTGTGTGTTGTGCTTTTGAAAAGAAAGGGTTTACTTTAGTCGTAGCTGAATCAGGTGTGTGTTGTGCTTTTGAAAAGAAAGGGTTTACTTTAGTCGTAGCTGAATCAGGTGTGTGTTGTGCTTTTGAAAAGAAAGGGTTTACTTTAGTCGTAGCTGAATCAGGTGTGTGTTGTGCTTTTGAAAAGAAAGGGTTTACTTTAGCGTAGCTGAATCAGGTGTGTGTTGTGCTTTTGAAAAGAAAGGGTTTACTTTAGCCGTAGCTGAATCAGTGTGTGTTGTGCTTTTGAAAAGAAAGGGTTTACTTTAGCGTAGCTGAATCAGGTGTGTGTTGTGCTTTTGAAAAGAAAGGGTTTACTTTAGCGTAGCTGAATCAGGTGTGTGTTGTGCTTTTGAAAAGAAAGGGTTTACTTTAGCCGTAGCTGAATCAGGTGTGTGTTGTGCTTTTGAAAAGAAAGGGTTTACTTTAGTCGTAGCTGAATCAGGTGTGTGTTGTGCTTTTGAAAAGAAAGGGTTTACTTTAGTCGTAGCTGAATCAGGTGTGTGTTGTGCTTTTGAAAAGAAAGGGTTTACTTTAGTCGTAGCTGAATCAGGTGTGTGTTGTGCTTTTGAAAAGAAAGGGTTTACTTTAGTCGTAGCTGAATCAGGTGTGTGTTGTGCTTTTGAAAAGAAAGGTTACTTTTTTTATTTTGGCAAGGGGTTATTTAGTCGTAGCTGAATCAGGTGTGTGTTGTGCTTTTGAAAAGAAAGGGTTTACTTTAGCCGTAGCTGAATCAGGTGTGTGTTGTGCTTTTGAAAAGAAAGGGTTTACTTTGTCGTAGCTGAATCAGGTGTGTGTTGTGCTTTTGAAAAGAAAGGGTTTACTTTAGTCGTAGCTGAATCAGGTGTGTGTTGTGCTTTTGAAAAGAAAGGGTTTACTTTAGCCGTAGCTGAATCAGGTGTGTGTTGTGCTTTTGAAAAGAAAGGGTTTACTTTAGCCGTAGCTGAATCAGGTGTGTGTTGTGCTTTGAAAAGAAAGGGTTTACTTTAGTCGTAGCTGAATCAGGTGTGTGTTGTGCTTTTGAAAGAAAGGGTTTACTTTAGCCGTAGCTGAATCAGGTGTGTGTTGTGCTTTTGAAAGAAAGGGTTTACTTTAGCCGTAGCTGAATCAGGTGTGTGTTGTGCTTTTGAAAAAAAGAAGGTTTACTTTAGCGTAGCTGAATCAGGTGTGTGTTGTGCTTTTGAAAAGAAAGGGTTTACTTTAGTCGTAGCTGAATCAGGTGTGTGTTGTGCTTTTGAAAAGAAAGGGTTTACTTTAGTCGTAGCTGAATCAGTGTGTGTTGTGCTTTTGAAAAGAAAGGGTTTACTTTAGTCGTAGCTGAATCAGGTGTGTGTTGTGCTTTTGAAAAGAAAGGGTTTACTTTAGTCGTAGCTGAATCAGGTGTGTGTTGTGCTTTTGAAAAGAAAGGGTTTACTTTAGTCGTAGCTGAATCAGGTGTGTGTTGTGCTTTTGAAAGAAAGGGTTTACTTTAGCGTAGCTGAATCAGGGTGTGTTGTGCTTTTGAAAAGAAAGGGTTTACTTTAGTCGTAGCTGAATCAGGTGTGTGTTGTGCTTTTGAAAAGAAAGGGTTTACTTTAGTCGTAGCTGAATCAGGTGTGTGTTGTGCTTTGAAAAGAAAGGGTTTACTTAGCCGTAGCTGAATCAGGTGTGTGTTGTGCTTTTGAAAAGAAAGGGTTTACTTTAGCGTAGCTGAATCAGGTGTGTTGTGCTTTTGAAAAGAAAGGGTTTACTTTAGTCGTAGCTGAATCAGGTGTGTGTTGTGCTTTTTGAAAAGAAAGGGTTTACTTTAGTCGTAGCTGAATCAGGTGTGTGTTGTGCTTTTGAAAAGAAGGGTTTACTTTAGCCGTAGCTGAATCAGGTGTGTGTTGTGCTTTTGAAAAGAAAGGGTTTACTTTAGTCGTAGCTGAATCAGGTGTGTGTTGTGCTTTTGAAAAGAAAGGGTTTACTTTAGCCGTAGCTGAATCAGGTGTGTGTTGTGCTTTTGAAAAGAAAGGGTTTACTTTAGTCGTAGCTGAATCAGGTGTGTGTTGTGCTTTTGAAAAAGAAAGGGTTTACTTTAGTCGTAAGCTGAATCAGGTGTTGTTGTGCTTTTGAAAAGAAAGGGTTTACTTTAGTCGTAGCTGAATCAGGTGTGTGTTTGTGCTTTTGAAAAGAAAGGGTTTACTTTAGTCGTAGCTGAATCAGGTGTGTGTTGTGGTTTACTTAGTCGTTAATGAAACAAGGAAATAAACAAAACGAAAGAAAACAAATGAAAACCGCAGAAACGACTTTCATCGTGAAACAGTCAATAGTTTCTGAATTGATACGGCCTGTGCAGAAGAATACCAGGTCAGAAAATTGCCTTGAATTGTGTGAAGCTGTGTACACCTGCGTGAAGAGTGCTCATTACGTCGTGACTGCGTGGCATAGCAGTTAGTCGCCATCTGGAATTGTATGAAGAGTGCTCACACGTCGTGGACTGCGTGACATAGCAGTTAGTCACCATCTGAGGAACTGCTGACAAAAAGCTGATGAAAAGTATGGTGAACATTTCAATTTAGAATTTCAAACTTAAACAGTTTTGCAGCTAGCAGCTTAGTGTAACATCAAACGTTTGGTTTGACCTGAAATGCTCAACCTGTCCAAGAAGTACTGTGCATTCGTTGAAAAGCGATCATTGTTATTTGGCACTATTTTGATAACTGATGAAATTTGGCATCATTCCTGCTCCCGTGTTTTCAGGAAACCATGGAGTTCAAACAGGGCGTGGCCATCATCCTGACCAATGCTAAACCCGTCCTGCTCAAGATGGTGCCACGCCACGCTGACCGCTAGTGCCTGGGGTCAGGGGATCGGGAGTCTGGACACTGTGGCCGCTGGATTCTCTCCCTTACCCACGCATTGTCTGCTCAGTCATCTCACCGATCTTTTTGATCATGATTGGTGACCACTAGGATGTCCTCGGAAGACAGAAAATTCAGGAGAAATAGTTGGAACATTGATGATGCTGCATGTTTCGTTGCGTCAATGTTGGCACTGTTTATTTCCTGTGATGCTGGTGTTTGTAAATTTTCCATTGCTGTGCTGATGCTGGTGCTTGTATATTTCCAATGATGCTGCTGTTTATTACCATCAATACTGCTGCTTGTTTATTTCTATTGATGCTTGAATCATTTATTTCCTGTGATGCCGGTGTTTGTTTGTTTTCAAGTGTATCTGGAGTGGTATAGTCACTCCTTTATCAAACTGCTATGTCGGATAGTATTTTCCTTCATAGGATATAAGCTTTTTTGTTGTATTTAACCCCCACCCCCCTCACCTCTTGTAAGTTTTCTTTGTGCAGACTTTCAGGCATTATTTATTTCGTACGCATTATGCTATTCTGCTATCCGGGAGAGCGGCCCGAGGCCTGTGTTGGGGTTGTACTCTGCAGTAGGTAAATCAGCTTCACCAAGCATAGAGAGTCCTGCCAGGAAGACATTAGCCATGGCTGACTTTAGTGCCATCACGACGTTACTCTTGTGAAAGATCTTGAATCATGTAAATCACCATTATATATATATATATATATATATATATATATATATATATATATATATATATATATATATATATATATATATATATATATATATAGTTAAGACAAGTATTAAAGGGAATATTAAAATAATCATATATATGCAATTTTAATATTCCTCTTAATACCTGTCTTAACTAATGTTGCTCCCCAAGGGGTTGAGCACTTGTAGAATTGTTTTCGGCTTACTGATATATATATATATATATATATATATATATATATATATATATATATATATATATATATATATATATTTGTTTAAAAGTAAAGAGTTAAAACGAAGTCTAAAATCATCTACAGCGCTGTTTCAAGCTGGGCTCTCGTCAGGATGAATACTTGGGTCACCCACCGCCGGTGTTTTATAGCGTGTGGGGCCCAGTTATTGTTGTTTTCACGTGCAGGTAGATTGCACGTGTTTTTTTTTCTTTCTGGAATTTCAGGTTATTGCTTGGGGTGTGTTCACCAACAACGATTTCCACTTGTGCCTGCAGTTGTTTACTATTTCTGTTTTAGTGTTTAGGGTTGCTAAGTGTGGTTTGCATAGTATTAACCATTTTTCAGTTAGACATAAATTGCATCTTTTTGAAATGTTGTTGTATGGTGATGCTCTTTTTATGATTTTCCAGGATATATTATAGTTTGTTTTGCATCTTTGAGTTTCCAAATGTATTTGCTCAGTTCTGTTTGGTTTTTGTATTTTACTTTATTGAATGACTGTTTGTGGTTTGCATATCTGGTTTTGAAATGGTTTCCAGTAATCCCTATATATGTTTCTTTTTCATTCTCAGATGTCACAGTGGCTTGATATACAATATTGTTGTAGAGGCATTTGTTGTTTAAGGGGCACTGTTCTTTTTTGGTGCAGTTGCAAGATTTCCTTTCTTCACCCTTCTTTGCTGAGTTGGTTTTTGTTTTGTTGGATGCATCAATTAGGTTTTTGAGGTTGGGCATACATGAATATGATAGTTTCACGGTGTTTTTGTTGAATATTTTGGACAATTTGTGCTCTTTTGGGAACGATGTTGTTAAGATTTTGAAAAATTCTTTCCCTATGCTTGTTTTGAGTTTTCCGTCGTATGGAGGGTTGTACCATATGATTTTCCTTTTCCTGTTCTTCTTACTTTTGTTCATGTTGTTGTCTGGGTTGTATTGTAATTTGTAGTTGTAGCCACTTCTTTGCAGTGCTTCTTGATATTCTACTGCTGCGTTATTGAATACTCTTTCGTTGCATGACAGGTTGGATAGTCTCTTGTTTATGCCATTGGGTATGGTCTTTAATACAGACGGTGGATGGTTGCTTTTGGTGTTTACATAAATGGGTGTGTCATTGGGTTTCTTATATGGTTTATATATGTGGTTGTTGAGGTCAAGTGTTATGTCTAAGTAGTTCACTACCTTTTTGTTTGCTTCAATAGTTATTTTTAAGTTATGATTTTGGAAGATTTTGCATAGTTCTTTTTTCTTGTTTTCAATGGTTCTTAGGTTGTTGGCTAGTGCAGCAAGGCCGTCGTCTCTGTATAATCCGACTTGCTTTCCAAGTTGCTTCTTGATGTTGGATAGCATGAACAGTCCGACCAGTTCGCATGTTTCTGCACCATCATATGATCCCATGGTTACGTCAAATGTTGAGTTTCTGTTCGTTTTCTTGATCCAGGTTTCATTTTTGCTGTGTAATAACGTTTTCTTGGTATGGAGGATGATTTCCATTTCTGACCCTGTTATGTCTGTATGGTTACTAGCACATTTTAGAGCTTTGGTGAGTAGTTCCTCGTCTATGGATGGGTAGAAGTCTACTATGTCAAATGTGATGAATACTGTGTTCCTTTGTTTGTCAAGTTTTTTGAACCATTGAATGACTTCGTATGTGTTCTTCCAGAGGTTGAATTCAGAGTTTGAGTTTACGTTTTTTATTACTTTTTCTAGGATTTTCTTACTTATTTTGCCTAATTCAGTTTTTTGATGGATTTATTAGTCTGCATGTTGGGTTGTTATGGAAGTTAGGTTTATGGTCTTTGAGTGTTATAAAGGCTTCTTTTTGCTGTCGCTTCTACCCTGTCACTTAGGTCTATGCGATGTGCAAGTTCTTTTTCTTCAGCACGGATGCTATCGTGTGTTCATTTGTCAGCTTTTTTTAAAATAGTTTTTCTGGATGTTTTTGTCAGGAGTTGAGAGTATTCATTTGGTTCCATTTTGTATAGTTACTGGTTTTATCAGCCTTCACAAATATCCTTTTGTCATTTTGTATTTGTTTTTATTTCTTTTTTTAATGATGTTTGGAAATCGTTGTTGGATTTTTTGAATTCAATGTGGTTATCATTCTTTTCATTTTGTTCTCGAAAGGTTTCATTTCGTCTATGGTGGTGGTGATCGCCATGATTTGAAACCGTAGGTGTTTTTGTCTTCTTTTTTTGCTGTCAGGTTCAGCTCACTTTTCTCTCTCTCTCTCTCTCTCTCTCTCTCTCTCTCTCTCTCTCTCTCTCTCTCTCCATATATATATATATATATATATATATTATTATATATATATTATATATATATATAATATTATAGATCAGTATATTTAAAGTGCCTCCTCTTTTTATTTGTTTTAACTATATATATATATTTATATATATGCGCACAGCATTTTCTTCCATTTAAATTTCAAAATAAACCGGTGTACCATATTGTTGTTGATGTCATTTATTTTCGAATGGGTTGCCTGCTGAAGCTCAACAACCCTGGCATTGTTGTCTGATGACGATCACTTAACGGATTCTGCAAAAGATCGCTAATTTGTGTGACAATCACTTTGTCAATCAGCATATCGTTCACTTTGCACGTCATCAGCTTCCTTTTCAGTTTTATACACCAACGTTCAAACTCTTTTGCAGCTCTAGGGTGGTTTCCAGGTCGGTTCGGCATTAACCTTAGATGTTGTGGTCAGTTCAGATGATTGTATGTTGTACGACTGGTCACTCTGTATGTCAACCAGTCGGTTCGGCATTAACATTAGATGTTGAGGTCAGTCAGATGTTTTGTATGTTGTACGATGGTCACTCTGTATGTCAACCAGTCGGTTCGGCATTAACATTAGATGTTGAGGTCAGTCAGATGATTGTATGTTGTCGACTGGTCACTCTGTATGTCAACCAGTCGGTTCGGCATTAACATTAGATGTTGAGGTCAGTCAGATGATTGTATGTTGTACGACAGATCACTCTGTGTGTCAACCAGATTTCTTGTAATATGACCAGGATGATCGTTTTGTATGTGAATCAAATCATTGTATATGGTGACACGGATCTTGTGTATCCGTCACATAATTGCATATAATCAAATTATCACTTAATTGTAAAGAGGATCATTGTGTGGGGTTTTAGACCAATTATTTTGCGAGCCAGTTACACTGTTGTATACGGTGAGATCGATCACTTGTATGGCGAGGTACAGATACACATCTAGTTACGTTATCGTCCGACATCAAGGGGTTCTCGTTCAAAAAAAAAAAAAAAAGTAAAGAAAAAGAAAGCAAGCAAGCAAGAAAGAACGATAAAGCGAAAGCCTCCAAATACATCGGTTCGCTCAAAAGACACAAATGCAAAGAACTGGCTGACAAATGTAACTAGTGTCTTAGGTAGCAGAACTGACCATGTATGGAGTGGGAACGAGAGGCAGGTTGTTGCTTTGAAGTCCTGTAACAATATAAACAACAGCAACATCGCAAAGGCTGACACACCACTTTGACGAGGTCAGAGTGGAATGTAGAAAATATTCATTAAACTTTTAATAGAGTCTAATAATGATTTAATATGAAAGTGAATGTTACAGTGACACTGATACTGGTGAAACGTTGAGAGTAATACTGATGCAGACATTGGGCTACAAAATCATTGGTGTTGACATTCTGAGTAAGTACATGTTAAAGCATCTCATTTGCAAATATTATCCTGATAATGTGCCACGGATGGAAATTAGTAGGAAAGGGCTGTCTTGTGAGCTGGCATTTTATTGTTTAAAAAAAATGCACTGGTGCTCTGTCTTTGTCTTTCGTCTTCTTCATTTATGCTGAAATCTGAAGATAAAATCGGTAAATCGAAGGCAGGATTGCAATGTGGTGTATCGAATGCGATCATGCGAACGTGCGATGTTTTGGGGAGTGGAGAATTTGCCCCCCTCAGTGTGAAAAGTCACCGGTATATAAACCAAACCATTGAAAAGGTGGTCATGATGTTACAAAAGGAAGCAAGAAAAAGGCCGCGAAATTTGATTTTGATATGGCTCATCCCATTGAAGGTAATGTGTTTAGGAACTCGAACTCGAACTCGAATATAGTCCCATTAGAAGGGGCGTGACAAGGAATCATATTGATTAATAAATTTAAAGGCAGTATATTAACACATACACAGCACTCATGACAAAGCTTATGATACAACGACCGCTCTCGCCTTGAATGCTTTCAAGCATTCAATGTGTTTAGGAGGGTACGTGTGAGTTGTGATGGCACATTGGAGCTGCTAGTGTGATGGGTTGTATCACTGGCAACGTACTTGGTGCTGGAACAAGACCAGTAGAATGCCAAAAAATATATTTGGGAAAAAGGCGTACGAAAATACCCATGTTTATAGGGAATGGCACACTACACATGCTACACATCGCACAGAACACAGGATCGATGCAAAGAGAAAAATTTAAGACGTTTTTTGTTCATCTGTTGAAAACGACAGAGTACATTGGCGATGGAGACGCAACCATCTGGGGCTGACTATGAAATTGAAGACTGCGTATGTTTTACAGATGGAGCTTCTCGTATGAAATTGTAACTTAGACATGCCATTGTCACATGATTACTGCGTTTGTCGCACAGCTGACAGTCGAAAGTTCTAACCGTTCATGGGGTCGGATTTCTGCGGCTTGGAAATCGTTTTCTGTCCATCTAGCTGTGAAATCGGTATCTGATTCTGTTTAGGGAAGACCAAGAGAACGAAGCTTGACTGTGTTGTTTGAGTCTTCCCATTTGAGCCTGTGACAATCAATTCTGTTTGGGGAAGACCAAGAGAACGAAGCTTGACTGTGTGGTTTGAGTCTTCCCATTTGAGCCTGTGACAATCAATTCTGTTTAGGGAAGACCAAGAGAACGAAGCTTGACTGTGTGGTTTGAGTCTTCCCATTTGAGCCTGTGACAATCAATTCTGTTTAGGGAAGACCAAGAGAACGAAGCTTGACGTGTGGTTTGAGTCTTCCCATTTGAGCCTGTGACAATCAACTCTGGGTCTGCCTCGGCCGAGACCTAAACATTCCACACACGAATGCCTCTAATGAGAATTGAACCACCCCAACCAGAAAGGGTGCTAGGCTAAGCATAGTACGACGGCAGCTGGTTTGATTTTTACTTAGTTCCGGATCGCAACATCCGCTTCCGGGTCACATGATCTTTTAACGGTGTGGATCTCAACATCCGCTTCCGGATCACTTGACCTTTAATCATATTCTTGGTAGACTGACCAATCTGGGGTCGCATGATCTTTCACTGCGATAGGAGAAGGGGGGAAACAGATCTGGGGTAAGACAGACCTGAGGGGAATAGACCTGGGGGACCATGATTATGTCCGAGAGGATACAGACGTGGAGGAATAATTATAAACATGGGAAACACACGCATTCTGGGGAATTAAGCGGAGTGGGGGGCTTAGACCATAGGAAATACAGGCTTTGGGAAATTAGACTGGCGGGAATATAGACTTGGGGAAATGGTGATCTGGTGGTGAATATAAACCAGGGGAAATACAAACCTAGGGAAGAGTGAGTAAGAGAGAGAGAGAGAGAAGAGAGAGAGAGAGAGAGAGGAGAGAGAGAGAGAGGAGAGAGAGGAGAGAGAGAGAGAGAGAGAGAGGTGGAGAGGGGATACACGTGAGAAAACATAGACATGAGATCTCAAATGGTGAAGAATGGAAGCGTTCAAGAGACGTAGCTGCCGTCAACTTTTGTATTATCGCAGTTTGTATGGGAAATGTCCAATGCATAGGATGTCCGAAATGAAATCTTGTAAATTTCGTTTTACATGTATGGTTTTGGTGTTTTCAACTTCTAGGTCGTCTTATAGGAAAAATTAAGATTTAAGCGAGGAATAATCAGCGGAAGTTTGAAAGCCGAAACTTAATTTTTTTTTTTTTTTAAAGAAGAAGAAAAATATATATTTTAGAAAGCATGGCGTTCTGTCCAATGTTATTAGAAGGACAAGAACATTCAATTTCTTGTAATTTCAGTCATACACACATGACTGTTTCACCGGTTCTGAGGTATTCATGTTGAAGAGATTTTAAGTAATTAATTAAGATTCCCCGTTGCGATCAATGGATGTAGGAGCAAAGTAACGCTAGGAAGAAAAACAGAAAAGAAAAGAAAACCCCCCAAATAAAACTATTCGATCTGCTACTTTGAAATGGGAGATCTACTCAATAAGAGTACGGTGAGCACAAACATCGCCGCTTCTGGCTACATATCTTTTGCGTTTATGTGAAAACAAGATGGCCTCATTTCGTCTGAATTCAACTCAGAAATGAACTTGGTTTGAGCCATGATCTTGTTGCGCGAACTTACGATTCATCCAATAAAGAGCAGCCAGATCTGCTATATTCGGTCGTCATCTTCCTTGTTGTCAAATGTTCAGTTTGACATGTTCAGCAGTAGTCTTTCCCTAATAACCTTAGCGTCCTGAGCACCTGAACAGAATGTGAAGCTAGTTTTCTTTAGAACATGTGACCCCCGGCGATATCCTTTTTTTTTGTTATACATCCATCAGCAGTTGTCCATCCCACAAGGAGTAACACGGAGAATTATTGTGTGTTGAAAGCAACATCCATCAGAAGCGACACGAAATGAATTGTAAATTTAACTTTTTTTACACGTTTTTTTTTCCTGGTGGCAAATATCTTCCACATGTTCCATCCTCCACAACATTTTTAAACGCAGTTTGTGCTGAAACGATCCCCTCACTCCGTCCACCCAACCCCTATACCAACGTCCCCCCCCCCACCCTCACCGCATCCACTCCACACCCCTCATCTGCCCCCTTTCCATTCATTTCTTTTCCCCCCCCAAATATTATAGCTTTGCGTTTTGAATAGCAGTTTTTTGTTGTTGTCCATTTCGACATCGGATCCATGCGAACTTGACAGCAGTCTGCAGGTGGTGATTTTACAGGCAGAGAGGTCTCTCTTGGTAGAGACGTCTCAGTCTATAGGTGGTGACTTCACCAGGCAGAGAGGTCCCCCTTGGTAGAAACGTCACAGTCTGCAGGTGGTGACTTCACCAGGCAGAAAGGTCCCTCTCGGTAGAGACGTCTCACCCACACAGATCCAAAGGGGTCCTCAGTCCCACAAGAACCTGAAGGCGGAGCGTGTAGAGCGTGAGGGAGGAGGAGGGCCTGCCGGCTTGGAGTCTGGCGGCAAGGCCATGCTCAGCTTCAGGTCCTGTCGTCCTGGCATGAGCGCGGGAGGGAGGAGAGGAGGATGCTGAAGGCTGTTCCGATCCCTGGGGTCCGTCGCCGGCGGTTGTCCTTTTTGGAGCGGGTGACTCTGACAAACAGCAGGCGATCGTCGAACTCCACCTGGCGGGAGAAGAAGAGAAGGGTTATATTTGTGTGGTGTGTGGGGGGGGGGGGGGGGGGGGGCATGTGTGTGTGTGTGTGTGTGTGTGTGTGTGTGTGTGTGTGTGTGTGTGCGTGCGTGCGTGCGTGTGCTGTGTGTGTTTTGCTGTCCCATCATCTGTGTGTGTGTGTGTGTGTGTGTGTGTGTGTGTGTGTGTGTGTGTGGTTTTGCTGTCCCGTCATCTGTGCAGCCCTCAGTGGCATTGCAGCCAATAACATAACGAAGTTCAACTCTGATGACACAGGAACTGAAACACACTTTCTATGCCATAACTTGAA
>CM031622.1:59222325-59234825 GCA_018398815.1 Conus ventricosus | reverse complement strand
CGGAAGGGGGAGGGTAATTTCTTTCTAAAAGAATACAATGGTCAAAAGGGTGTTAAATGGGGAGGAGGGCTGGACAGGAGTTGGGGGACGGGTGTGGGGTATGTGGGGCGTTCAAAGTTATTCTTGATCATGAGTATATTCGTGGATAAAAAAGCAAAACTGGTGAAAGTGGAAATTGTGGCAGAAGTAATCATAGTTGAGCGAATTCATTAAAAAAAAAAAACACACACACAAAAACTTACAAAACAAAATAAACGACCAAACAAACAAAAAAAAAAAAAGAAAACAAACATTGGACGGCAGGGAGAAGGTGGGGAATGGGATGGTAACCGTGGCGATAGTGTTGGAGGATAGGTGCGCGTATGTGGGCGGTGTGTGTGTGTGTGTGTGTGTGTGTGTGTGTGTGTGTGTGTGTGTGTGTTCTGAGTGTGTGTGTGTGTGTGTGTGTGTGTGTGTGTGTGTGTGTTCGTTTCATATTATTGTATTTTACTGTGTTGCCTTGCTCGCTACGCACACTCTAAGTCGCTTCCAGACTTCATTCATTCAGAACCAGACTAAGGAAAGGGGAAGGAGAGATGCGGAATGTGTCTGGAACTCACCAACCCCCATCCTAATCTTCCACCGCCTCCACACACACACACACACACCCCACCCCACCCCACCTCACCCAGCCCCAACCCAACCCCCTCCTAACTTCCCCACGGTGGCTCGAGAGGTGTTCAAAGCCTACGGGCACCTGCTGTGAGCCTCCTTGAATACAGGCAGAGTGGACAGACGGCCCGGGCGGTGCAGGAGCAGCAAGATCCCTCCAGGGGTCAGGCACCGCATGGCGTTGGCGTAGAACGTGCTGGGCTCGCTCAAGTACCGACAACCCTCGTGCACCAGGATCTTGTCGAACTTGACCGGCTTCTCTCCCTTGTCGGCCCGCCGCACCAGCTGGTTGAAGAACTCCTCGGCGCCCACGTGGGCGATGTGAATGGGCACCACCTTGTGGTCCTGGGTCTCCTCGTAGTGGAAGCGTCCCGGGAGAACCGTCTGGACAGGGTTGAGCAGGCAGAAGTGCTCCTCAAGTCTAGGTGAAAATTGGAAAAAAATATGGTGACACATACTGGTGGATTTACTACGTATAAGAGGGAGTGTTAGGGGTGGTGGTAGAAGGGGAGGGTGGGGGTACATGGAGGTGAGATTAGTGTTGGTGAAGGAGAATACCATTATTACAAATATTTATATTATTATGAAAATATTTATACGCCTGCTGAAATTAATGCCCCGGGAGTTCAAATAAGTAAGAACAACCAGTAATACTTGAAATACATGTCACAATCAAACTCTCTCACAACATGGAAGTATACGACCATTTTTCCCCTGCCCTCCCCCCCCCCCCCCCTTCCCTCCATTCACTCCCGACCTATTAAAAAAATCACAAACTGATTTGAAAGCATTCATACCTAAACGCATTTTATGCTCGTAAGCCACACAGAAATATACTCTTGAACGACACAGAACACCGTTTAAAATATCAACTCAAAGGGGAACAGAAAAGTTTTCAAGTTTGATTTAAAACCTGACAGAGAGGCAGAGTATCTAAGCTGATGAGGGAGTTGATATATCAAACGAAAGGGGCTTAACATGCAAAAGTTCGTTGACCAAAAGTTTTAGTAAGAACAATAGGAATTACGAAAAGGCGAGTATAAGACGAAGAAAGCAAATCCGACAGACGTTAGTAATGCGCTGTTGAAAGGAAAGAGTTTGGTAAAGTGTCACACAACACTTCGAGCAAAAGTAGAGAGAGTGTGATTGATCGAGTCGGTGAGATGGACAGATGACGAAAGGGAGAGACGCTTTAAATACTGCAGTTGAAAGATCAAAATCATGTCAGTTTCATCTTGTTGTCTGTCATCCAAGTTTTATTTGTTTGTTTGTTTGTTGTTGTTGTTGCTGTTGTTGTTGTTTCAGGTCAGAGACAGAAACTGAGTGCTCCCAATCATTACCAGAAGATCAGACTGAGGTCCAGAAACACGAAGCTGATTGTCGTCAGGTAAACTGAAAAAAAAGAGAATGTTGATTTACCATGGCAGAAACAGGATAGCAGAGAAAGTGCACAAAATGAAAAGGACAGGCCCAGAACTGAGCCCTGGAGCACACCATACAGCAATGGAGTTGAGGTAGAAGTGGATCCATTGACAGAAACAACGTGGTGACGGGTGGTGTGTAGGAATAAAACAAGATGACGAAGACTATATTAGAGAGACTGAAAGAGTTATGCAAGCGAAAGACAAGAATAGAACAGTCTATGGTATCAAAAGCTGCAGAGAGGTCTAGTAGAGAGCAAAAATATATGTTGTTGTCAAAGCCAGTCAGTAGGTCACTGCAAATTCTAAGAAGAGCACCTTAAGTACTATGGTCAGAGCGGTAGGTAAACTGAAGTGGGTATATAAGATTACTAATAAGGTCCATTAGCTGACAACATTTTCTGTAAAAACAACAACCAAACCAAAACAAAAGAAAAACAACAAAAACAACAACAACAACAACAACAACAACAACAACGACAACAATAACGACAACAATAACGACAGCAAAACAAACAAACAAGAAAAAAAGGGAGATTCGAAACAGATCTGTCGTCCTTCAAATTTTTAGAATCAAAAGTTAAACTTCCAGAACGAACCGGACGATTGCAGACTGGAAAGAGGATGGAAATGGATCAGTGCACAGCGACTGATTGGAAGTGGTGGTGGTGTGAGGCATCAGTGGACAGCAACTGATTGGAAGTGGTGGTGGTGTGAGGCATCAGTGGACAGCGACTGATTGGAAGTGGTGGTGGTGTGAGGCAAGAGCGTGTCAAGACAGCGACTGATTGGAAGTGGTGGTGGTGTGAGGCAAGAGCGTATCAAGACAGCGACTGATTGGAAGTGGTGGTGGTGTGAGGCATCAGTGGACAGCGACTGATTGGAAGTGGTGGTGGTGTGAGGCATCAGCGGACAGCGACTGATTGGAAGTGGTGGTGGTGTGAGGCATCAGTGGACAGCGACTGATTGGAAGTGGTGGTGGTGTGAGACATCAGTGGACAGCGACTGATTGGAAGTGGTGGTGGTGTGAGGCATCAGTGGACAGCGACTGATTGGAAGTGGTGGTGGTGTGAGGCATCAGTGGACAGCGACTGATTGGAAGTGGTGGTGGTGTGAGGCAAGAGCGTGTCAAGACAGCGACTGATTGGAAGTGGTAGTGGTGTGAGGCATCAGTGGACAGCGACTGATTGGAAGTGGTGGTGTGAGGCAAAGAGCGTATCAAGACAGCGGCTGAATGGAAGTGGTGGTGTGAGGCAAGAGCGTATCAAGACAGCGACTGATTGGAAGTGGTGGTGTGAGGCAAAAGCGTGTCAAGACAGCGGCTGATTGGAAGTGGTGGTGTGAGGCAAGAGCGTATCAAGACAGTGACTGATTGGAAGTGGTGGTGGTGTGAGGCATCAGTGGACAGCGACTGATTGGAAGTGGTGGTGGTGTGAGGCAAGAGCGTATCAAGACAGCGGCTGATTGGAAGTGGTGGTGTGAGGCAAGAGCGTATCAAGACAGTGACTGATTGGAAGTGGTGGTGGTGTGAGGCATCAGTGGACAGCGACTGATTGGAAGTGGTGGTGGTGTGAGGCAAGAGCGTATCAAGACAGCGGCTGATTGGAAGTGGTGGTGTGAGGCAAGAGCGTATCAAGACAGCGGCTGATTGGAAGTGGTGGTGTGAGGCAAGAGCGTATCAAGACAGCGACTGATTGGAAGTGGTGGTGGTGTGAGGCAAGAGCGTATCAAGACAGTGACTGATTGGAAGTGGTGGTGTGAGGCAAGAGCGTATCAAGACAGTGGCTAAGGGAATATCTTGGAGGCAGATGAAGTTCACAAGTTTTAATACAGATGTCATCATGATCTTTCTAACAACTGTTTGATGTACAGGAGGAAAGGAAGCAAGAAGGGTTCCAGAAAACAGAGGATCGGGAAATGACATGTAATTGTTAGTCCGAGAGTCTGACACAGCTCTAAGGTCATTTATCTTGCCTACACAGAAATGACATGTAATTGTTAGTCCGAGAGTCTGACACAGCTCTAAGGTCATTTATCTTGCCTACACAGAAATGACATGTAATTGTTAGTCCGAGAGTCTGACACAGCTCTAAGGTCATTTGTCTTGCCTACAAAGAACTCAGAAAAGAAGACCAGATAATGACAGATTAGAAGGCAGTGGAAGTAGAATCAGCTTTTCGAGAAGTGTGTTTTGTAACATCGTACAGAGTTGTGTGTTTTGAGGCTGAACAAGCGAGAACGTTGGCATCGAAGTATAAGCAGATCCGACAGCATGGACGAAGCTGTAAACAATATCTGTTTGAGACTTGAAGTTTTATTTTGTTTATGAAATTATACAGTCAGTCCAGACTTGAGCCTCTGTCTCTCAGCTCTACGCCTCTTGCGCTAGGCCTCAGACAGTTTCGGCCGGGCAGAGGGGAAGCAAGGTGAAGGTGGCGGTTTGGACGTAGGCGTCTTGTAGCAGGAGTGTGTAGGTCAGACAGCTCTGGACTGGATTTAATGCAGATGTTCAGAAGGAAGTGCCAGCCTGTGCTTCTGTGACATCTTCCAGTCATTGATGGCAGTGCTACAGACATGTCAACAGTCAACACTATCCTCTGCAGAAGGATGGACTTTGCTGAACATTTAGACCTGAAAACAGTCATTATTGTTTGTGATCAAGCAATATATGCCAAAATTTATAATTTCATCAGTGGACAGTCATCTAAAGTGACAACAAAAATAGAATGTGAAAATAATTCAGTGAATATTTGTGCTATGCTTGACTTGAACTGTATGGAACGTGGGCCGATTTCAATGGAAATATATTATGTGCACATAAGGACTGCATCAGTTCAACTAAGGGACATAATTCTTTCTCACAATCAGGTAAATTGAAAACTATCTTTTACGTTCTTTTTTGCATTTTTGGTGCCTGTTATGAACCCAATACCTCAGACCTTACATTATTTTATTACCTGAGGTGTCTGAAAGTTGGTTTGAAGTATGTCATGACTTTTTTCAGATTTTGCTTGTTTAAAAAATACTTGTCTTTTTGACTGAAAGTTATCACTTTTAAATGCATATTTCTCACAAATTAGATTGAGTTCAAAGTTCTAGTATGTCAAAAAGTAATACACTACTGACCCTCTTTCCAAATCAATCAAAAAATTTCAATGCGGGGTCCTAGCCGACACTTTCATTTTCTAGGCCTTTTTTTTTTGGTGGGGTGGCCCTTGGACTAAAAGGGGAGGTTGTTCAGTCCATGGACAATGAGTGGAGGGAGGCAGAGCGCATGACGAGAGAGAGAGAGAGAGAGAGAGAGAGAGATGAGAGAGAGAGAGAGAGAGAGAGAGAGAGAGGAGAGAGAGGGGGGGGAGGGAAGGGAGGGAAGGAGAGGGAGAGAGAGAGAGGCAGAGGACAGAGGCAGAGAGAGAGAGAGAGAAGAGTGAGAGAGAGAGAGAGGAGAGAGAGAGAGAGAGAGAGGGGGGGAAGGGAGGAAGGGAGGGAAGGAGAGGGAGAGAGAGAGAGGCAGAGAGACAGAGGCAAGAGAGAGAGAGAGAGAGAGAAGAGAGAGAGAGAGAGAGAGGGGGAAGGGAGGAAGGGAGGGAAGGAGAGGGAGAGAGAGAGAGACAGAGGCAGAGAGGAGAGAGAGGGGGGGGGGGGGGAGGGAGGGAGGAAGGGAGAGGGAGGGAGGGAGGGAGAGATAAAGAGGAAGAGAGAGAGAGGGGAGAGAAAGAAGAGGACGGGGGCGGGAGAAAGCTTGAGGGAGCGAGAGGGGGAGAGAGACAGAGGAGGAGAGAGGGGAGAGAGAGAGAGGGGAGGAGGGAGAGGGAGAGTGGGGGAGAGAGGGATAAAGAGAGGGAGAGAGAGGGGGAGAAAGAGAGGAGGGAGAGAGAGGGGGGAGCGAGAGGGAGGGAGAGAGGGGAGAAGAGAGGGAGAGAGAGGGAGAGAGGTGGTGAGAGAGCGGGAGAGAGAGAGAGAGGTGGGAGAGGAGGGAGAGAGAGGGAGGGGAGAGAGAGGGAGGGGAGAGAGATGGGAGGGGAGAGAGGGAGGGAGGGAGAGAGAGGGAGGGATGGAGAGAGAGAGAGAGGGAGAGAGAGAGGAGAGAGAGAGAGGGAGAAAGAGAGAGAGAAAGAGAGAGGGAGGGAGAGGGAGGGAGAGGAGAGAGAAAAGGGAGAGGGAGAGAGAGAGGACACAGAGAGAGAACGAAATATCTGTGTCGTCGAACAATAATAATAATAATAATAATAATAATAATGAATACTTATATAGCGCCTTTCTCGGCTAGAGGCCAAGCTCTAAGCGCTTTACAAGCGACACTCGTTTACACAACGGGCTGCCTACCTGGGTAGTGCCCACTGAAGAGCTGCAGCTGGCGCTTCATTCAGTCGTTTCCCGTGTCATCCAGTCAGTGTCGTTCAATATTGATCACTCATTTTCCTTACTTCCTTCATTCTTTCCATTTCTCACGCAGGGTACATGCTATGTGTAACGTGTCATCCATACCAACGGCCAAACTGGCCTACTCTTCCGAAAATTGGTGGTGGGATTTTACGTGTGTGCAAGATGTTATGCGTGCGTTCACACACGGAACCTCGGTTTATAGTCTCATTCGAAGGACTGTATGGGCAATGGAGTCAGAACCAATGTTAACTCCGAGGGAAAAATCCCCTGTACCGAAACGCCCCGGCGGAGGTTCGAACCCGCAACCCCAGGATCACCAAGATTACGAGTCTGGCGCTCTACCAACTGAGCTATTCCGTATTCATGAATTCCAACTAAATGCCCTCCCGTCATTTCCCTCGCTCACCTCCCCCTTCACCCCCCCCCCCCCTCACACACACACACACACACACACACACACACACACACACACACTACAAGTTTCCCTTCCCTTCTTGCCATTCACCACTTTTTATGTTGTTCTTGTGGTTTTATCTTTTGATTAACGAATTGATTTTTGTTCTTTTATGCTGTCGCTGTTGTAGATGCACTTTGGTATAACCGAATTCCCACCAACTACGCATCTAACCCAACTCCTTCCTCCCCCCTCTCCCCCTCCCCCCCCCCTCCCACCCCGCCCCACCCCTACCCCCACCTTCTGTGACATCTCTGCGACCCTCCGTCCCCTCCACCTTCAGTTCACCTCCTCATTTACCATTTTACTGCCTCCCCCCCTCCCCGTTCTCCCGACCCTCTCCCGACGCCCCCCCCCCCCCTCACCCCCACCCCCCTGTTGTCGCTATGCTAGATGATGACAATGATGATGAGTAACGATGACGACGACGATGACGACGACGATGATGCTGTGACGACGACGATGATCATGGCGATGATAATTCTGACGGTGGTGACGTAATAACGATGATGATCATGGCGACGATAATTCTGACGGTGGTGACGGTAATAGCGATGATGATCATGACGATAATGATAATGAACACAGCTGACTTCCCACCCGAACACCAGCCTCATCAGTGAGTGTGTGTGTGTGTGTGTGTGTGTGTGTGTGTGTGTGTGTGTGTGTGTTGTGTAGTGTGTGTGTATGTGTGTGTGTGTGTGTGTGTGTATTTGTGTGTGTGTATGTGTGTGTGTGTGTGTGTGTGTGTGTGTGTGTGTGTGTGTGTGTGTGTGTGTGTGAGTGTGTGTGTGAGTGTGTGTGCGCGTGCGTGCGTGCGTGCGTGCGTGTGTGTGTGTGTGTGTGTGTGTGTGTGTGTGTGTGTGTGTGTGTGAGTGTGTATGTGCGCGTGCGTGCGCGCGCGCGCGCGCGCGCGCGCGTGTGTGTGTGTGTGTGTGTTGTGTGTGTGTGTGTGTGTGTGTGTGTGTGTGCGCGCGTGCGTGCGTGCGTGCGTGCGTGCGTGCGTGCGTTCGTGTGCGTGTGTGTGTGTGTGTGTGTGTTTCTGCTGCTGCTGTTATCACCACCCTTCCGGATTAATGTTTCTAATTAACTTAAGCAATTATTGCCGTCTAGTAGGGGGCTTAGTAGGTGGTGTCCTGCGTATATTGGATCAGAACAGACGCCACTGAACGTTACCGAAGTGACTGAGCAGCAGTGCAGTGTCTCCTCCGGTGGGTTGCATCTTGACGACTTGACATTGACTGCTCCCTGTGGATTGCAGGGCTGCGACGGGCCGTGCTGTGGCTGTGAGGGGGGTCGGGGGGGGGGGGGAGGGGGGGAAGGCGTGGGTGCTGTGCCACTGGGATGGCACAGAAGACGGGACAGAAAGAAAAGAAAGAAACAAAAAAAAGAAAGAAAGAAAAGAAACAAAAAAAAGAAACAAAAAAAAGAAAGAAAAAAAAGAAACAAAAAAAAGAAAGAAAAAAAAAGAAACAAAAAAAAAGAAAAAAAAAAAGAAAGAAAAAAAAAAAAACAAAAAGAAACAAAAAAAGAAACAAAAAAAAAGAAACAAAAAAAAAGAAACAAAAAAAGAAAGAAAAAAAAAGAAACAAAAAAAAGAGAAACAAAAAACAGAAAGAAAAAAAAGAAAGAAAACAAAAGAAAGAAAAAAAAGTTTCTCATTATATGAGAAACACTGAGGGGGTACATACAACTGAGTCCAACAGTATTATGAAAATAAAATGGACAGCATTTCGCAAACTAGGAGGCTGGAGGTAGAGAGTTCCGTGCAGCTGGGACGGCAAAGACGACAGCTGTGTTGCAATTGTTGCAGCCGTCAAGCCAATCAGCCGTGGAAAGTCGCCTAACTTTTTACAGCACCCTCTAAGCTTTAAGCCTGTTGTCGCTCGTGCTGTATCAAGTACGTGTTGCATGTCGTCGGACTGTTAATACAGGTTTGTTTAAACCAAACGAACGTTTTCCAAAACCACTTGAGATACTCCAGGGAATCTTCCGAAGTCTTCGATGGATATCTTTTGTCTCTTCTTTAAAGCAGTGTTAGCTTATTGTTGTTGCTGTTGTTGCTGTTTTCGTCGTCGTTGTTGCATATGACTATGCGCGCGTGTTTTCTGCATTATTCGCTGTTTTGGATAAGACACTAAGAAGTGTCATGTTCAGCATGCTCTGGCATTCATAAAAGAACCCATGACGAAAGCAACAACAATAACAAAACAAGGGTTTTCCCCGGTAGATTGTGTCATGGTAAAATCCAGTTTCATCGAGAAAAAGTAAGCCCTGTAATGACAATTCGAAGAAAGTTACAAAATACAACACAACACAGCAAAACAGTACGGTACAATGCAACGCTATACCCTACAGTACAACAGAATAAAGTTCAATACGGTAAAGCATAGTACAATGAAATACAGAACCGTGCAACACAATACAATAAGATACAATGTATTACATCACAACGCAATGCAATACAATGCCAGGCAGCACCATACGAAGAAGACAACACAACACAATGCACACAGATACAGAATACACAGACAGACAGACAGACAGACAGACAGACAGACTGACAGACAGACAGAGAGACAGACAGACAGACAGACGTAGCACCCAACCTGTACACAAAGTAGTCCCTGGTGTCCCCCACATAACAGAGGGTGTCCGTCGTGTTCAGCTCCAGGTACTGATCCAGCAAGCGAAGATCTTGCTCTCGTACTCGTCCCCCAGACTGTAGCGCTCCCAGGGGGGGAACTCGGGCAGCTGTACCTTCACCTCGTCCCGGTAACTCTCGGAGATCACCGCCAGGGTCGCGGTTCCTCGGGGCAGAAGTAAGAGGACGCCATCTTGTAACTGCCAAAGGTCAGTTGAACAACAAGATCAGGTCATGACTAAAACAAAGTCACAGACACTCTGCTATTTACAGACCATCTGTTAACAAAATTCTGTCGAGTCCTGGCATGTCAAGTTGTATTAATCCATGTCACGCCTTGTCAGCAATGAATGTCAGTTAAACTTTGATGCCAGAAGGAGACAAAGAACATGGAAGAAATTAAGCGTTGCGTCCACTTCATCGCGCTCCGGCAGCAAACAGCATTCTCTGTCCCCCACCCCCATTCTTCCCTGCTCCACACCCACCTCCTCTTTTATGATTATACTGGGTATTCATATAGCGCCTATCCTCGGTCACAGACCAAGCTCTAAGCGCTTTACAATAAACACACTACCTCACTCACTCAACGGGCTGCCTACCCAGGTAGAGCCGGCCGAAGAGCAGCCTACTGGCGCTCATTCACTCGTTTCCCGTACCATTCAAATATTAGTCACTCATTTTCATTTATCTCATTTATTCCTCCAGTTTTTCTCACATAGGATGCATGCGATGTTTATACGTGTCCTTTTCCACCGGTACACGATGGCACACGGTAACAGTAAGTGACAATTTTTGTGGCTTGGTAAGAAATACCAAGAAATTTCCCAAGAAATAAAATTAACTGGAAAAAAAAAGAAACAGCCATCGCAGCACGTTCTGGCATCAGACTCTGGTTGATGAATGGACCCTAGTTAGACAATCACTTTCATTTCAGTGATTCCCCCAATTTTTTTTTTTGCACCTTCCGCGAAGATGGAGTATGGCTGCCTTAATGGCGGGATGAAAAACGGTCATACACGCAAAACTCCACTGCCTGTCTATACAGGCAGTGTCCGCAGGAGTATTAGCCTGCGTACGCAGAAAGAAAGAAAGAAAAATCCAGAGAGAGAGAGAGAGAGAGAGAGAGTAAAATAATGTTATCACACGGCTATGACGGTGGAGACATTACGCCAGCACAAAAATCATCGTTCTCCTGTCTGATCAACAGACTGCTTCACAGGTCTGAGGAAATTGTCCAAGAAAATCACAGTTTTGATCTTCACCAAACCAGTGTTGCTAATGGGTCATGACAGCAACAAGACACGATGCACGTGCACGGGATACACAAGACTTCACTGAGGCGACCTCCGTTCAGCATAATGCGACATAAAAGAGACAGCAAGTAGGGCTGAAAAATACTTGAAGAAAACAGCTAAAACACGGCTACTTTATGGTCCTTGATTATTGAGCGGTAGCCTATAGTTTGCGAGGCTGACATACTGTTTTAAAATGTAACCGCGAGAATCTGAGTGATGAACTTAGTTATTAGCTGCTTCAAGAAGAAAAAAATCAATGAAACTCGACTCCAAACTAAGGTAAATAAAACGAGTTCGTTGTGACGAATGGCTTCACCGTTGGGTGACTGAAAGTAGTACTTCACCGTTTGTTGACTGAAAGTAGTACTTCACCGTTTGTTGACTGAAAGTAGTACTTCACGTTTGTTGACTGAAAGTAGTACCGCCTTGTCTCCGCTGTGGTCGTGAACAGTATCACGTTACGTTATAACAAAAAATGTTTGTCACACCTGCGAATTTCTGAGTGCAGTTTTGCTGCGCTGGGTTGTTGTGTGTGCACTCGTCCCTTCACACATATTCCGACCATTTTGACTGGCCGGGTGGTGACACGTGATATCCCCCTGCAGATGTGTATCGAACATTTTGATTGGCTTGATCGTGATTGGCACCTTTCCAGTCAGACGTAAGACGGTCTTGATTGGCTGGTTGTGATCTGTGACTTAGCTTGAAGGCATTTACAGCCAGCCATTTTGATCGGCTAGGTAGTGATGCTTGAATTCCCATGCAGACACGTGCCGACCAAATGTCATCCCCCCCCCCCCCTTCCCCCTGCAAAGACGCACCAATCATACCGATTCGTTTGGTTCTAATCTGTGACCCCCACCCCCAGTCGAACCCCTCCTTCCTTCACATACATAGACGTGGCCAATTTCAGAAATCAATCCGCACAAAACTTTTAAAACGGATGCAAAAGGTTCAAGAAACAAAGCTGAAGTGGTTTCAGATCAGATTAAATCATAGAATCTCACCAACAAATGTAGTGCATGTGCAGAGGTGTCAAATCTAATAATAAAAGTGCGTTCTGCCACCATTTATAGGACAATATAGAACATACGTTATGGAGATGTGTACATATGAACCCTTTTGGGGAGTAGTTCAAACACGCAATAGAAGATAGATATTTGCATGTAACATTTTTTCTCCTTGGAAGAAAAAAAAAACTTCTTGTAAACGACACCAGTTTTAGATGTGAAAAAAAATGTTAAACTTTATCCTGCTGCTAGCTAAATTCTACATTTGCACATGTAAACTGAAAAATGAACACTTCATGTAAATGTGTTCATAAAATTATCGGGAAAACACATATGAAACAGAAAAGTACATCGCTTATATCAAGGTAAAACTGTTAGTTTCTACACTGACTGTGATAATTATCAAGAATCAATGAAAAGTGAAAGAATTTAAAAATCAGTATGTATTGTTCATAAAAAAACAATGATAATAATAACTCCAAGTTAAAAGCATATAACCATAACAAATGAGTTCGATTTTTTTTTAAGTGTTACTTCTCGACACTCAAAAACAACATTAACATGAAATGATCTATATCTTTTTTTGCCTGCATACAGACGGGATAGAAATTTATGTGATACGTTGGTTCACCAGAAAAC
>CM031622.1:59217325-59219825 GCA_018398815.1 Conus ventricosus | reverse complement strand
CTCTCTCTCTCTCTCTCTCTCTCTCTCCAATATAAATACTTGGGCATGATTTTCACCACAAAATTAAGTTTGACACCAGGATGGTCAGAAACAGCCCGGAAAGGTAAAAAAGGGGTGAAATTCTTCGTGCTTTGAGAAGACTTGGATCCACTGATATTATTCTGTTTTGGAAATTATTTGATTCTCAAATTGAACCGATGCTGACGTATGGCGCTGAAATTTGGGGATTAAAGGAAAACAAACATATGGAAAATGTTCACACTTACGCCATTAAGAGATGTTTAAATATACCTTTATATTCTTCAAATAAAATGTCGTACGGTGAATCAGGTAGATACCCGTTGCTTATAAGAACCTATGTTAATGTCTGAGATACTGGCTAAAACTAAACCGGTTACCAGTAACTCGTATATGTAAACAGGCGTATGAAATGCTCGTTAGACAACATGAGACAGGGCATCATAATTGGGCATCAGATATCAAAAGAGCTTTAACCGAAAATGGATTTGGCATAATTTGGTTGATGCAAGGGTGGAAAATGAAAAACTGTTTTTGTATGAATTTAAACAGCGGCTTATTGATTGTTATCAACAAAACTGGCACTCACATATAACAGAAAATAGTAAATACGCCTGGTATAATTCATTTAAAGATTACTTTCAGCCTGAAAAATACCTAAACATTATAACAAATAAATGGCACAGGGGATACTTAGCAAGATTTAGGATGAGAACGTTAGGACTGTTTATAAATAGAAGCTGGTATTTAAAAGATGTTCCTGAAAATGCTGTATGTCCATTGTGTTCAGACGGACTAGAGGATGAAGCACATTTTTTGTTCGTGTGTAAGGAATATGATCGGTTACGTGTGACATGTGATTTATTTGGTAATCGTGATGTGATGAGACATGATCTTGTTGGTATTCTTTCAACGGAAAATGAGGATACTATTAAATTGCTTGCTAAGTTCATTAACGACGCATATAATCTAAGGCAGAAAAGACTTTCTATTTTGAATTAGGCCTAATCTAAGATAATTTTACGTTATTAGGTTTTACGACTCACTTAAGATATAAGCGGTATCCATGTTGTCATCATTTATGTATTTGTATTTTTGTCGGTTGATCGAACACATAGGGTGGGAAATACTAGCCCTGTGTGGAATTAGGCTTTCCTCTTAAAACGTGTACTTGTCCTTAGATATATGTTTCATTATGTTTGTCGTTTTTGTTTCATTATTCGACGTTGACCAATTTCGGACGCATAGTGGTTGTGATATAGTTGATTTACTTGGTTTGATGCATTATATGCCATATTTGCAGTATTTTCTGTAATTTTGCACTTCCATGGCATTAGAGCTAATCAGGCTATTGTCATTAAAGATGTCATTGTCATTGTATCTCTCTCTCTCTCTCCTCTCTCTCTCTCTCTCTCTTCTCTCTCTCTCTCTTCTCTCTCTCTCTCTCTCTCTCTCTCTGTTTGTCTGACCGTTTATCTGTGTCTTGGTCTTTATCTGTCTGTCTGTTTGTCTGCCTGTCTGTCTGTCTGTGTCTCTGTCTGTCTTTCTGTCCTCTCTCTTCTCTCTCCTCTCTCTCTCTCTCTCTCTCTCTCTCTCTCTCACACACACACACCACACACACACACACACACACACACACACACACACACACACACACACACACACACACTGTCACGGACGTAAATACTTTCGTTTGGAAGATAATTCATTTCTCCCCAAACCTGATATAAAGTGGAGTGTTGCCAGTGACATCTTCACTACATTGGCCGGGTGTTGACCAGTTTGTTATTCGTGTCATCCTGGGCGCGCTACGTCCGTGCATTTTGCTCCCATCCTCCAATACTTCATTTTTTTTTTCTCTTTTAAAGCTTTCTTTATTCTTTTATCGTTTTCCACGTAGTTCATCAGCTGATGTCAGATGACACAGCTGAGCTGTTTTGTTACTGGTTGCCATCTTGTTTTGGCGAGTGGTGAAGGACTCGCTTACGAACTTTGGAGTCGGAGAGATCTCTATCTCTGCCAGCTGGAGCCTTCCTGCTTGAATCCACTTCGACGTGGGTTGCGTGGAACTGTCTTTCACCCTTCGGTGGGAAGGAAAGAATTCCGCTTGTAACCTCTGGGATCCCTATCCCTGCAGCTGGAAGAAGCACCTTAGGTCATCCCTGACCTGGAGTCCACTTCATTGGGGACCGTCACGGTTTTCGGCTGCCATCCTTCATCGGATTGGGGAGCGGACCGTTTTCTTACCTCGCCCACCCGCCATTTTGGTAACTATATGGTCTGTCTTAGACAGTGTCTTGGTTATTTTGGTTTTCTAACCTCTCAGTGATTGCGGTGTTTCTTCTGCCTTAATATGCTGTTGCTGACACACCTTTTGTGTGTAACTGCTCCAAAGAGGCGTCCTGTTGAATGTATCGAGATAGCTATGGTGAATTGTAGAACGCATTTTCTTTAATGCGTTTCGGTCCTTAGTGGCTGGTAT
>CM031622.1:59205970-59217225 GCA_018398815.1 Conus ventricosus | reverse complement strand
AATGGGGTGTGAGGCAAGAGGATCAAAAGCGGCTGAATGGAAGTGGTGGTGTGAGGCAAGAGCGTATCAGACAGCGACTGATGGAAGTGGTGGTGTGAGGCAAAGCGTGTCAAGGACAGCGGCTGATTGGAAGTGGTGTGTGAGCAAGAGCGTATCAGACAGTGATGATGAAGGGTGTGGTTGAGATCAGTGGACAGCGACTGATTGGAAGTGGTGGTGGTGTGAGGCAAAGAGCGTATCAAGACAGCGCTGATTGAAGTGGTGGTGTGACAAGAGGTATCAAGACATGACTGATTGAATGGTGGGTGTGAGGCATCAGTGGACAGCGACTGATTGGAAGTGGTGGTGGTTGAGGCAGAGCGATCAAGACAGCGGCTTGATTGGAAGTGGTGGTGTGAGGCCAAGAGCGTATCAGACAGCGGCTGATTGGAAGTGGTGGTGTGAGGCAAGAGCGTATCAAGACAGCGACTGATTGGAAGTGGGGTGGTGGTGTGAGGCAAGAGCGTATCAAGACAGTGACTGATTGGAAGTGGTGGTGTGAGGCAAGAGCGTATCAAGACAGTGGCTAAGGGAATATCTTGGAGGGACAGATTGAAGTGTTCACAAGTTTTAATACAGATGTCATCAGATCTTTCTAACAACTGTTTGATGTACAGGAGGAAAGGAAGAGAAGGTGTTCCAGAAAACAGAGGATCGGGAAATGACATGTAATTGTTAGTCCGAGAGTCTGACACAGCTCTAAGGTCATTTATCTTGCCTACACAGAAATGACATGTAATTGTTAGTCCGAGAGTCTGACACAGCTCTAAGGTCATTTATCTTGCCTACACAGAAATGACATGTAATTGTTAGTCCGAGAGTCTGACACAGCTCTAAGGTCATTTGTCTTGCCTACAAAAGAACTCAGAAAAGAAGACAGATAATGACAGATTAGAAGGCAGTGGAAGTAGCAATCAGCTTTTCCGAGAAGTGTGTTTTGTAACATCGTACAGAGTTGTGTGTTTTGAGGCTGAACAAGCGAGAACGTTGGCATCGAAGTATAAGCAGATCCGAACAGCATGGACGAAGCTGTAAACAATATCTGTTTGAGACTTGAAGTTTTATTTTGTTTATGAAATTATACAGTCAGTCCAGACTTGAGCCTCTGTCTCTCAGCTCTACGCCTCTTGCGCTAGGCCTCAGACAGTTTCGGCCGGGCAGAGGGGAAGCAAGGTGAAGGTGGCGGTTTGGACGTAGGCGTCTTGTAGCAGGAGTGTGTAGGTCAGACAGCCTCTGGACTGGATTTAATGCAGATGTTTCAGAAGGAAGTGCCAGCCTGTGCTTCTGTGACATCTTCCAGTCATTGATGGCATGCTACAGACATGTCAACAGTCAACACTATCCTCTGCTGAAGGATGGACTTGCTGAACATTTAGACCTGGGGGAAAACAGTCATTATTGTCATTGTGATATCAAAGCAAATTATATGCCTAAAATTTAATTAATTTCATCAGTGGACAGTCATCTAATGTGACAACATAAATAGAATGTTGGAAAATAATTCAGTGAAAATTATTTGTGCTATATATGCTTGACTTGAAACTGTATGGAAAGTGGGCCCGATTCGATTTCAATATGGAAAATTATTATGTGCTCATAAGGATCTTTGCTATCAGTTCCACTATGGGACATATTTCTTTCTCACAAATTCAGGTAAATTGAAAACTTATATTTTACGTTTCTTTTTTTGCATTTTTTGGTGCACTGTTGTGATACCAATACCTCAGGGGGGTCTTACATTATTATTACCTGAGGGTTGTCTGAAAGTTGGTTTTGGTTTTATTTTGTTTTTGAAGTATGGCATGACTTTTTCAGATTTTGCTTGTTTAAAAAATACTTGTCTTTTTCCTTTTTTGACTGGAAAGTATCACCTTTTAATTTTTTTTTTAAAATGAAATACATATATTTCTCACAAATTAGATTGAGTCAAAGTTCTACGTTATGTCAAAAAGTAATACACTACTGGCCACCCTCTTTTCCAATCAATCAAAAAAAAAATTTTCAATGCGGGGGGGGGGGGGGGGTCCTAGCCGACACTTTCATTTTCCTAGAGCCTTTTTTTTTTTTGTGGGGTGTGGGGGCCTCCCCCCTTGGGGACTAAAAGGGGAGTTGTTCAGTCATGGACAATGATGTGGCGGGAGGCAGGCAGAGCAGCATGACGAGAGAGACGGAGAGAGGAGAGAGAGAGAGAAGAGAGTCGAGAGGAGATTTAGGAGAGAGGATGGGAAGAAAGGAGCGAGGAAGAGAAGTGAAGATGGGAAGGAGTGGAGGTGGGGAGGGAGGAGGGAGAGTGAGAGAGAGAGAGAGGGGGGGGGGAGGAAAGGGAGAGGGAAGGAGAGGCGAGGAAGAGAGAGGCAAGAGACAGAGAGGCACAGAGAGCGAGAGAGAGAGAAAGTGGAGCGAGAGAGAGAAGAGGAAGGGAGGGAGGGAGAGAGGAGAGTGTAGAGAGGAGGAGCATGTGAGGAGGAGGAGAGTGGAGAGAGAGAGGGGCGGGGAAGGGAGGAAGGAAGGGGAGGAAGGAGAAGAGAGGGAGAGAGGGAGAGGAGGAGGCGGAGAGGAAGAGAGGAGAGAGAGAGAGAGG
Organism: Conus ventricosus; assembly: GCA_018398815.1. Taxonomy (NCBI): domain Eukaryota; kingdom Metazoa; phylum Mollusca; class Gastropoda; order Neogastropoda; family Conidae; genus Conus; species Conus ventricosus. The sequence goes on along the minus strand of CM031622.1, from coordinate 59,214,605 downwards.
GCAGAGAGCCAGAGCAGGCCAGAGCAAGAGAAGGAGAGAGGAGAGTGAAGAGAGAGAGCGGGGAGGATAATGGAAAGGAGAGAGAGAGGAGAGAGAGGGGAAGGAGGAAGGGTGCGGAAGGTAGAGGAGGGAGAGAGAGAGAGGACAGGATGGCAGCAGAGAGTGTGAGAGAGAGGGGGGGGGGGGGGGGGGAGGGGGGGGGGGGGGGGGAGGGGGGGGGGGGGGGGGGGGGGGAGGGGGGGGGGGGGGAGGGAGGGAGGAAGGGAAGGAGGTGAGGGAGGGAGGGGGAGAAGGACGGAAGAGATTAAGAGAATGAAGGAGAGAGAGGGGGAGAGAAAGAACGAGACGGAGGGGGGCGGGAGAAGGGCGGGGAGAAGGAAAGGTGGGAAAGAAGAGGAGAAGAAAGCTTGAGGGAGCGCGAGAGGGGGGTGAGAGTCAGAGGAGAGGAGGGATGGGGGAGAGAGAAGAGAGGGATGTGAGAGAGAGGCGAGAGGAGGGAGAGAGAGGGTGGAGTGGGGGGAGGTGTGGAGGAAAAGAGGAGAGGGTAAATAAAGAGAAGGAGACAAGAGGAGGGGGGGGAAGGAAGAAAGGAGAGAAGAAAGAGAGAGAGTGGAGAGATGAGGGGGGAGACAGGGGGGGAGAGGGGAGACAGAGAGGGAGGGGAGAGAGAGCGGAAGAGATGAGGAGAGAGGGAGAAAGAGAGGGAGAGAGAGGGGGAGAGAGGTTGGGGGAGGGGAGGTGGAGACGGGAGGGGGAAGAAGAGAGGAGAGAGGAGAGAGAGGTGGAGAGGAGGGGAGGAGAGAGAGGGGAGGCAGGGAGGGGGAGAGAGAGGGGGAGATGAGAGGGAGAGGGAGAGATGAGGAGAGGCAGAGAGAGAGACGGGAGGGGGGAGAGGGAGGAGAGAGGGGAGGGAGGGAGAGAAGGAAGAGAGGAGAGAGAGGGGAAGGGAGGATGACGAGGAGAGGACGTGAGTGGGAGGAGAGAGAGAGAAGGAATAGTAGCGAGAGAGAGGGAGAAGGAGAAAGAGGTGGAGAAAGAGAGAGAGAAAAGAGAGAGGGAGGGAGAGGGGAGGGAAGTGAGGTGGAGAGGGAGAGAGAAAAAGAGATAAGAGGAAGAAAGGGAGGAGGAAGAGGGAGATGGAGGACGAGAGAGAGAGAGAGAGCGGAGAGAGAGAGAGGGACACAGAGAGCGAGGAGAACGAAAATTTCTGTGTCGTCTCTGAACAATAATAATAATAATAATATAATTAATAAAGAATTACTTATATAGCGCCTATTCTCGGCTAGTGGCCAAGCTCTAAGCGCTTTACAAGCGACACTGTTTACACAAAGGGCTGCCCTACCAGGGGTATAGTGCCACTTGATGAGCTGCCAGCTGGCGCTTCATTCAGTCGTTTCCTTTTCCCGTGTCAATCCAGTCAGGTCGTTCAATTTTGATCACTCATTTTCCTTACTTATTCATTCTTTCCATTTCTCACGCGGGTTCATTGCTATGTGTATGTAACGTGTTGTCACTCCATACCAACGGCCAAACTGGCCTTACTCTTCCGAAAAAATTTGGTGGTTGGTGGGATTTTTACGTGTGTGCAAGATGTTATGCGTGCGTTCACACACGGAATCCGCGGTTTATAGTCTCATTTCGAAGGACTGTATGGGCAAATGGAGTCCAGAACCAATGTTAAATCTCGAGGGAGGAAAAATCCCCCTCCTTTGTACGAAACGCCCGCGGAGGTTGACCCGCAACCCCCAAGGATCACCATGATTTACGTGTTCTGGACGCTTCTACCAACTGTGCTAGCCGTAATTCATGAATCAAACCTAAATGCCTTCTCCCCGTCATTTCCCTCGCTCACCTCCCCCTTCACCCCCCCCCCCCCCTCACACTCACACACACACACCACACACACACACACACACACCACCACACACTACAAGCGTTCCCTTCCTTCTTGCCATTACCACTTATTTTTTTATGGTATGTTTCTTGTGGTTTTATCTTTTGATTAACGAATTGGCTTTTTGTTTTTTATTGCTGTCGCGCGTTTTGATGCACTTTGGTATAACCTGAATTCCCTCCAACTACGATCTAACCCTACTCCTTCTCCCCCCTCTCCACCTCCCCCCCCACGCACCCCCTCCCCACCCCGACCCCCACCCCTACCCCCTCCTTCCTGTGACATCTCTTGCGACCCTCCGTCCCCTCCACTTCCGTACACCCTCATCATTTAATTTTACTGCCCTCCCCACAATCCCGTTCTCCCGACCTTCTCCCGAGCCCCCCCACCCCCCCCTCACCCCCACCCCCCCTGTTGTCGCTCTATGCTAGGATGATGAAAGTTGATGAGTAACGATGACGACGACGATGACGACGACGATGATGGCTTGTGACCGACGACCGATGATCATGGCGATGTAGACATTCTGACGTGGTGACGGGGTAATAACGATGATGATCATGGCGACGATAATTCTGACGGTTGGGTGTGACGGTAATAGGATGTTGATCATTGACGATAATGATAATGAACACCAGCTGACCTTCCCACCCGCCAACCCGCCTCATCAGTGAGTGAGTGTGTGTGTGTGTGTGTGTGTGTGTTTGTTGTGAGTGTGGGTTGGTGTGTGGTGTATGTGTGTGTGGATTGTGGGTGTTGTTGTGTGTGTGTGTGATTTGTGTGTGTGTATGTGTGTGTTGTGTTGTGTGTGTGTGTGTGTGTGTGTGTGTGTGTGTGTGTGAATTGTTGTGAGTGTGTGTGGTAGTGTGTGTGCGCGTGCGTAGTGCGTGCGTGCGTGCGTGTGTGTGTGTGTGTGTTGTGTTGTGGGTGTGTTGGTGTGTGTTGTGAGTGTGTATGTGCGCGTTTTTGCGTGGCGCGCGCGCGCGCGCGCGCGCGTGGTGTGTGTGTGTGATGTGCGGTGTGTGTGGGTTGTGTGTGTGTGTGTGCGCGCGTGCGTGCGTTCGGACCGTGCGTTGCGTGCGTGCGTGCGGTTGTGTGTGCGTTCGTGTGTGGGTGGTTTGTGTGTGTGTTGTTTCTGCTGCTGTGTTATCACCACCCTTCCGGAATTAATGTTTCTAATTAACTTAAAGCAATTATTGCCGTATTTCTAGTTGGGGGCCTTTAGTAGTAGTTAGTAGGTGGTTTTTTGTGTCCTGCGTTTTTTGATTGGTATTAAGAACAGGAACGCCACTGATCGGTTACCGAAGTGACACTGCAAGGCAAGCAGGTTGTGGCCAGTGTTCCTCCGGTGGGGTTTTGCATCTTGACGACTGACATTGACTGGCTCCTGTGGATTGCAGGGCGCGACGGGCCGTTGTGTGGTATTAGTGTGAGGGGAGGTCGGGGGGGGGGGGGGGGGGGAGAGGGGGGAGGGGGGGAGGGGAGGATGGCGTGGGTGCCTGTGCTGTGCCACTGGGGGATGGCACAGAAGACGGCGTCAGAAAGGAAAAGAAAGAAAGAATAAGAAACAGAAACCAAAAAAAAAAAAAAGAAAAGAAAAGAAAAAAAGACAAAAGAAAAGAACAAAAAAAGAAACAAAAAAAAGAAAGAAAAAAAAAAGAAACAAAAACAAGAAAGTGAAAAGAAAGAAAAAAAAAGAAAGATGAAGAAAGAGAAAAAAAAGAAAGGAAGAAACAAAGAAAACAAAAAAAAAAGAGAAGGGAAACAAAAAAAGAAAGAAAAAAAAAGAAGGAAAAGAGGAAGAGAAAGAAAGAAAACAAAAAAAAAAAAACACAAAAAAAAAGTAGAACAAAAAAAAAGAAATAAAAACAAAAAAAAAAGAAACCAAAAAAAAGAAGAAACAGAAAAAAAAGAAGAGAAAAGAAGAGAGAAGAAGAAGGAAAGAAAACAAAAAAATAAAGAAAACAAAAAAACAGAAAGAAAAAAAAAAAAAAAAACAAAAGAAAGGGATGGGAGGGGGAAAACGAAAGAAAAGAAAAAAAAAAAAGTTTCTCATTATATTGAGAAGAAACCATGAGGGGGGGGTACGGTACATACTAACTCGAGTCCACAGTATTATGAAAATAAAATGGACAGCAATTTCGCAACTAGGTGGCTGGAGGTAGAGAGATCCGTGCAGCTGGGACGGCAAAGACGACAGCTGTGTGCCTTTTTGTTGCTGCCGTCAAAGCCTATCAGCGTGTGGACGTGGAGGAGGAAAGTCGCATAACTTTTACAGCACCTCTAAGCTTTAAGCCTCCTTGTTGTCGCTCGTGCTGTATCCCCCCTATCAAGTCGTGTTGGCCATGTCGTGGACTTGTTTTTAATAAGGTTTGTTTTTTAAACCAAAACGAACGTTTTTCCAAACCACTTGTGGCTACTCAGGGAATCTTCGACGTTTCGTGTCTTTCTTTTGTCTCTTCTGTTAAAGCAGTGTTAGCTTATTGTTGTTGCTGTTTGTTTGCTAGTTTTCGTGTCAAGTCGCGTTGTTGCATTATGACTATGCGCGCGTCGTGTTCTGGCATTTGTATTCGCTGTGTTTGGTTTAGACACTAAGAGACCAGTGTCATGTCAGAATGCTCTAGGCCATTCATTAAAAGAACCCATGGACGAAAGCAACAAACAATAACAAAAGTGTCAAGGGTTTTCCCGGTAGTTTGTTGTCATGGTTTTAAATAATTAAAATCCAGTTTCATTCGAGAAAAAGAGGGAAAAAATGTAAGCCCTCTGGTCTTGTAATGGACAAATTCGAAGGAAAGTTACAAAATACATACACAAACACACAAAAAACAGTACGGTACAATGCAACGCTATACCCTACAGAGTTTCACAACAGAATAAAGTTCAAATACGGTTTTGGTTTAAATAGTACAATGAATTACAGAACCGTTGTGAACACAATACAATAAGATACAATATGTATTACATCACAACCCCAATGCAATACAATGCAGGCAGCACCATACGAAAGAAGACAACACATACACAATGCACACAGATACAGATTACAAAGACAGACAGATAGACAGGACAGAAGGACAGACACAGGACTGTGACAGACAGACAGAGAGACAGGACCAGGTCAGACAGAGTAGCAACCCAAACCTGTACACAAAAATGTAGTCCCTTGGCTTGCTCCCCCACAATAACTGAGGGTTTTTTGTCGTGTGTTCAGCTCCAAGGGTACTGATCCAGCCAAAGCGAAGATCTTCGCTCTACTCCCCCCTCGCCGTTCTTAACTCGTCCCAGACCTGTTTAGCGCTCAGGGAGGAGGGAACTGGCCGCTGTACCTTAACCTCGTCCGGGGTAATTCGGAGATCCACCGCCACAGGGGTCGCGGTTTCCTCGGGGCAGAAGGTAAAGAAGAGGACGCCATCTTGTAACTGCCAAAAGTTTCAGTTGAACAACAAGATCAGGTCATGACAAACAAAGTCACAGACACCTCTGCTATTTACCGACCATCTGTTAACAAAATTCTGTCGAATGTCCTGGCTGTCACAAGGTTGTATGTATTAATCAATGTCCACGCCTTGTCGCAATGAATGTTCAGTTTAATTCAGTTAAAACTTTTGATGCCAGCAGAAGGGACAAAGAACAAACGGGAAGAAAGAGAACACAAGAAACATGGAAGAAATATTAAGCGTTTGCTTGCGTCCAGTTCATCGCCCCCTCCGGCAGTGCAGCAAATCCTCCCTCCGACTCTCCTCTCCGGGCAGCAATGCAAAACAGCCATTCTCTGTCCCCCCTTAAATTGACCCACACTCATCACTGCATCCCCCCCAAAATATACTCTCGAAATTCTATTCCCCCCCATTATTTCTTCCTGTCACACCCACCTTCTCTCTTTTATGATTATATGGGGTATTCATTATAGGCTAATCCTCGGGGTACAGGACAAGCTCTAAGCGCTTCTTTACAATATAAACACACTACCGCACTCATCAACGGGTGCCCTACCTGGTATAGAGCGGCCGAAAAAAACCCGAAAAAAAAAATAAGAACGAACGAAATAAAAAAAAACCCGAAGAAAAGTAAAAGAGAAACGCAAAAAAAAAAAAAAAAAAAAACCGATAAGAGCAGCTACCTACTGGCGCTCATTCCTCGGTTTCCGTACCATTCAATATTAGTCACTCACATTTTCATTTTTATCTCATTTTTTTCTCCCAGTTTTTCTTCACATAGGATGATGCGATGTTTATACGTGTCTTTTCCACCGGGTACACGATGGCACACGGAACAGTAAGTGACAATTTTTGTTCCCCCTTTGGTTGGCTTGGTAAGAATTACCATGGAACTTTCCAGTAATTAAAGCAAGAAATAAAATTAACTGGGAAAAAAAAAAAATAAAAATAAAATGTAACAGCCATCGCAGCACACGTTCTGGCAATCAGACTCTGGTTGATGAATATGCGACAACTATGTTAGAAAATCACTTTCATTTCGGTGATTCCCAATTTTTTTTTTTTTTGCACCTTCACGCGAAGATGGAGTATGGCTCTGCCTTAATGGGGGTTTGAAAAAAACGGTCATACACGGCAAACTCCAATGCCTGTCTATACAGGCAGTTGTCGCAGAGGTAGTATTAGCTGCGTAGCAGGAAAGAAAGAAAGAAAGGGGGAAAAATCCATGAGGAGAGGAGAGAGGAGAGAGAGAGAGAGTAAAATCATGTTATCACACGCGCTATTGACGTGGAGACATTACGCCAGACAAAAATCATGTTCTCCTGGTCTGAATCAACAGTCTCTGCCTCGTCCTCAGGGGTCGAGGAAAATGTTACTAGATGTCCAAGAAAAATTCACAGTTTTGATCACTTCACCAAAACCAGTGTTTGCTAAATGCGGCGGCTTGACAGCAACAAGGACCACGATGCACGTGCAAGGGATACACAAGATTCACTGAGGCGACCTCCGTTCAGCATAATGCGAATTAAAGAGACAGCAAGTAGGGCTGAAAACAATACTTGAAGAGAGGGGGAAAACAGCTAAAAACTCGGCTACTTTTATGGGTCCTTGATTATTGAGCGGTATATATTTCTAAAGCTATAGTTTGCGAGGCTTGACATACTGTTTTAAAATGTAACCGCGAGAATCTGGAGTGATGAACTTAGTTATTAGCAGCTTCCTTCAAGAAGAAAAACAAATCAATGAAACTCGACTCCAAACTAAGGTAAATTAAATAAAACCGAGTTCGTTGTTGTGGACGAATGGCTTCACCGTTGGGTGATGACGTAGTACTTCACCGTTTGTTTGACTGAAAGTAGTGTACTTCACCGTTGTTGTATGACTGAAAAGTAGTAGTTCTTCACCGTTTGTTGATGAAAAAGTTAGTACCGCCCCGCCTTTGTTCGCTGTGGTTTGGTCTAACGTGATGAAACAGTATCACGTTACGTATTTTAATAACAAAAAAAATGTTTTGTCACACCTGCGAATTTTCTGTGGAAGTGCAAGCAGTTTTGCTGCGCTGGGCGTGTTGGGGTGTGCACTCGTCCTTCACCACATATTCCGACCATTTGACTGGCCGGGGCGGGGTTGGGGTGAGTAACGGTGGGGTGAAGGGGGTTGGTGGTTGACAGGGTGGTGAGGGTAGGGGTGTACACGTGATTTTGGTGACCACGTGATATCCCCCCTGGATGTGTATCGAAACATTTTGATTGGCTTGATGTGATTGGCACCTCTTTCCAGGTCAGACCGTAATGACGGTCTTGATTGGCTGGTTGTGATCTGTTTGTGATTAGCTTGCAGGCATTATTTTTTTTACAGCCAGCCATTTTGATCGGCCTGGGTAGTTGATGCTTGATTTTCATTTCCCTGCAAGACACGTGCCCGACCAAATGTCCTCCCCCCCCCCCCCCCTTCCCCCCTGCACAGAGCTCCAATCATACCGATTCGTTTGGTTCTACTCTGTGACCCCCACCCCCAGTCGAAACCCCTCCTTCCTTCACATACATAGACGTGGCCAATTTCAGAATCATCCGCACAAAACTTTTAAACCGGATGCAAAAAGGTTCAAGATACAAAGCTTCTGGAAGTCGTTTTCAGATCAGATAAATCATAGAATCTCACCAACAAATGTAGTGCTTGTGCAGAGGTGTCATATCTAATAATAAAAGTGCGTTCTGCAACATTTATAGGACAAATATAATCAATACGTTATGGAGATGTGTACATATGAACCCTTTTTGGGAAGTAGTTCAAAAATCACGCAATAGAAGATAGATATTTGCATGTAACATTTTTCTCCTTCGGACGAAAAAAAAACTTCTTGTTAAACGGACACCAGTTTTAGATGTGAAAAAATGTTAAACTTTATCCTGCTGCTAGCTAAATTCTACATTGCAAGTAAACTGAAAAATGAACACTTCATGTAAATGTGTTCATAAAATTATCGCAAAACACATATGAAAACAGGAAAAAGTTTACATCGCTTATATCAAGGTAAAAACGGTTAGTTTCTACACTGACTGTGATAATTATCAAAGAATAAATGAAAGGGAAAGAATTTAAAAATCAGAATGTATTGTTCATAAAAAAACAATGATAATATAACTCCAATTAAAAGCTTATAACCAAACAAATGAGTTCGATTTTTTTTTAAGTGTTACTTTCACGACACTCAAAAACAACATTAACATGAAATGATCTATATCTTTTTTTGCCTGCATACAGACGGGATCGAAATTTATGTGGATACGTTGGTTCACAG
>CM031622.1:59188470-59203470 GCA_018398815.1 Conus ventricosus | reverse complement strand
GGCCTGTCTGGCGTGCTGCCTGTTAGTCTGATCTATCTGTCCCCCCCCCAGCCACTCACTCACTCTCTCTCTCATCTCTCTCTCACTCTCGGGTCCAATATAAGACACATGGGCATGATTTTCACCACAAAAATGGAAGTATGGACACCAGGATGTCAGAAACAGCCCGGAAAGGTAAAAAAAGGGGGGTGAAAGTGCTTCGGGCTTTGAAAGACTTGGATCCACTGATAGTATTTCTGTTTTTGAAATTATTTGATTCTCAAATTGAACCGAGATGCTGAATATGGCGCTGAAATTTGGGGATTAAAAGGGAAAACAAACATATGATAAATGTATCACACTTACGCCATTAAAGAGATGGTTGAAATAACCTTATCTTCTTCAAATAAAAATGACGTAACGTGAATGGCAGGTAGATACCGCGTTGCTTATAAGAACCTATTTAAATTTCAGAGATACTGGCTAAAACTAACCGGATACCCAGTAACTCGTATAGTTAAAACAGTGCGTATGAAATTTCGTTAGGACCAACATGGAGAACGAGGGGCATCATAATTGGCATCAGAATATCAAAAGAGCTTTAATAACGAAAATGGATTTCATAATTTTGTAAATGCAAGGGTTGGAAAATGAAAAACGTTTTTTGGTAAGAATTTAAACAGCGCTTAGTGAATTGTTTTCATCAAAAACTGGCACTCACATATAACATAAAATAGTAAATACGCCGTGTTATAATTCATTAAAGATTACTTTCAGCCTGAAAAATACCTCTACATTATAACAAATAAATAGGCAACAGAAGGGATACGTAGCAAGATTTAGGAGGGAGGAACGTTGAGACTTTTTATAAATAAAGCTGGCGTATTTAAACAAAGATGTTTCCTGAAAATGCTGGTATGTCCATTGTTTCAGACGGACTAGCATGGATGAAGGCACATATTTTTGTACGTGTGTAAAGGAATATGATCGTATACGTGTGACATGTGATTTATTTGTAATCGAGATGTTGAATGAGACATTACTTGTTGTGTTAAACTTTCAACGAAATGAGGATACTAATTAAATTGCTTGCTAATTTCATTAACGAAGCATATAATCTAGAGCATAAAAGACTTTCTATTTTGAATTAGGCTAATCTAAGATAATTTTTACGTTTTTAGGTTTTACCGACTCACTTAAGATATAAGCGTTACCATGTTGTCATCATTTATGTATTTGTATTTTATGTCGGTTGATCGAGAACACATAGGGTCGCCCGAAATACTACCCTGTGTGAATTAGGCTTGCCCTCTTATACGTGTACTTGTCCCCTTAGATATAATTTGTCATTCTGTATGTCGTTTATTGTTTTCATTACTTCAATCGTTGACCAATTTGCGGACGCATAGGTGGTTGTGATATATTTGATTTACTTGGTTTGATGGCATAATATGCCATATTTTGCTGTATTTTCTGTAATTTTGCACTCCATGGCATTAGAGGCTAATCAGGCTATTGGTCATTAAAAGGTCAATGTCATGTGAGTATCTCTCTCTCTCTTGCTCTTCTCTTCGTGCTAGTCTCTCTACTCTCTCTCTCTCCTCATCCAATCTTTCTCTCTCTCTCACTCGCCTCGTCCTCTCTCTGTTTGTCTGACCGGTTATCTGTTCTTGGGTCTTGTATGCTGTCCCTGTCTGTTTTTGGTCTGGCGCCTGTCAGTCTGTCTGTGTCTCTGTCCTGTCTTTCTGTCTCTCTCTCTCTCTCTCCTCTCTCTGCTGCTTCTTGTCTCTCGCTCTCTCACCTCACACACACACACACACACCACACACACAACACACACACACACACACACACACACATACACACACACTCACTGTCACGGACTTAAATACTCGCGTTTGGAAAAAATTTCAATTTCTCCCCAAACCTTATATATCAGTGGAGTGTATGCCAGTGACATCTCACTACATTGGCCGGTTGTTGACCAGTTGTTATTCGTGTGCATCCTGGTTCGCGCTACGTCCGTGCATTTTGCACACCATCCGCCAATACTTCATTGTTTTTTTCTCGTTTATAAGCTTTCTTAATCATTTAATCGTTTTCCACTAGTTCATCAGCGATGTCAATACACAGACTGAGCTTTTGTTCTGTTGGCCATCTTGGTTTCTGGCGATTGGTGAAGGACTCGTACGTCGTACTAACTTTGTGAGTCGGAGAGATCTCTATCTCTGCCAGCCTGACGCTACCTGCTTGAAACCAACTTCGACGTGTGGGTTGCGTGGAACGGTCTTTCACCCTTCGTGGTAAGGAAAGTAATTCGCTTGTAACCTCTGGGATTCCTAACCCAGTCCAGCGGAGAAGCACTTTAGTCATCTCTGACCTAGGATGTCCACTTCATTGGGACCCTGTCCCACGGTTTCGGCTGCCAGCCTTCATCGATTGGGAGCGGAGACCGTTTTCTTACTCGCCCACCCCCATTTTGGTATCTATAAGTCTGTCTTAGACATGTTCGTTGTTATTGTTTGGTTTTCTACACTAACCCTCTCAGTGATTGCGTGTGTTTCGTCGGGCCTTAATATGCTGTTTGCTTGGAACACACCTGTTTTTTTGTGTAACTGCGTCCAAAAGTGCGTCCTGTTGTAATGGGGGTATCGAGATAGTGCATTAGGTGGTGGAATTGTAAGGAACGCATTTTTCCCTTTAAGTGCGTTTCGGTCCTTAGTGGCTAGGGTATTTTCTTGAACTAAGTTGAAATTCTCTAACTACAATTTTAGTCAATAGTAGCTGTATTTGTTGTTTTCGTGAGTATACAGTTCAGAGTCAATGCTAGGGGTAGGGCTTAATATGGGATGTGGCCGGTAGGATATCGATAAGTGTTATTTATTTTTCCTGTTGTTTTCGTAGGTACGAACGGATCCGTGGATGCATAGACGTTCGAACGGCTTGACACCTTATACCACGGAGTGTGAATTCCGGGCCGTATCGGGCCCCGCATGTTTGTGTTCCGTTCTTGGTCCTTGTCAATATGTTTTGGTGTGACATGACGTTTGGATGGATTGTTAGTTGGTTTTATTTATTGAGAAATTGTACTTATAGAAGTTATCCTTCGTACGGGCATGTCATAGGTACAAGGAGGGCAAGCAATGCCATGATTACCGGTTTAAAAGCAAAGGAAAAAGTGAAAAGGAAGTTATGAATTTATGTACCCATTTTTAAAGTGGACAGTGACATGAGGTGACTCTTTTTACGGCACTGGGTGACCCTTCCCCACGGGACGCACGCCGACCCACTAAGTCGCCACACATGACAAACGACGATAAAGAGATGCCTTCTCTTCGGAGCTGATCTCGCGCCGTAGGCGGTAAAAAATTGCCATTTTGTGTTCCGGGTACCGCTCCGGTCGTGGACTGGCTGAAGACAGCAACGCCGGGACCGTTGCCCCATACGCCATCCTGCTGTCCAGGCACCAGTGTCTGCACTGAGGAGCTGTTGAAGGTGTGCGTTCAACCTGCACACGGACAACCTCAGCCACGGACTTAGTAAGACCGAGCCCACTGCCGGATGCACTGAGGACTGTTAGAAGGTTGTTGGCCTCACCATGTCACTGAGACATCTTCGCCTCGACTGAAGAACCAGCCCACTGCGGGCTTTCGCCCTCTTAGGATCCACACTCCCACGGAGAACCTTCCTCGGCACAGATTAAGATGAGTCGTCAGTCGGTGTGGAGTGGAAGTGGATGTTTGGCGGGTGTGTTGGCCTGAAGCCGTGCACTGATTGGTCGTTTTTTTATTCCTTCTGTTGTTTAACCCGGACAATCCTGTATTGATGTATTATTGATTCTAGTATCTGTCGTTTCTTCTGGTTATTTAAAGTCTTTGTCGTCGGTTTATTGTTAGGTTGGTACGGTACGATCTAATCACAGAGGAACAAAGAGAGAGAGTACGGGGTTTTTGGTGTCTATTTAATTACTTGGCCCCTAGGTCAGTTAGTTCTGAATAGTGGCTGATTTTCTCTTGTTCTAAGCCCATTAGATTTTTTTTCTTGATTATTCGCTCGCGTCGGCTGGTGTTTTTCAACTCTTCCTTTGTTATTACCCATACCCCATTCTGATGTGCTAGTGTGAGTGACTTGGTGTAAATGTTAAGTAAAAATAATTTTGAATACTCCTTTCGCTTGTGGACAGGTGGTGTGAAGGATTGATGAACGCTCCGTTCTCCACTGCACATACCTGTTTTTAGGTACCCCCCTGTCAGGTGTACTCGCATCGTGACAAGTATGTGAGATGCGGGTACGAGGTGGAGTGGTGTAGTGTGGTCGTATAAAAGCGACTGCTTCTGAACTCACTAGCCGACCGACCATGAGTAATCTGTTACTATCTCTCTTAACTGTATTTGATGGTGGTTGGTGGTGCGGGTTCTAGAGTTGCGTATGGAGCCCTTGGAGCGGCCGTTTTGGGGGGCTGGGGGTCAGGGGGCAGGTGTTCCAGTGCTCCGTGGCGGACCTTCGGCGCTTCCGTTTCCCGCGTTCGTCTCCGTGTTTTAGTTTAGTTTGTGGGAGTAACCAGGCCGCATGGTTCTAGAATTTCCGTATCCTTTTCTCATAACCTAATTTAAATAGTACTTGTTGGAAGAAAGAAGGGGGGTTTTGAAGCTCAAGATTAATAGTGTCTATCTTGTGACAAGCGTCGATAACAGAGCTTGGTACTGATCTATTAGGAATGTTGATCTGCGGTTTGCAATGTACCCAAGACGCCTACTGTTTTTAGCCAAAGGTAATTGTAGGCAGGGGTGTGGGCCAAACAGTTGGGTTTCATTTGCCACCTTGTGCTTGTAAACAAGGCAAACCTTTGACACTTATCACGATACCGTGTTGCGCGAAACTCGGTCTGTACTTAGTTACATACTTCAGTTTACAAAACAAGAAAGACTATTCTTGGTGTGTGTTATGTTTGTGAAACACACTCAGTGTAGGATCTGTGTTTTTGGTCTAAGGGGATTAGCCCTAAGTTGAAGAGTGAAGAGGAGCCGAACATCGATTACAAGAAGTTTAGGTCTTTTCTAACTAGTGCTGGATTGAGGCTTCTTAGTTGTGCAACACTAATTTGTGTGACTGTGGGATTTGGATTAATAGAAGTATGTCGTAGTCTGGTGAGAAATGGGAAGTAGCAGTCTGTTGATAAACAAGTTGTCGTTCCAAAAGCCACTTGTTTCCTTGTTCTGCCGCCCCCTCCCTCGGTCATTCCTCTCCCATTCAGTGACAGAGCATGGTTGTTAGACGTGATTCCCGTCTGTGACAAGATCGTGGTTTGCCATGGAAATTTCGGCGCGCTCATCGTTCCTCTTTTGATCGAGTCAGTTCTGTCCTGTGTGCCGCCAGTGACCATTGGCGCACGTGGACATACCGTGTTTATCGGTCGGGGTCGCCGGGAAAATATTAGTTAGCTGTATGGCCTATGGGAGGTACGGGGTCGTTTACGTTTTATTGTCCTCCCTGCCTTATCGTGTTTGTGGGTGTCTTGTTTGCTTTTCTCTTTGGGTGTGTTTGGTGCTTTGGAGTAACGCGTTGAGTTATAAATTCCAGTTGATATGGATTGTGATTTCTTTGCCGCTTTGCTGGGTAAACTTCTTTGTATTTTTTTTTGAGAGGTTTAACATTTGAATCCGGACATAGTATATTTTGTTACCGCAGGTGTGAAATTTTGTTTGGGTTCTTGGGGCACCCGTGCACAAGGGCATTCGTGGTTACACATTGATGAGTTTGTGCTTTGTCCGATTATTCATTCCACATCGGTGTTGGAATTGATTTCATGGTTTGGATATTGTATTCCATTACTAGGAAATAAACGTTGCATGGCCCAAACGTTTATTCTGGTCATGCGGGTTTCTTTTGAAATTGTTTTCTCAACGCGTTTGAAGGTGTTAAAACCTAACTGGTATTTCCTTTTCGTTTGAATGCAGGGAAATAACTCCAGCTCTTGGCTTTTATAATTTGGATACGCTGTGTCATTTGGTGTAAAAGAGGTTAATTTCTTTATTTATGGATGACTTAAAGCCAGGGTTAATCGGTTCAGTTCGGTTTGGTCTCATGCGTTGTGTGGCAGGGGTACTCTTGGACAGCATGGGGTGGAACATCCTGTCTCTTCTTCGAAGTTTTGAACGGTTTGTGTTTGAACTACTCTTAGTCATAAGATCATACATGGTGACTTTGGTTGCCTAAACAACTCTTCTTGTCTTGTGAGACATCCTTAAGACTGTATACTACGGGTGGAGATTTGTTGTGTTGACTTACACATAGTGCGTAAAAGTCGCACGTAGGACTATTAATTTCTCCTTCGTGGGTTGTGGGAATAGTGGTAGCAGTTATTGACACCCTGAGTCAGAGTGTATTTGTGGAACTTACTGACTCCGGTAGTTCTTCTCAGTCGAATACAGCTGGCAATTTAGCGTTGTAGTACTGATATGGACGTTTGAGTACATACATTTTTCGGTTCCCATTCTTGGACTTTGACTTTTGTGGTTTCCCATTTTGTAGGAACGTCTCGACTTTGGTAGGAAATATAGTTGTGTGACCACTCTTGGTTCCGTTGGATGAAAGCACTTCTTCTTCTATCGTGGGGTTTGGTTAGGTATTGTCCAATGCGTGTTTGTATTGACATCAAACCTTACGGTCATTTCTCATTCGATATCGGGCAATATTGGTGGCTCTCTCGTGGAAGGGTGGTTTTAACCATCGAGCTGGGGGGGTGCCCGATGACTCACTGAGTTAAAGTAGTGGTTTTTCCCTTTGAAATTTTGGGATAGTTCTCGTTCATCCCACCAGTGTCTATTCACAGAATCGTGGATTTATTTCCATTATAGTAATCGCCGATATTATTGGCTTGTGGTGGACTCAGAGTACTATTGTGACCTTCGAAGGTAGTCGAACCGAGAGTTACGGAGGGCGCAGTGGACACTGGAACTCTCGGGGATTTTCAGTTCATCCGAGTTCTGCGAGCTGCAAATTTCTGTGTAACTCTTAGATTTTTGTGACTTCGTGTCCTCTTGAGATATACTGTCATTCAATGGGGAACACGTAACGACGGGCCGCCGGATTCACTCGCTCTCAAGACTCGCGGAGCAAATTCTTGCCAGGGATGGGGTGCCCTCATGGACTGCAGCGACGACTGGCCCACTACCCATGTCGTGTATTCTTCGGTGGATTCGTCCTCTCCATTCACCGGGGCAGTTCCTCAATTACAAGAGATGACCCCCTCCTGGTCAACTCTCCGTCACGAGACTCCTCTGCCAACACGGTCTCGGACTTCGGAGGCCCTCCCCGCCGTAGTCATCGAGAATGACTTTCGCTTTGCGGCCCTTCCGCCTATGCCTCGATCCCTCCTGGACATATGCACATTATCCTCTTAGGTTAATGAGGATTGAGAGAGGAGAAAGATAGAGGAGGACCAAGTGAGAAAGGGAAAGAGAAGAAAGAGAGGCTAGAGAAGAGAAGGGTGACGGAGAGAGAGACGGAGAAGGAAGAGAGATAAGCGCGGGAAAAGAGAGAGGAAGGAAGAAGAGAGAAGCGAGAAATGATAGAGAGAGAAGAGAGGGAGACGAAAAGGAAGAAAGCCAAAGAAAGATACGTGTGGAAATGGCAATGAGGAAAAGAAGTTGGAATGGAGAGAGAAGTTGGAGAGAGCTTAGAAGGAACGCTATGGAAAGAGGAATGGAGAAAGAACTAGAGGCGACTCTAGAGGGAACAAGAGAACGGTTAGAAAGTAGGCTCACAAACAAAAAAGATGGACTTTGGAGGCTCGTTTTGGTGGAGAAAAAAAAAACATCCGCCGAGAACTGGTTCAACAGTTAATGAACCCGAAGCACAGTCTGTGGTTGCTGCCGAGCATGTCTGACGCATTCGGAGAAACAGATTTCATCAGGCCCGGGTTATTCCGTGGCTCCGCCCAAGCTACATAAGCCGAGTGTACATCAGGCGACAACAAAACAACTACATTGAGCTCTTTGAGGCGCTTGCCGCTGCGATACCGCACGAAACGGACCAAGTAAAGCCCTGTTACGCTCATCAGTAGCCTGACAGTTAAAAGGAGCTGAAGGAGGCTTTTGTCGGACATTTCCCACCCGGAGCTTGCCATACCGAGTTGTAAAGACAGGCTCATCCGGAGACTGCACATGACTGCTGAGTCTTACAAAAGCATTTCGCACAATGAGAGGAAACTTCTGAGGAAACTTTTAAACCATTCGTAGAACGCCTCCCGGCGTAACCATGAATACTGGATTGAGGCCTCAGAAAGTGGTGATTTAAGATGGGTTTCCTCTGGGAGGCAACTCATGAGTTCGGTATCTCAGAACTCAGTCAAGTTGGGTGAAGGAGAAACCAAAGACATTCGCCAGGGCAAAATTCCCCCGAGTGGCTTGAATCCTTCGCAGATGCGCGTCGTCACTTATCGCATAGGGCCTTGGGCCCCCCAGCCGAGGAGACTATGTTATGAAACCCGCCGATCGGGGAGTCACGCTGATCCGCAAAACCGTCGCGCGCCCTCCGCATGAACATTCTCCTCCAGCGATTTCCAGACAAATCGGAAGAAAGCCAAGCCCAAGCTTTGCTTTCCTCTGTGTGGAAAAGGCATTTGTTTCGGTAGTGTTCCCAAGAGAAGGACAATGCTAAAGCGATATCTCGGCACTTAGGTGCATTGGAGAGAGTGAGAGTCACGGACCCCACATGACAACCTAGACCTCCCGTGCGAGTGAGTGGCAAGATAGAGGAGGCTATCAGGGACACAGGAACCACAGCGAACTTCATTGACAGCAGTTTAGTCCCGTGTGAAGCAACCGCAGGAGGATAATGCCAAGTGGACAGGAATCGATTCATCCTTCAGCAAAGGGCATCGTACAAACTGTAGTTATAGTCTCGTACGCCGTAATTTTAAGGGAAGGTTTTGGTCAGTAGCCCTTCCAGCGACCTGCAATAGACTCCCTCGCTGAATGGGCAATTCAGTGTGCTTTGGACGGTCACCGACGGGAGAATTTCATCAGAGTTGCTCTTAGGCAGAATGTTTGGCGCTTGCCACCACGCGTTCCCCCTAAGCACAGAAGAGAGAATAGGCATTGAAACCCCTCCTGAAGCCCCTGACTCAACATGACACCTTGACCATTGAGATTCCCTCGACTGTTCATGCAAAAGCATGCTCAAACTAAGGACCCATTCCCCAACCAATACGGTAGAATCTGGTTGGGAAGTCCAGCCAAGACGTCCCTCACAGCATGCGGGTAATTCGTGAGTCGCAAGGTGAATTGGTGCAAGCAGACGTTATACTTCACTTACTTCGACGATTCCACAGTCTACGGTGTCGGGACCGATAGCTCTCCGCACCGTGTCATGCGCCCTAGGTGCACGAATACCGTCATTGGCAGGGGACAATTGGGAGACGCTGCTGAACCCTGAGAGAAATTCCACAAAGACTTTTACTGGCCAGTGTAGCACGAAAGACGTCAACAGATATTGGCTCGCAGCCTTGATGTGTGTCAGCGTACTACCTCCCAAAGGGGCCGAACAACCAGAGTACCTTTGGCACAGTCCCTTGATCGTTCACAATCCGTTCAGTAAGGGTTAGTTGACTGATAAGGACCCATCATTCCTGCAAAACCGCGCCGAGACCACCGTTTTGTCCTCGTCATTGTAGACTATGCCAGCACGCTATCCTGAGTGCTAACCCTCTGAGGAGGAGCGACTCGGTGACGTAGCGGAGGCACTGATGGTCAGATGTGGACAAGACCGCATCCCTGACACGGATTGTCCGATCAGGAACGCAGTTGTCGCTCGAATGTGATGTCTGAGTTATACAAATAACATCAAATCCACCGAGAGACAACTACATCCATCTACCATGGCTCAAGTCCACCGGTCTTGTCGATAGATTTCCTATGGCACAATGAAGCAGATGATTCGAAACGGCCCAAGAGCACCCAAAGGCGTGACCTTTCTTGCCGGAGTATGGTTCTCATACCGGAGGTGCCATAGGAGAGTTTGGGATTTTTCACCCTTGACTCCTTATGGTCGGACTGTCAAAGTACCTTGGTGCCATCTACTGAGAGATCATTGAGCCCAGGAAGGATCAGAGAACGAACAAGACACAGGGCCGAGTCGTGTCTGGAACTGAAGGAACGATCGCCAGCACTTGTGAGTTGGCTCCATAAGAATCTTCCAGCTCAGAAGCGTATAATTCATACTATGACCGTAATACACGGCAGAGATGGTTGAGCCAGCTGACGAGGATTCTATATCTGTTTTGGCCTTGACACCAGAACAAGCTGCACTGACCTTGCAAGGACCTATTTAGAAACGGAGCAAGCGTGTAGGAGACTGGGATTACGAGCGCATCGAAGAAGGGAGTGCAAGAGAAACATGTACACGCGCATTTACGGAAGAAGGTACGAGCTAAGAGAAGTATGGCGGTGGCAGTTATTTTGCCCCGTGGTCGTGAGATGGAGGAGAGAGTCCCCCCCTCCTTTATTTCCAACATTCCTGCGTGGCCTATGAGTAAAAGAGGAAAACCTGTGAGGACGTGAAGCTAGCTCAGTCCTCATCACATCGATTCAATGGGGAGGGGTTATGTTGTGTTTTAACAGAGGTCGGTGAAGAGTCTCTGCATGTGTATATCAAGACATCTCGTCCGACATTCCTCTGCGCTGCAATTTGGGAGAACATGCCCGTTTGAAACTCAGCTGCCCATGATGACGCCGATTCGGTGAAACAATAACCTCGTTGCCGACACACGCTATTAGACAGTCAATAGCAGAGGTACAGCAATGATTTCCGTATGGGTGCGTCATTGAAAGATGCCGCTCGCCCTGATTATTTATTTTCTCGCTCCTATACTGCTTGGAAAGAAGCCTGTACGCAAAATGAGAGTTTTGCGTTGACATTTCCGCTCGCTTGAAACAAGGAATTTGAGGAAAAATTCCGATCGCCGAGCCGGATGCCGTGATGTCGATGAAAATCATTGCCCAGCTGGCCAGAGCCAAGTATTTTCCAAGCTCGACCGGCCAAGAGGCTACTGGCATATCCCCATAGGAACCCGCAGAACAGCCAAGAAGAAATCTTCTTTTGCAGCGACTCCTGTGAAGGCCAGTTCCAGTTCAGGTTAATGCCATTTGGTACCCAGACCGCAGAGCAGTTTTCAGTCGAAGTTATGCGACTCATTTGAGCCCCCGTTTGAGATATCCGAGCTCACAACTTTATTTGACGATTCGTCTGCTGGCCACAGAGACGTGGATTGGACCACTGTGAAACACAGGCTCACGATCATCTTCGTCGCGGCTGCCCTCCGACAGGATGCAACAGCACACGCCCTAACGAAGTGCCAGATAGGAGAAGCCGAGAATATCCTTCTTGGCCATGGATGAACCGCAGGCTACATGCAGCCCATGAACAGGACAAGATTTGCAAAATAGATATATGCCCGAACCGATCCACCAGGACCAAGAAGGAAGCGTCCGACATCTTTCTATTCTCGGGCTGGGTGGAAAACTACGAGGTCTACTGTTATCCCACATTAGCTGAGGTGGCCAAGCCTCTGACGGACAAGAACGGCGGAGCAAAGATAACCCGAAGTTCTTTGTTTGTAGCCCTGAAGATAAATGCCAATGGCATTCAAGAACTCAAGGATGCCCGTGAGGAACAACCACCCCATTCTGCATTGGCTGAACCCAGTATGCCATTCGTCTTAGGACTGAAATGCTTCGATTGTTGTCTTGGGGTGCTGTACTGCTACAGGACAAAGGAAAGGGTCCCTGAGCTGCCCGATGCCTAGGCGAGTATGAAGTTGTTGGGGCAGAGCTAAAGCGTGAACCACACCATCGAACAAAGAAATGTTCTCGCAGTGGTGTGGGCTTCCAGGCGTTTAGGTTATAATCCTTACCTGTACGGGGCGAGTGAGTATTCTGTTCTGGAACAGAATTAGCCTATACTCCCTCGTCCCCTGGGCTATCGTCCATCTGAATGTCGAGCCTGTTTATCCCTCGTCCTCCAGTGTGATTTTGGCCATCGAACGCAAAGCGTATACGTAGCGTTCACTTTTAGACACATCCCGGGAAAAGATTACAACGTGGAGGCTGATTACTTCAGCCGGATGAGTGCTGATTAAGTTCAGGAATGAAAGAAGTACTACTTGAGAGTGCAAGTGAGTACAGAAACATATTGAGAGGGCTTGAATAGACTGTGCCTCATGGCACAAGCCACTATTGAGGTAGGTTGGGAATTGTCACGAGAGCGTAAAATACTTCGTTTGGAAAAATAATTCATTTCTCCCCACACCATATAGAGAAGTTGGAGTGTATGTCCAGAGTCCAATGCTTCACTACAATGGACCTGTGATGTACCAGTTTGTTATTCGTGTCACCTGCGAGCGCTTCTATCCGTCCGGAGCATATTGCTCCCATGCCCCAATACAATCATTCTTTTTTTGTTCCTCATGTAAAGCTTTCTTTATTCTTTTAATTCGTTGTCCTCCCACGTAGTTACAATATCTGAAGTCTGGTGGACACAGCTGACTGTTCTGATACGTTGCCATCTTGTATTGGCGAAGTGGTGGCACTCGCTTTACGAACTTTGGTAGCGTCGGAGCAGAATCTCAATCTCTGCCCAGCTGGAGCCTTCCTGCTTAAATCCCCTTCTGACGTGGTAGCGTGGACTGTCTTTCACACCCTTACGGTGTGGAAGGAAAGAATTCCGCTTTGAATCCGTCTGTAATCCCTATCCCCCAGCTGGAAGAAGCACCTTAGGTCATCAAGACCAGGAGTCCCACGATCATTGGTGAACCGGGAGCACGTGGTTTTCGGCTGCCTTTCCTTCATCGGATTGGGGGGAGCGGGACCGTTTTCTTACCAGTACGCCCACACGCGCCATTATTGAGGTACACGCCGATATGGTCTGTGCCTTAGAGACAGTAGTCATGGTTATTTTTTTTCTAAACCTCTATCAGTGATAGCTGTGGTTTCTTCTGCCTTAATATGCAAGTTTGGCTGGGACACAACCTTTTTTGAGTGTAACAGCTCCAAAGAAGGGCGTACCTGTTTGGAAGTGGTATCGAGATATGCATTGAGTGGAGGAATTGTTTAGGAACGCTATTCATTTAAATTGCGATTCCGTCCTTAAGTGTGGCTATTGGTGATTGCGGACTAAGTTGGAAAGACTAACTACCATTTAAAATCAATAGTAGCATATTTGATGTTTTCTGAGTATACAGGTCCGAGTCAATGCTTGTATTGCTTAATATGTGAATGGTGGGCCGGAAGGATTTCGTAAGTGTGTAGTTTTATTTCCTTGTTTGTTTCGTAGGGGGTACTTACGGATCGGGTGGGGAATGCTGAGCATGACGAACGCTTACACTTAGATAGACCAACGAGTGTGGAATTCCGCCCGTAATCGCCCCGCAATGTGTGTTTCCGTTCTTTCTATGTTCCTTGGTCCTATATGTTTGTGTGACAGACCGTATGGATGGATTATAGTTGGTTTATTTATTGGATGGTTGATTTGAGACTAAGGATGTATCCTTAGTACGGCAGGTGTCAGTATGTACGATGCAAGGAAGGCCATGAGAACAGGTTAAAAGCAAAGGAAAAAGTGAAAATGTTATTATAGTTTATTTACCCTTGTTTAAAGTACAGTGACATAGTTGACCTTTACGGCACTGTGACCTTCACACGACGCACTGAAGCGCGAACACACTAATGCGACCACACATTGACAAAACGATAAGTAGATACTTTTCTCTTCTGGAGACTGAACTCCGCCGTAGGGCGGAAAAAAGTGCCCATTTGTTTTCCGCAGCTCCGTTCTTGGGACTGGAGCTGAAGGACCAGCATCCGGGACACTGGCAGACGCCATCCGGTTGTCCAGCCACCAGTTCTCTGCATCTGAAGGACGTGAAGGTGTGCTTCACCCATTCGACCGGGACAGCCTTCACGCTCGGACTGGAAGACCAGCCCACTCCTGCACATGAGGACTTGTTAAGTGTGTGCGCCACCTTCACACTGAGACATCTTCGCATCGACTGAGGGAGACCACCCACAGCGGTCTTCGTCCCAGCTTAGGATCCACCTCCCACTTGAACTCCTCGGGCACAGGAGAAGATAGTCGTTCATCGTGGTGCGGTGTGGGTGTGAGGGTTTTGCGTGTGTGTGTGTGGGCCTGAAAGCCGGTCACTGATGGACGTTTTTTTTTTTCTTATTGTGTTGTTAACCCTGACCTATGTCCTGTTTTTGAAGTAAAATGTTTCTTAGTACTGTCTTACTTCCTGTTACTGTTAAGTCCGTTGTAGCGGGTTTAGTGGGTTATGGTTGGGAAGGTAGCGGGAATCCCAGTATAGTGCGGTTTTGTTGTCTATTAATTATACTTGGTCCCTAGGTCAGTTAGTTCTGAATAGTGCTTTTTCTCTTCTATGTGCCCCCATTGGTTGTGTGTGACGTTTCTTTTTCTTCCTCTCTCGCTGTTTTTTCCTCTCCTTGATATGACCTGATACCCATCTTGAGTGCTAGTGAGTAAGTGAATGGTTGTAATGTGAAGTAAAAAGAATTGTTGAAACCTCTTTCTCTTGTGGTCCTGGAGGTGTGAGGGATTGAGTTATCGCTCCGTCTTCTGCACTTGACACGGAATAACCTGTTTTGAAAACCCCCCCTGTCCAGGTGTACCTCGCACGTGACACACACACACACACAGACGACACACACACACCACACACAACCTGGTGTGTTGTGTTGTGTGTGTAGTGTGTGTGTGATGTGTGTTTGTTGTGTTTGTTGTGTGGTGTGTTGTGTTGTGAGTTTGTGTGTTGTGAGTTGTGTGGTGTGTGGAGAGTGTGTGTGGTGTGTGTGGTGGGTGTGTGGCGCTGTCTGTCCTGATCTGTCTGTCTGTGCTCTCTCTCTCTCTTCTCTCGCGTCTCCGGTTCTTTCTCTCTCTCTCTCTCTCTCTCTCTCTCATCTTCGTCTCTCTCTCTCTCTACTCTGCTGTCTGTCTGCAAGAGCGTTG
>CM031622.1:59115970-59170970 GCA_018398815.1 Conus ventricosus | reverse complement strand
GGCCAGATCTTTGCTCACGCTCTGGAAAAGTTGTTCTCTAAGAAGGAGATCTCGCAGTGATTGAAAAGTCTTGTTCGTTTTTGATAAATCGATCCATCGATCCAAACAATGAGTCATACGGATTAGAAACGACGGAAATGATTCTCCTTTGTCATGGCGCACAGAACGGAAACGCTCGCAAAAACGATCAGCAGAACATTGAAATTTCTTGAGGAGTTCTTCTTTCAACTGATCCCAAGTTAAATTTTGTTTCGCCGCGAGTGTGTGGTACAATGTCAAAGCGCTACCCTTAAACAACGACGCAATATACAATGTCCACTTTTCCTTTGGCCAACCACAAGACGTTGCGTGACTTTCAAATCGGAAAAGAAAACTATCGATGTCATCCGTCTTTTCCTCGAAAGGCGGTAACTTTGGAATATATGCCGATTTTGATTGAGGCGTGCTTGCGGAACCGACTGGTGGAGCTGGTGGAGGTTCTCTCGATGCCTGTATTCTTCTAATTTCAGCATCGGTCTCTAATTCTAACTGTCTCAACTTAAATTCCCTCTGTAGTCTATTTTCTTCAGCTTCAGCTTCCCTCTGTAGTCTATTTTCTTCAGCTTCCCTCTGTAGTCTATTTTCTTCTCTCTCTCTTAGCCTGTCTGCCCTATCTATGCATTGTTGTACATAGTTAGTAAGTTTTTCTCCATCAAAACCCAAGCGTTCCGCTTGTTGAACATATTTATCAAAATCATCCATAATGAACCGATATAAACACAAAACAATTTCTAAGTATGGATAAAAATAAGGCGATATATGATGATGCTATATGTTTCACAAAACGTAATTATAATATATACAAATAAAGAATTCAATTTCCGGTATAAACAGAAAACACCTTACTAAAACAGGATAGATATGAAATCCAAGGAATATATTTTTCCAATAGTAATTTGCACAAACTGCTATCAATTTAGAATTTAAAAAAAAATTGAAGTTCAATGCTAATCTGTTTTTCCTAAGAAAGGAAAAATAAACACAATACTAAAGTTTTCTGGAAATAAATTCTTTAGAAAGTTTAAGTTCTTAAATGTTCTTGTTGTCAGTCTTTCTTTCTTAATTTCAAATGAGTTTACAACACAGATGTATCGCCTTATACAGAAAATGAATTTAAACTTACAAAACAAATGGAAGCACAAACAATTAAAAAGAGGGGAAGAAACACAAACTAGCGGAAATCCTACCTAAAAGATGAAAATGTTGAAAAGAAAACTAGATAGGAGCTTATTGATGAGAAGGTTTAAGAGGTTTTGAAAAAGGGGGTGAAAAGGAAATGTAAGGATACACAGGATCGGAACAGTGAGACGAAATCAAGAAAAGCAAAAGAAGCCCTCAGACAGCACCCTAGTGGTCACTGTCTCCGTGAAACTGGAGACGGGAAAAACAAATCATGCCCAATAAACACACTACAGTGATAATACAAAATAATTAACAATCAATCAATAAATGTACAATCACCCAAACGCAAAGAAAAAAAAATCACAACACCAAAAAAACAATAGAAAATTTTATTAGGAGGAGTCTTCCCCGCACTTGTCTACCTCTGTCCTGTTGAAGGAGACAAGGTCGGTTTAAACTCTGGGAAAAGGGGACTATTTGAAATGAAACGATAGGACAGAGAAAGAAAAAACAACAAAATAAACCTAATAAGGGCGATCACGGCTGCTCCCACTCTTGAACTAACCGCTCAATGTAGCGAGAAGCGGTGGGGCTCACCGATCGGGGAAAAGGACAAAATAAGGAATCAACAAACAAAAAAAACACTATCAAAACTCAGAGTCAGAAATAAGAGAGAAGTCCTCACTCGCACTGAAAATAAACTCACTCACATACATAAACATAAAAAAATTGCAAATACACAATAAATAATTAAACTTTTTTTTTTCCTTTCCCTCAAACCCTTGAGGGTACAAGTCAAAATCTTTTATCTTTTTTTTCCTTCCCCCAAACCCTTGAGGGTACAAGTCAAAATCTTTTTTTTTCCAGGCCCGAGGGCACAAATAGAAATCTTTTTTTTTTCTTTTTCCCAGGGGAAACAAAACGGCAGCTACGTCGGGCTCGTCGGGGTCACCACTGTCACACTGTCACTTTTGCACACGCGCATTCATGACAGCATTTACTCCATACGCACACGCAATCTTTCCAATCAACCAAAAGGCGCACTACCGAATGTTTTTTCTTCTCCCCCTCTCCTTCGGGAAAACACTTTACTAAATCACATCAAACAATTTATAAACAGATTTTATGCATGTATCTCTCTGTACCCTGAGAGATAAATTATACCATTCAATACTCTATACAGACATGGCCTTCACATTACATTAGCCCAAAATCCAGACCCGGAGAATAAATAACTCCAGTACTCATTGATGCCACGCTTGCATCAAACACAAGACTTCATACTATCATGATTCCCTGTCTCTCACAGACATCGTATCGCCCCTTGATTTTCTCCCGTCACTGGAGATATGATTTCCGACTCCTCTTCCTCGACTTCTCCTGTCACTGGAGAAATGAAGAGTTCCAACTCCTCTCCCTCGACTTCTCCTGTCCCTGGAGAGATTACGAGTTCCGACTCCTCTCCCTGGAGTCTTTACTTGTAGGGGCTGAACTACCGGTGTGTTCCTCACACCATGGCCATCTTCAACCACCTCACGGGTTGAAAGGTAAAGGGTGAAGGGCGAAGGGTAAAAGGTGAAGGGCTGGTAATGACTGGTCAGCAACGAGGACCAGCGTCCTGACAGGTTCGAGTCTATAGGCCAT
Source organism: Conus ventricosus (assembly GCA_018398815.1). Taxonomy (NCBI): domain Eukaryota; kingdom Metazoa; phylum Mollusca; class Gastropoda; order Neogastropoda; family Conidae; genus Conus; species Conus ventricosus. Next base: position 59,168,165 of record CM031622.1, on the reverse strand, counting down.
CTGCTGGGCTAAAACTGATTCTTTCCTCCCTCCTCCTAGTGAGTGCATACTCAGTGTTCAAAACACATGACCAGCACCTTACCAGCCCTTGTTAAACTATCTCTCAGTGGTCACTTTCACCCAATGACCACCGTTGTTTATTTTATGAGTCATTCTCACAATTATTTGGGGACGCCCGCTACACTAGTCAAGCCACATGAATATTCTTCCTTTTTATTAGTGGCATGGGGAAATGATTCATATCACTACTACATGTGATGGAGCGTCACATGCCTTGATGTGAGGCTACGTCACATGACACTAATCCATGATTTTTTCCCATCCGGCCCTCGCCCCGCTTAGCGACTAAGCATGACTAGCGCCTAAGCATGACTAGCGCCTAAGCATGACTAGCGACTAAGCATGACTAGCGACTAAGCATGACTAGCGCCTAAGCATGACTAGCGATTAAGCATGACTAGCGACTCAAACTTACCCAGCTTTTAACAAACATAGATATCTTTAACAAAACACATGGACGCAGCTTTTAACAAACATAGATATCTTTAACAAAACACATGGACGCAGCTTTTAACAAACATAGATATCTTTAACAAAACAAATAGATGAGTTGCTTCTCCATTAACATTGATGCATAGATGACTTTAAAGGAACAAAAATTGAAACAAGAAACAAGACTAAATGAATCGATCACAAAAAGAAAAAAAAAGCCACCGCACACGTGCAGACGCATAGAAAGCGATCCTCCTATTAGGTATGAGAGAGAGAGAGAGAGAGAGAGAGAGAGAGAGAGAGAGAGAGAGAGAGAGCTTTACAAACCGTATTTATAATTTTCCAATATTGGTATGCTACCGACAGCTATGGTTTTAAAGTTAACTAGCAACAGTGTGTCATTAACGCCTGTCCGCAGGAGAGAGAGAGAGAGAGAGAGAGAGAGAGAGAGAGAGAGAGAGAGAGAGAGAGAGAGAGAGAGAGAGAGAGAGAGAGAGAGAGAGTATTACACTCCTTTTCTAAAATGTTAATATACTAAGGTGGTAATTAGAGAGAGAGAGGGGGGGGAGACCGGGGGGGGGGGGGGGGGGGGGGGGAGGGGGAGAAAAAAGAGAGAGCGAGAGAAAGAGGGAGAGAGAGTAGCCTATTACACTCCTTTTCTAAAATGTTAATATACTACATAGTGCTGAGAGAGAGAGAGAGAGAGAGAGAGAGAGAGAGAGAGAGAGAGGAGAGAGAGAGAGAGAGAGAGAGTATTACACACCTTTTCTAAAATGGTAATATACTACTTACTGCTGAGAGAGAGAGAGAGAGAGAGAGGAGAGAGAGAGAGAGAGAGAGAGAGAGAGGAGAGAGAGAGAGGAGAGAGAGAGAGAGAGTATTTCACTCCTTTTCTAAAATGTTGATATACGACATAGGCCTACTACTACGGTGTTAATTAGACAACAACAACGCATCAATAATATCAACATACTGCACACATTTTCATGATGTGACTACAATGCATGAATAGAATAAACACTATTAGAATCAGTTATCAGTGAGCGACAACGCATTCGTAAAATCAATAATCATACGCTTATTTATCATGATGTGTGTGTGTGTGTGTGTGTGTGTGTGTGTGTGTGTGTGTGTGTGTGTGTGTGTGTGTGTGTGTGTGTGTGTGTGCGCGCGCGCATACGTGTGTACGTGCAAAAGCACGCGCGCGCGCGTTTGTGTGTGTGTGTGTGTGTGTGTGTGTGTGTGGTGTGTGTGTGTGTGTGTGTGTGTGTGTGCACATACATGCGTGAGTGCGTGTATGTGTATGTGTGCGTTCGTGCGCACGTGTTTGTGTGTGTATGTGTGTGTGCGTGCGTGTGTGTTGCGTATATTTGATATGTGGGCCATGTGCCTGAAGAGAGAGAGAGAGAGAGAGAGAGAGAGAGAGAGAGAGAGAGAGAGATGTTTTTTTCTGGGTGCTGTTTTTTTCTGATTCAACACTATCACCAGGAGTTAGAATCAGAAGCAATGAGGATGGACTGGAGGGATCTTCGTGGCAGTTGCGTTGACAATCATGGTACCGGTAGGTACTTCCTTGTAATAAAATGTGTTTCGTGCTCGCATATCTAGTTGACATGCAGGAAGTTACACACACCGCGTGTGTGACAGCGTGTGTAAAATGGTTGAAAAGTAATGTTTACTTTTAATTAGCATCCACATAAGCATTAAGGTTCTGTTGGAGAGGTAAACCAACATGTTGAAAAAAGATTTAAAACTGAAGTCGCACATAGAATTAATTTTTTTCTAGTTTTGCTGTCTACTCGAGGAAGTGGGAGGGTCTTTGTCTTGGGGGCGTGGTCTAAGAGGCATCTGTGAACAGGCGACGCGTGTCCGATACTAAACTGTGCTTCTCCTACAGGGTATCTGAGCTGCAGAAAGCGCATGCATGAAGAAAACTTAGCGTTTTGTCTAAGCCTGCTTAAAATTATAACGGCAATCGTTAGAACAACGAACAACCGGCACTTTATCGATTGATACCTTCGAAACAGCTGCTGTGCCTCGATCCCATATGTGAGGTCAAGGAGCATGCATTATCACAATCAATGTTCTCTCACACAATACCCTGTATCTTTCGGGTGAATAGAACTTCTAGAAGAATGTACAATTTTAGTTTTATTGCGCAATAAACCCACCGGGTGGCTCAGTCGTTTTCCAAAAACAAAAGCGAAGGACACAAATCTGGACAATTTTATTAATACATGTTCTGGCGTTCGCTGCCATGACGTTTCATCGCGGGAAATACGATTTCGCGCCATTTGCCGTAATGCTTTGTTGGGAAAAGTTATCGTACTTCCCAACGCAATCTGCTGATGTCTGCTGAGGAAGAAAATCAGCGTCATCTGTTATGCATTTGATGTGTTTACGGCCTAAAATTCATTGGATTGCTTGAGGACAATCTCTGCTATTGCTCTGACTGTTCATTGTGTTAAAGTATATATTTGTTTATTGTGAAATATTAACGGGAATATTTTTACCGATGGAACGGAAGTAAGATTTTGTGCTTTTGACAGCTGCGACGAAAGGGTGCGTGTCCCGAGGTCCACGCATTTTAACGGATCAGCCCGGGAAAAAGATGCCAAGGAAGCAAACCCTTGTGCACAGAAGGGGGCTGGATATTGTGAAACAAGAACCTGTGGAAATTACGACGAATCCCCACGTTATCAGCGTTACGGCAAGTCACTTTTCGCCTCCTCGGAACAGGTCCAGTGATTTGGGTTCTGCTCGGACGATCAAAACAGAGTCTACTGGAGTGTGTACACCTCAGTCGGCCACTTACAGCCCATTATCCTGCAAACCGACTCTAGGAAGACCTCAGGTAATGTTTGGTATTTAAGTATAAATTGACGTATGTAAATATGCTATTCTTCTAAGGCTTCTGTGTCGGCCTGTTTTTGACCTGAGCTGAGGTAAAATCGCAAGGTCGGCGTCCCCGAACCTGAAATGACATAGGCCTAACATCGACTTCCTCCGTGCTACCACCACCCCTCTCGGATGCGGTTATCCCAGATAATGCGAGTTGAAAAATTAGATGTGACTTTGTATATAAGAGATGGCATCTTGTTAAGCTTGTTGGCACACTTGCTTAGAATCAGACCGACAGAGAAAAGGCTGAGGTGCATAGCATTTTTTTCTTCTCTCAAGTGGATTTATTGCTGAAGATTTAAAATAACATTCCCTGCTCCCCCAACAATGATCACAACCGACTTTTCTATTTATTTATTTATTGATTGATTATTATTTTTGTTTTTGTTTTGCATGTTGGCAAAAACAATCCAGAACATGAATACAACATGAAAATAGATGGTGGAAATAGGCTGGTACAGAAATGTGAGGAAGAAAAGGATCTGGGTGTAATCTTTGATAAAGATTTACTTTTTGATACTCACATTCAAAAGTGTATAAATAAAGCAAACCAAATGATTGGATTAATAAAAAGAACTTTTATTTACCTAAATAAAGAAACGTTTTTAAAGTTATATAAAGCTATGGTTAGACCGCATCTTGAATATGGCAATATAATCTGGTACCCACACTTGAAAAGACAGTCAATAGCAATCGAAAGAGTACAGAGAAGAGCTACTAAAATCTTGCAAGAATGTACAAACATGTCTTATACAGATAGATTAAATTACTTAAATTTGCACTCTTTAAAAGGCAGACGTGTTAGAGGGGATTTGATTGAAGTGTTCAAAATATTTCACCAGCAAACGGACATACAGTGGGACTATTTTTTTGAGACTGTTAAAACAGATAGAACAAGAAATTCGGAAGGCAAAATATTTGTTAAGCAGTTTCATACTAATATGGGGAGATTCAAGTTCAGTAACAGAGTTATTGCTAACTGGAACAGTTTGCCAACTGCACTTAAATTTGCTAAAAATACTAACGTTTTTAAGAATTTGCTGGATGAAGACTTGAAATTTAAAGTACAGTTTAGAAGCTTTGATGAATAAGAAGGAAAATTTATATTGCATGCATTTTCAACCCTGTCATAAAAGTAAAATAACACGAGGGGACATTGAAAGGCTTAACGGCCTATGTATTGATTACGTCCCTACACACTACTACTACTACTACTACTACTAGAGGAATGTAGATCTGGTCTTTATTTCATCAGAGGCTAAGGCTAGCATTTCCTCAGAAACTTCTGTACGATGAAACAAGCAAAGAAAGCAAAATTCCAAACAGGCCTATAGGCCTAAGGAAGCAGAAGGCAAGCTAATATTCTGAAAGGTCGTAAAACTGATTCTTGAATTGGTGGAATATGCAGACCAGTTAGGCCTAGTTAGTCTCACAGCAGTAGACTCTAGTGTGCAAGGTGTGCGAAAACCTGAGTACCGATGCTTGGAATGAACATTTACTTTTCATTTTCAGTAAATTGTCTGCCAGTTTGGGTACACATCAGGCAGGTGGTTTACAAGCCAGCCTTTAAGCAGTATAAATGAGTGGATGTTGATGCAAAATGGTGATGTTCCCATTGGTTAGTGAGATTATTGCACAAACTGAAGGGTTATGGCATTCAAGACAAGCTTCTTGATTGGAGTACAGATTTCCTCTCCAGTAAAACCCAGTTGTAATTTGATGCAGAAGATGCAAAAGGTGGGGAGTGTATGGGTTGCTGGTGGTGGTGCGCAGGGCTGTGTTTTAGAATTTGCCTTGTTCATGTAGGCCTACATTATTGATTTCATGTCAGACATTGTTTATTTCCGTTAAAATTTTCAGATGCACAGAATGGTCGAATGACATACTTTGTTGTATACTGTGCTTTTGCACAGTATGTTGATTGCTTAGGTAATAGTAAGTGATATCCAAGGTTATAGCAGGCTTGTGTAACTGTTGGGCATATCCTCAAATGTCGTCTTGTCAAACTGCTCAAAGCTGTATGTTGCACTTGCAGACAGATTGCAAGTCCAGCCACAATATTACATTTTTCTTAGGTCTGCAAGTTCTAGTTGGAGCATATGGTTTCTTGTTCTACTTAAATTACAAATGATATCATATAAATTATGTTCCTATTCATGTCACACACACACGCATGCACACACACACACATGACACACACAGAGAACTTTAAAGTGCATTAGAAAACATGTACATTTTGTCTGTTCCTGTTTGGGTGTGTAAGAGAGGGGAAGAGAGTGTATACATGTGTTAGATAATGTCCTGGATGAGTATGAATGAAAATAAAAGGAAACTGGAAGTAAAAAAGCAATAGAAACTTAACACTATAAGTATATCAGTAATGATATAAACCTCCAGACAGAAAGTGACAGTGGCACTGGCAGAAGTCCGGAACTCTCAAATTTTCACCTGCAAGTCCCTAGACCGAATAGTCTCTCTGGGGACCCCGAGACCCCTGAAATTTATAAGCAACTGTTGAGAGCCCTGGTAGAATTAATTCTTGAAACTCGTTTTAATGCCAGAAAATGTTTAAGAACAGAACAGTGGAAAGTACAGTCCAAAAGACTAAAATGAAATATAACGCTGATTATGAAAAATTTACCTTAGTCTCAGAATATGAAACTTGAGAGGATTTTGCTATCCATCAGTATTGAAGGCACATTTAAACATAAAGTACAGTTTTTGTTAAAGTAAGCAGAATTACTAGAATGATTAACTGTTCATATTACAACGAGAATACAAGTGTGCCAAACCCACTTGGGTCCAGTGGTGGTTGAGTTGTTGAGGATCTGTGTGCATTCACGTCTGCCCCTTTGTTTCCAGGATGTATTTTAGTAAAGTTTTTGAATTGATTAATGTTTGGGGACCAGTCTAATCCAGAATAATAAGAGGCATTAGTTTTATAACTCTAGACAACAATTTCAACATTAAGGTGTATGAAACTTGAAATTGCAGTGCATGTTTAAAGTAGAAGTTAAATGCATGAGTTACATACTAACTTATTTAGATTCATGATTGATGTTACATAGGTTATGTTTTGGGTGGCCAAAAAATGTGAGAGTAAGGAATTGTTACGGGACGGTTGTTCACAGTACACTGTGTTAGTGTGACTGTGTGACAAGATACACAGAATAATAGGTTTAATGATAGTTATGTTTACACCAATTACAGGTTGATGGAATTTGTTACATTTACATTATTACAGTGTGTGCATGTACACTTAGTTGTACACATTTGGGAGTGTTTTTTGTGTTTATGAGTTGATTGTATAGTGCGTTCATATTGACTTGGAAATGACCTGTATGCATTCAAGTGTGCTTTGCATGTTTCAGAGTTAACTGTGTGCATATAGACTTGAAAATAAGTTCAAGCTGTCAAGTTAAATAGTGTTGACACATCTAAAGTTACTAGTCTATACTCGAAGATTTACAGACGTATACATCTTTCTCTTGTCAAGCATCAGCAAACATGGAATAGATTCCATAACAATTTCCCAGCACATTCCTGGTTTTAAATGTGGCCTTAAAATTCACCCCTCTCAGTCAGCAATAGTGATTGCGGTTATGTCCTTCTAAACAGTATTATGTACTTCATATATATATATAATGTGACAAGTGTGATCATTATGTGAGTATCCATCTGTGCATATGAGTTTTATGGAGAAACGTTTTATATCATTTATTGGGTGGATTTTTGTGTGGACATGTGTAACGTGTGATGTACTATGTAAGATATGATGTAAACATTTTTTTTTTTCCAGAAGCATAATGGTTGTCAGGATATTGTGCTGCATAAGTTTGTATTGTTATATATTCTAATGGCCATTTCTTCTCTTATTTTTTCCTGCCCACCAGTGTGCTTCAGTCTTACCTTAAATTTAAAAAAAGAAAAAATCAGATCGTGGGTCTACAGAACCTAATAAAAACTGAAAAATGTTGCCAAGTGGCAGAACATTTTTAACCGACACAGGTCCAGGTGGATGCATCTTCAACCACAGTTTTTCCTTCATTACCAAACTTACTTACTACTTTGTCTTGTCTGCACTGCTGAACTGACACTGTGACAGCTGTGGTAGTGGCTTGGAAATGGTTTCTCAGTTTCAACAGAAACTAGCTTCCCTCGTCCCTGTTCTTCTGTCGAGTCCATTGTAATCGGCAGTACAAACCATCTTTTCCTCTTTAAAGACCTGTGACTTGTCTTTTAAACCTTCAGTCCATTATTCTTTTATGGCATTCTGCATTATGGTGGCAGCGAGGCAGTCGTCCAAGTTGCGAGAAACTTCTTAGAATTAAAGAACAGATCCTTAAGACTTAGCTGTATTTAGTATAGAAATCTATGTTAGGCAAAAATATGATGAATGTTACGAACTACGAAAACAGACTTTGAAAAAAAAAAGAATCAGGAGATAAAGTCTTCAGTGATAATTGCACTAGCAGCATATAATTATTACATTTGTGTGCTATGAGTCTGACCAAAGAGCAACAGCTCTCGCTAGCTTTTGTGCGCAAACTTGCCTAGAAATGTAGAATGGATGTTGGTGGAACTACAGCAGGGGCTGCAGGCTCTAAGCTGTCAAAAGAAACTGATGAGTGAGCCTGAGTTTGTGCCAGAGTATGCTGACAAATAGGTTCTGAACGTAATTTGTTTTGGAAGTCTTTTTCATGGTAGGTACTGTAAGATTAGATGTCCCTCTGCTGTCTACCTACCTTCTGCTGTGTGATGACTGTTGATAGAAACGAAATCCCCCCCCCTTCCCCCCCCCCCCTTCCCAGGCCTCCCGGGGCCACTTCAATCTCCCTCCTTTCTGCTTTTACAAAATTTAAAAGATGTGTACACACATAAGAGGAAATACACTTATTTTAGTTAAAAGGTACACCAGTAGCAGTTTTGTGGTAAACAGGTCTAAAAAAAACAGAGAAAAACAACAACAAAAAAACGGTGCGTCAAAGATCTGTCAAGAGGTATAGCACATGCAACTGAAACTCTTGACAGTGTAAGAAAGCTTTTACAGTACCATCTTCGGGAACCATAAAGAGGAAAACATTTTGTTTTTAAGAAATGTTATACTCTGGTCAGACATGTAGTTCTGGTCTTAAGTGACTACTGTTTTTGCATAGCATTAAAAGTATTTTCGGTAGAGTGAATATGGCTGAGCGCTACCGACAGAGAGAGAGAGTTGCTTTTGTCGCCCATTAATCATAAAGGGCCTTATCAAGGCTGTCACCTGATTGAAGTAGTCAGAGTAGATTAAAAAAAAGAGTACACACACACACACACACACACACACACCACACACACACACACACACACACACACACACACAACTTCTCATTAAAACAGATTTTCTTATAAAAAGAAAAAAAGAAAAGAAAAGAAAAAAGTTGACCAAAATCTTTCGTCTTCAACATCTGAGGTGAAAAATGTGCTGCACTACTGCAGTGTACAATCAAAGGTGCCCATGGTTGTACGGATACATTTTTTTTAATTGCAGGTTATCATGGAAACCATGTTCTGAAATGTTCTACCTGATGCACCTTTTTGTTTATTTCCACCCATGCACTTAACTGTGGATATGATAATGACATTGTTCCAAGACAGATATCCCACCACCTATAGCTTTTTTTTTCTTTTGTTGTATTAATCATTATTATCATAGTTTATTTATGTATGTATCAGTTGTTGTTTTTTTTAAGAAGATTTACATTTTTTGTTTGGATAAAACTGTAGTTGGGAAGATTCAGACAAGCTTTACTTTGATGGCGTGGTTTTGAATTATAGAGACTTGCTGTCTGTTGTCATTGCAGGTAAAACGGAAGCTTGAACTTGAGGACGGCTTCAAAACACCAAGCAGCTGTAAGAGAAGACGAAGTTTTGCAGACGGCAGTCCCAGAGGTCAGTTCTGCATTTCGTTTTTGTGTGTGCACAAGTTTGGCTGCAAATATTTCACCTGTGTCATTGGTTATCATCATCTTTATTATGTGAGACACTGGACTGAATACTCTTGAAATGACTGTTCAAAAGTCTTTCAGTTAAATTAGTTTTGTGTTATGGTTTTTTTTTGTGTTGTTGGTTTTTGTTTGTTTGATTGTTGTTGTTTTTTTTGTCAAGTGGAAAATGGCGATTTTTCTTTTTCTTGAATTAGCAGTCAGCCTTATTTTCTGTGCCAGTCCAGTATCACCAATCTGACATTGCTCATTCCTGCTCCCTCTCCACAGCCGTATCTAGGAATGCGTGAGCCAAGCAATAGTAAGGGCAGATTGGTGACACAGGATACAATACTGAAAAAGTAAATGAGAAGATCTATGTCCCGTGATGATGTCAAAGAATTCTGATCTGGGGGTCAGGTGACTGTTTAGAAATCAAGCCTTGCGCATGTATAGAGGATAAAGTGAATGAAGATCTATCTTGCTCATCTGCATCGTCCATCGTATGACAGAGAATATCCTTCTAAAATCAAAATGGTTAATGCTGTTTTGTTTTGTTTTAAATCGAAGTGGCACACTCAGGTTACTGGGAGGTGATTTAAAAGTGAACAGAAAAGTTAGTTGTTTCTAGTAAATGCTTCATTTCAAGATAAAAGGAGTTGATGTAAATTGAAAACAGGAATGTTGATTCCCAGTTGTTAATATATAGCTTGCTGGGAGCTGATGTAAACAGGTTGTATTTGCCAGATGATTAGCTTCCTAAGATAACTAGCTGATTCGAACAGATCTGATTTAAAAAAACAGTAAATGAACTATCAAAAGGAATAAGCGCAGCAGAACTTGAATTACTAAAGAAGGTACAGTTCTCCATGCAGAGGGTTGGAGTGATGTTGCCATCTCTGCTGGTTCGTTTGTGAACAAGATCACACGAGGTCAAAGCTGTCGGAAAGATATTGTTTCCAGAGGATGAACCTCTTTGACATTAGGCGCATATTCCAATCACAGGGTGGATCCATGCCTTTTCTTTTCTTTTTTTTTTCTTTTTTTTTTTTTTTGAGTGAGAAAAGTTCAATAGAAATAATGCATATAAAAATATAGATCTTAGTTTTCGGGTTGGGGGGTGGGAGAAGGCTGGCTGTAGTTTTCTAAGATGTCTTGCTACTGACTTGCTGAAATGTGATGCAGATTTTCTGTAGGGTTTGGATGCTTTTATGTGACAATTTTTAGTGACGTTTTGATGGAGGAGCTGGGTGTTTTATTAGATTCTGAAAAAGAAAAAAAAGAGGGTTTGGTCAAGTTGTCCAGAACATATTTTTAAGGAGGGGAAGGACGTGGGAGAAATATTTCAAAACCTCACCCACTGTATCTTGATATTCTGTGTCTGTATACGGACATTTGAAGACTTGGTTAGAGTTTCTTGTTATGACACATGTGTTTGGTACTAAGATAATTTGGGGTTTACATGTCCAGTGGTGGTAGGGAAAACAGGTATGTAAATTATAATCCATGCTTCGTGTGCAATAGGTTCCTCAACAAGATCACCATTAGAAAAGACTCGCTATGACACATCACTGGGGTTGCTGACCAAGAAATTTGTGGGCTTGCTCCGAAATGCGCCTGACGGGGTAAGTTGTTTTTTCCAAAAATGGTGATGTTCATACTTAATAGTTTCTGTCCTATATTTATAACCATTTTGTAGTGAGGTTTTGTAAATTACATGGTATGATATGAAGGCTTGGAGAGATTCACTGCGGCTGTCATTTTACAGTAGCAGTGACCCTGATTATGCAAGTTCAGAGGTTGAGATTTTGATGTCGGGGTCGAATGATTTATGATGAAAATGAAGGGTCGGTTTTGAAGATGTTGGGCGTGGTTCAAATTACCTCATTGAGGTGGGGGACAGGGACTTAATTTCCCAATTTTTTTTCTACCTGTGAGATTTGTTTGGTTTGCTAACTTGGAACTTGGGGCCTCCTGACATGACCTTTGCTGACTTGACGTGATAGCTAAGCTGAATCAGTCAAGAGAGTTAATATACATTAGGACATGTATGATTGAAATTTGATTAAAAACTGTAAAACTACAAAATGTTGCCACTTAAGAGCACACTGTACTATTGTTTGAAAAGGCTGATTTATTTTGAACCGAGGAGGCTAGTTTTGTAGGCATGCTCAAATGATTTGCAAGCTGCACGTGGTCAGTGCTCATTGGCTAATGTAGCTAAAAGAGAGCTAATCAAAACAGATGATTCAGTACACTTCCGCTGGAAAGTTTCTCATTTTGTAGCTGCAGCTTCTGGCTGTAACCTTGTGAGAGAAACTTCTTTTATCAATAGATGTAGCAAGTAAGCAACATGCAAAGCGTGATAGTTTTTCTTTTCTTTGTATTTTTTAATCAGATGATGATTGCATATATATAGATTCATAATGAATTGTCTGAATACAGATTCAAGAGTGCACCTTGTTGGTGATTTTTTTGTTTGTTTTGTTTTCTTTTGAGGATTACTAGGGTGAAGAGTTCACTTCTGGATTGGGGGAGTGGGCACTATTTGGTATGAGGATCCATGGTTCTTCCAATTTGCATCTTGGCAGATGAAATACGAAATGATCAGCATGATCTGGTGTCCATTTGCTGCCAGTATTTCCCTTCAGTCAGTGGTGTTTCTGTAACTGGTCACTGTTGTGTACAGGTGTCCATTTGCTGCCAGTATTTCCCTTCAGTCAGTGGTGTTTCTGTAACTGGTCACTGTTGTGTACAGGTGTCCATTTGCTGCCAGTATTTCCCTTCAGTCAGTGGTGTTTCTGTAACTGGTCACTGTTGTGTGCAGGTGTCCATTTGCTGCCTGTATTTCCCTTCAGTCAGTGGTGTTTCTGTAACTGGTCACTGTTGTGTGCAGGTGTCCATTTGCTGCCTTATTTCCCTTCAGTCAGTGGTGTTTCTATAACTGGTCACTGTTGTGTACAGGTGTCCATTTGCTGCCTGTATTTCCCTTCGGTCAGTGGTGTTTCTGTAACCAGGGTTCATACGCCCCCTTATTTTCTTGAAAAGTGCTTGAGATTTGACATGACCATTTCAAGGCCTGGAAAAGTACTTAAAAATAAGCTGAAGGCCTAACCCCCCTGGAAAAGTCCTTGAAATTTCAAAATCGGTCACAATCTGTCCTCTCAAAGCAAGGAAGTGACTGTCACTCAAGAAAATGTTTTTTATACGAAATAAATCACAATCTCTGTCACTCCATGTGGCTTCGTGATCGCCGATCCCGTAGCAACCGACAACAGCCTAGCTGAAGCAGAAGGGAAGTAACTCGTCAGTGACTAGTGTTTGACTTACTATAGACGTAAGTGTAGAAGCCAACAGAGTTCTTTCCCTTTGGTTACCATCGGGGTTGTGTCGACGGTCGATGTTTTGCGCCAAATAGTGCTACTGAGCCTGCAAGATGGGGAAAGGAGACTGCGTTTTCAATGATATGTGGTCAGCTCTGTGCTGGTTGTGTTAAACTGTAAAGTCACAGTGTAATTCAGAGAAAACAATGACAACTGTACCTGCCTTCTTCTTCCATCTACTGGACCTGACCAGTTGTGCTAGCATGAATACGAGGTAAGAAATGATGTTAAGTTAATGATTGATAGTAACAGGCTGCTCATAGAGTTTAATAAACATAACTTTGCAAGAAAGTTGTTAATTGCTACCCCTTGAATGAAGCTGCTAACCCCTGGAAATTCCCTTGAAAACCCCTTGAACTTTTTTTTCTGATATCTGTGGGAACCCTGTGTAACTGGTCACTGTTGTGTACAGGTGTCCATTTGCTGCCTGTATTTCCCTTCGGTCAGTGGTGTTTCTATAACTGTTCACTGTTGTGTGCAGGTGGTGGACTTGAACCGTGCCTCTGAGCAGCTTGAAGTGCAGAAACGGCGCATTTATGACATCACCAATGTGTTGGAAGGGATTAACCTGATTCAGAAGAAGTCCAAAAACAACATCCAATGGCGGTAAGTACACAGCAGGTCCAAAAACTGTGGACAGACAGTCAGGGAATAATGCTACCCATGCTGAGCTGCCGGAGCAGAATGTACAGAAATAACTGCTGTGATCAAGGTTTTCTTTGTTTCACCACCAGGTGGTGTGTTTTTACTATTGCTTTGAACTGTTATTGTCCGTCTACCTGTTGTGGTGTGTATTTACTATTGCTTTGAACTGTTATTGTCTGTCTACCTGTTGAGGAGTTGGTCTTCTTTTGGTTATCATAGTGGTTGTTTGGGAAGAGCTGTGAAACAAAAATGATATTTCATTCAGTCAGGCTGGTTTGTGCTGCTACCAGAGAGAGAATCCATGTTTTTTGTTCACCTGTATAATCTGGTGCTGCTGGCTATAAAAACCTTGACTTGAATACAGATGATTTTGTCCTGGGCTTCTTCATTAAGAATATGGGGGTCAATGTAGACCATGCCAGACCTGCCTACCCTTCCGTAATCGTCCGTAATCTTACGGAAATTAACCCCCCATTACGGAGGTACGATTTTCCGTGCGAAATTACGGAAAAGAAAATTGAAAAACTACGCAAATTCCAGACTCGAAAAATTGTCGACTGCTAGACCTTTCCGAGACCACAGAGTAACTTCCCTTGACTCAAGCCGAAACCACAGATGGTTCGGAACTTGCGATTGGTCAATGTGGTGCTGTGGGCCAACACGACGCGCCATCACATCTGTGCGCGCCATTCGAAGCCTTTTGTTCAGCCATTGTAAGACAAAGTTTCAACCGATTTTTTGCCGGCGATTGTGAAAATGGCGGAGAAATCTTCTAAACGTTTGCATGAAACCGACGACGAGGGTTCGAAAACCACTGTGCCACAACGGAAGAAGGCGAAGTGTTCCGAAGTAAATACACGCGGACTTGGCCTTGTCTTTTGCAATCCAAAAAACATGGACCTGGATTTGTATACTGCTCGGTGTGCAATTCAGACTTCTCCATCGGACATGGGGGAGCAAATGACTGCAAGCGCCATATCTCGGGGAAAATGCACAAAGAGACAGCTGCGAGTGCCTCCAGTCAGAAGATCACATCGTTGTTTACGAAATCCAGCGAGAGCAGCCGTCAGACCCACACACGGAAGATCACCAACGCAGAAAGACTGTTGTGTGAGCTGATCTGCGAAAACAACTTGTCCCTTGTCCCATCTCAAGAGTGCCTACTCCAAGCAGCAGGCACAATACAAGGCTTAGTGCAACACACACACACACACACACACACATTTTTGTATATTTTTTTGGGGAGGGGGGGGGGTACATTAGGTTCTTCATCAGTGGTGTCATCTGTGGTGACTGCTGTGTAAGTTACAAACTGTCAAGTATATCACCTTTGAATTGACCTGAAACTCCTGTCCTGAGTCCGTCATCAGCCATCATCCCAAGGTATTTTAATTCTGCTTTGTTGTTTTTGTTCCTTTTTTACTGTTTATATTTTTTGTTAAAATGTTAAAAATGTAGTTGGAGTTTTGTACACATTATTTGTTCAAAAACGCCGTGTATTACGCGTCTGTGGAATTACTGAAGGAAAATGCAAAATTACTGAAAATCTCTGTGGTTAGTACTGATGAGCATAACATGAGGTAGGCAGGTCTGCCATGCAAATTTTCCTGAATTGATGCAGAATTCATGATGACTGTGACTTAGATGACCTAGATGGACCAAGACATGCCAGTGCAAGTGAGTGAAGATAATCAGTCACAAATATTAACAGCCAGAGACATGCACTTCAGACTACATCCACTTCGAAACCTGTCATACAACATTTTGAGCGATTTACACCAAGATTTTATGGGCGTTTTTGTTGCTGTTTTTGTCTTTTATATTTATTTTTTTGCCTTTGTTTAGTTTGTGTACTGCTTTAGGAATCTACTACTATCTAGTAGATGAGCAACTTTCCTGCACATAACTTAAAAGAGTTAAAATGTTAGATGGCCCGGCAATTATAGCAGAGTGTTTGCTGGGTGTTGGATGTATATTAGTTTAATGTGCAGTGTCTGTCTGGTGAGGCGCATGCCAAAGTTTTGTCTAGATGAGGTCAAAATATCTTCAGGTTTTCGTTACGCATCTTAAGGCCGTCTACATTTGCAACGGCTTGAAGAAGCCTGTTTGGGACGATGCATGTCTCCAGCCCGTCTTTAATGAAGGATGAACATTTTCCCACTTGTTGTTTCATTATCTTTGGAAGTGATCCAGCAGACCAGCCTTAGCGCTTGTGTCCACAGACCCCGCACAGACCGTACAGAAAAAGTGCGGTTGCGTTCAACACTATATTTTACTACTAGACTTGTCCACAGCAGCCAGTCCGCTACGCCCAGACTTTTTCCTGTTCCGCACAATCTGGGTGGCGTCAAGCATGCCAGACATTTTCTGGTCTGTACGGGCAGAAAAGGTCGTGATTTGCGTGCTGTCGTCACTGTACACACACATCCGGCCCTGGCCTACACAACACATTCTTCAAATCTGTGCAGAATGGAGGATGCAAAGCTAAATGAATGTGTGCGAGCAAGACCAGCCCTTTACGATAAAAGAGACAAACGGTATACACACAGAGATTTTACCCAGAGGCTGTGGAACAAATTGCTTCAGAACTCGACAAGCAAGGTAGGCATTTTATCCTGATCTCATTGTATGAACAAAAACTTTGCAACACTGAATTTCTGATCTCCCGCTTCCCCCCCCCCCCCCCCTCTCTCTCTCTCTCTCTCTGCCCCTGTCCCATCTCTCTCTCTCTCTCTTTCTCTCTCTCTCTCTCTCTCTCTCTCTCTCTCTCTCTCTGTTGCGCTTCCTTGTCACCGCCATCTTGCAAAGCGGGCAGAACTATGCGGACCCTGTGGAGACGGGTATAGGTAACCGCACTTTTCTGTCCATACCTTTTCTGGCCCGCAAAAAGTATGGTTTGTGCGGGGTCTGTCGACACAAAGCTTTATTCTAACAATCTGTGTGTCAGCTTGGTGTCTTACTCTACAGAGAGATGCGGTCTTGACCGATGTGTGTTAGATTTAGGGTGTGTGGGTCAGGTGACGCACAGACGGTGTTGTTTTGAAGACACGTGGTATTGGTGTGTTCCACAGGGGGTCCACAGATTCGTTGGTCAGCAGCCATGGGGCCCGTCATGTCACCTCTGTGGCCATGCACTTGCATTCAGGTACCATCAGTGTGGCTTGTTCTCAGTGCACTAGTGATTTATGTGGTGTTGAATGTGTTTTGATTTGAATTGTGCTGTAATTTTGTAAGAAGTAAGCCAGAACTGTTTTTCTCTTCTTGCCCTTAAGGCTTCTACTCGGGCAGTGGCCTGTGTGTGTGGATTTTTCCTAAAGCTGACAACCTGTGTTTGAAATTTGACCGCTTTTCGTCGTCGGTCTAAAATTTTCTCTTCAACAGCTGGGAGAGATTTTCAACTCAACCTGAGCAGCTTCTTTGATGTTGATGTCCCAATTGAGGGCCGGAATGGCTCAGTTGGTAGAGCGCCGGACTTCTAATCTAAGGGTTGCGGGTTCGAATCTCCGCCGTGTCATTTTGGTACAGGGGGATTTTTCCCTTGGAGTTAACATTGGTTCTGACTCCATTTCCCATACAGTCCTTCAAATGAGACTATAAACCGAGGTTCCGTGTGTGAGCGCACGCATAACATCATGTACACACGTAAAATCCCATCACCAACTTTTGGAAGAGAAGGCCAGTTTGGCCATTGGTATGGATGACACGTTACACATAGCATGCACCTTCTCCGAAGATGAAGTATGGCTGCCTTAATGGCGGGATAAAAAACAGTCATACACACAAAACTCCACTCCCTTTGTTGGGCAGATGGGATTGATCTTTGCCTGTCTATACAGGGAGTGTGGGAGTATCGGCCTGCATATGCAGAAGAAGAAGATGTCCCAATTTTCTTTTTAATTAAAAAATTAATAATTGTATTTTTTTGGTAAGAATTATTATAAATCACCTCTGTAATTTTTACATTAGTTAGGTTTCCAAGTTGAAATGCTATTCCTGTCAGATTTGTACTTAAACTGCCGCTGTCGATGCTCAGTGTGCTCAATTCAGCTTGTGCCGTTTGTCAATGCCAGTTTGTTTTTCATAAGAATTGTCCAGTACAAACACATTTTCAGGTTACATTTGGTGATTTCATATCAAGTTGTAGCTGATCCTCACTGGTACTGTGATGGAGGTGATGTGAGCATAATGATGTATCCACTTGTGTTTCTCATTTCTCAGAACATGGTGGACTCTGTTTACTTTCTGTTGTTCCAGCTTCTTGTTAGTTTTCACAGCAGTTTTCTTAATGGCTATTCTACTGGTTGTGCTAAAGGTGATTTTTTTTTTTTTTTTTTAATGGAGGGAAGAAGAGGGAGTGGGGGTCATGGACTGGGGGCTTTATGACCCTGGAATTGACATGGAATAATGCTTCTATTCAAATGTACGTTGAATGTTAACTGACAAAGTGTCTGCTTCTGTTTGTTGATGTATTGCTAGGCTTTACACCGATTTGTAATGGGAGAACATAATCTTCACCAGGGATTGGTAAATCGATGTATCACTGCTTATTCTTGCGATCAGTGATGATGGCTATATTATGACTTCGAGATATTGAGCTGACTGCTTCTTTTCATGCATCTTTTTGTGTCCGATCGGGGAGCACTTGTCCCCCTTTTCTGCAGTTCTTTCGGGCTTTTTGTAAACAAAAAAATTATGTCAAAGGGGGAGGGTTGGAGGGACAGACCATGAGAGGATGTGAAGAAAGGATCTTTCAGAGTAAGAAGGGTTTGAGCAGATGTTTTTGTAATCCTGTTGTTTCTGTAAATAGTTGGTGATTATCTTTATCTTCCTCAATGTTTTTTTACCTGATGAATGTTGGTATTGTTAATTTTTCCTTCAGATCACAAAATTCGTTGTTGTTGTTCTACAGAAATTCTTGGGGTGAACAGGTGTGGTGTCGTATCTGTCCTCTGGCCATGTACCATTGATTTCAATAGTCATGAGATATATGGGTGTTGGTTGATCAATGACAGAATCAGTTTCAAAGCGAGGTGACTGAAGGGAGGTGACAATTGAAGTAAATTGTAAAAAGAAATGTTACTAGTTCCGCAAGACAATACAGACAGATTACAGGACAACAACAGAAATAGAACAGCATTTTAATTTTCTAGACACAAAGTTCCTCTTCTTTTTTCATAACTTCTCTCTCTTTTTTTTTCTTTCTTTTTTTTTTCATTCCTTTTGTGTCGATATTACCAGTAATTTCGGCGTCAAAAATGCGATATTCCAGTGATGTAGAAACCAGTGTGTGGTTTTAAACAGATGTGGCAGATCTGGAGGCCAAAGAGAACCTGCTGGATCGAATGATTCACAGCTGCACGCGCCAGCTGCGAATGCTGACCGAGGACTCCGAAAATGCCAGATATCCTTTGAAGAAATGGCTGGTCTCTAATGCCCCCCCCCCCCCCCCCCCCCCCCCCCCCCCCCCCCCCCCCCCCCTCGTGGAAGCGAAAGGAGCAGGGGTGTGTGGGAGCCACCAAGGATGCATGGCTTGGAAG
The DNA here is from genome assembly GCA_018398815.1 of Conus ventricosus. Taxonomy (NCBI): domain Eukaryota; kingdom Metazoa; phylum Mollusca; class Gastropoda; order Neogastropoda; family Conidae; genus Conus; species Conus ventricosus. The sequence continues at coordinate 59,149,244 of CM031622.1, read as the reverse complement.
TGACAGGACAAGCGAGGTGGAGTAATTCTCTGAGCTGAAGGAATCAGGTCGTCCGTCTACCAAGATGTTGCGGAAGAAGAAAGGGGGTGATTCTGGTCGTGTATTATACACTGATGTATATGGACATGGTAATGTACAGTGCAGACATGCCTACCGTACCGGAATAGCCGTATTTGTTACGGAAAAACATAAAAATCGAGGTTTGTTCCGGACGTTACGGTCAGGGATCGCGTGTTCTGGAAAAAAAAAAAAAAAAAAAAAAAAAAACCGAAATCAAACGAGTGGACAATTTTTCACAGAGGGACAAACCGGATGACGGTTAGGACGCTTGAATTGAAGCGCAGTGCGCATGCTCACACTGCCATATCCGTCGACGAAACATACCGAACGGAGCCGAGATTCAGACAAAGTGCGCTCGACTATCAAACATGGCTAGCATGAAGACTGCGAAGCGAGTGTGCGAGACAGATGATGATGAACCTCAAAATGGACCCCAGCGGCAGCCGCGAAAAAAACAAGATCGCCGTCGGCAAACCTTTCGTAAACAATACAGTGAGAGGTGGTCATGTTTACAAGAAGGACGGAAAGGGGAAAACTTATGCTGGTGCACGGTTTGCCAGTGCGAGTTCTCCATCGCACATGGCGGCCAAGATGACTGTCGTCGACATGTCGAATCCAAAATACACAAGGACTTTGAGATATCTTGTGGTCACACTCGCAAGATTTCTGGATTTTTCACCAGTTCGTCGACCAGCAAAGCAGAATCAACAGATGAAGTGATTCGCGCCGAAGTAATGCTCGTCGACCTTGTTGCTGAACTGAATCTGCCTTTCACCGTTTTGGATACTTTTACAAAAGCGTTCAAACTGATGTTTAAAGACTGATGTGGCAAAGAAGTTTCAGTGTGGCAGGAGTAAGGGGACAGCCATTACAAAAGAAATAGCGGCGAAAACAATAGAAGACCTCGGACTATGCAGACCTGAAGAGTGCCTACTACAGGTCTCTGAAGTCTGCACAGTGAAAACCATGCATGACATGCAATGTACATAGTGTAAATAAAGGTAAGTTGTTTTTTCTGCCTGAAAGAGAGGGGTTTTGCAGAATTGTTATGGTGTTTGTGTGTGTGAATGTGTGTGTGTGTGTGAACCTACACACGCGCGGTTGTGTCCACAAAAGGAAGGTTGAGTGTTCCTGAAAATTTTTGAAATTTTCAATTTGTTCCTGATTTTTATAACATCTGTTCCTGATAGTAAGATTTTGGGGTAGGCATGTCTGACAGTGAAGAGTTTTGACCTGTGGTACACTGTAGATATGTAAACATATACTATAGGTGGGAGTTTTGACACTATTTAACCCTCTGCCCCTTGGATCGCCCACTGTGGCCCGAAACGCGATGCCTTTCGTATCCTTGTAACGCCCGCTGTGGCCCGAAATACACTGATGCCGTTTGGCTGCCCCTAGCAGACGAATTTTTCCCACAATGCTTTGCGGCGTTATACAGTGACGTAGTTCCGGTTTCCAACTTCCTTCCAGTCCAAACAGCGCGTTTTTTCATGGAGTACTTCGGTCGCAGTGATTTTTTGAAGTTGAGAGCAAGTTTGTGATCAAGATTTTCGCTTCGGCAAGATGGACGACGAAACTGTGGAGATGTTGGCGAACATTTTTGGTGGCAGTGACAGTGATGAGGAGCTATTTACTGGCTTTAGATTAGAAGAAATAGTGAAAGGAGAGGAGTCCGATGTCGATTTTGGTGGCTGATGGAGGCGATCTCGGCGAAAATCTTAACATTAACTATGCCGATTACGATGGCGTTTCATGCAGTTCGGTGAGTAGTGTTGAACTTAATATAATTTTTTTACACCATTTTATCAACAAAGATATAAGCTTTGATGCATGTGGAATTTTACTTCAAAATGTTAACTTAATTTTGGAGCAAATAAAACATATTTATGACCAAGGTTTGTATTTTTTCTGATTTTTTATTTAACATCAGTACATCCAATTTACGGAGTTACTTACCTTCCCTTAAGATTTTGATACTAGTAAGCACTCAGACGGTCCAAGGGGCAAAGGGTTAACGGACTGTAGTTGTATGTGTTGACAAGGTAATAAACTATAGGTGGAGTTTTGACACTATTTAACAGACTGTAGTTGTATGTATTGACAAGGTAATGTACAACGGGTAGAATTTTACATTAATAGAAAAATATAGTGTTGACATGTATTGACAAGATGATGTTTAGTTGGTACAGTTTTGACATTTATTGTAATGTAGATATGTATTGACAAGGTAATTTACAGTGGGTGAAGTTTTGACATGTAATGTAGATATGTATTGACAAGGTAATATACAGTGGGTGACGTTTTGACATGTAATGTAATGTAGATATGTATTGACAAGGTAATATACAGTGGGTGGAGTTTTGACATGTAATGTAGATATGTATTGACAAGGTAATATACAGTGGGTGGAGTTTTGACATGTAATGTAATGTAGATATGTATTCACAAGGTAATATACAGTGGGTGAAGTTTTGACATGTAATGTAGATATGTATTGACAAGGTAATATACAGTGGGTGACGTTTTGACATGTGATGTAGATATGTATTGACAAGGTAATATACAGTGGGTGAAGTTTTGACATGTAATGTAATGTAGATATGCATTGACAAGGTAATGTACAGTGGGTGGAGTTTTGACATGCAACATAATGTAGATCTATAGGTATTGACAAGGTAATTTACAGTGGGTGGAGTTTTGACATGTAATGTAGATATGTATTTACAAGGTAATTTACAGTGGGTGGAGTTTCGACATACAATGCAGATGCATACTGACAAGGTAATATATATTGGGTAGAGTTTTGACATGTAATGTACTATAGAAATGTATTGACAAGGCAATATTAGGGGGGGAAAATGGTTAATTCTTGACAAGCTGTCATGAATTGGCAGGGTACTGTTTAGGAAAAATGTTTGATTTTTCACATTTATAATTAAATATGTTGACAAGATATTGTTAAGGAAACGCTAGTTGGTTCATGATGTAATGTACATACTGAGAACGTAATGTTTAGGAAAAGTGTTGATGGGTGATAACCTAGTCAGCAGCTTTGTCTTTACTGAAGGGAAGTTCGGGGAGGGGGTGGACTTGCATCGGAAATGGGGAAACGTCTTTTACATTCATACTCATTCTCTTTTGTTTTCTTAATTGTTTAACACCCCCATATCTGAATGGTTTGCCCTTAACTTTGGAACGTTGGCCTACGTGACCTACCAGGACATCCGCAGTTTGCGGTCCCTGGACGACCAAACTGTGATCGCCATCAAAGCACCCCAGAGACCAGGCTGGAGGTGCCGGAACCCAAGGAGGTATGGAGGAATCGAGGCCTCTCCCATATCAAGGGGATTTAAGAGGGACACTACGTTGCCTGGATATACAACTATTGTAACTCAGATTTTTTGCGTTTTGGAGATTTTTTGTATACTGTAAGAGCGGGCCAAGGAGTATAATGTAGCCAAGTCCCAAACGCATTATCCTAAATATATGCATGCTGTAATCAAAATACTTGTACTTTAACTCAGCTCGCAGTATATCTTGTGGGGATTTTTTTATTTTTTATTTTTTGGTCTCCTGTAAAGTTTGATTTTCAGACTTACAGCAATTGTATTTTCAGGCAGCGATTTCAAGGTGTGTAACTTCAGGAGGAGTTGAGTCATCTGTTACGGAGGGTTTTTACGAAGAGTGTGTCGGTATATTACTGTGAAGATGAGTCATTGATCGTCATGGAGTTTTTAAACTCGTTCCAGTTGACTTTTGATATTACTCGAAAGAAGATGGCCGCTTCACAGGCGCAGCGGGCCAGCTAACGACTAAACGAGATAACTTGGGAAAAGTGTGTGTAGTCCAATTCTTCAACAGATCCTGTTTTGATACCGAAGACACCTAGTAACTTTACTGTCCATGTGGGCTGGGTTTTTTTTGTATTGAGGGCTCCTATCTGTCTTTATTCTAATGGGCTGGCTAAGTGTTTGTACATAGGATTCGAGTTTTCTTTCTTTGTTCTCCCTGTTAGCTGGCTATGCGTTGGTACTTTTGGTTCCCCTCCATGTGTGTTTATTCTTCCTACTGGCTGTTGGTACTTTTGGTTCCCCTCCATGTGTGTTTATTCTTCCTACTGGCTGTTGGTACTTTTGGTTCCCCTCCATGTGTGTTTATTCTTCCTACTGGCTGTTGGTACTTTTGGTTCCCCTCCATGTGTGTTTATTCTTCCTACTGGCTGTTGGTACTTTTGGTTCCCCTCCATGTGTGTTTATTCTTCCTACTGGCTGTTGGTACTTTTGGTTCCCCTCCATGTGTGTTTATTCTTCCTACTGGCTGTTGGCACTTTTGGTTCCCCTCCATGTGTGTTTATTCTTCCTACTGGCTGTTGGTACTTTTGGTTCCCCTCCATGTGTGTTTATTCTTCCTACTGGCTGTTGGTACTTTTGGTTCCCCTCCATGTGTGTTTATTCTTCCTACTGGCTGTTGGTACTTTTGGTTCCCCTCCATGTGTGTTTATTCTTCCTACTGGCTGTTGGTACTTTTGGTTCCCCTCCATGTGTGTTTATTCTTCCTACTGGCTGTTGGTACTTTTGGTTCCCCTCCATGTGTGTTTATTCTTCCTACTGGCTGTTGGTACTTTTGGTTCCCCTCCATGTGTGTTTATTCTTCCTACTGGCTGTTGGTACTTTTGGTTCCCCTCCATGTGTGTTTATTCTTCCTACTGGCTGTTGGTACTTTTGGTTCCCCTCCATGTGTGTTTATTCTTCCTACTGGCTGTTGGTACTTTTGGTTCCCCTCCATGTGTGTTTATTCTTCCTACTGGCTGTTGGTACTTCGGGTTCCCGTCCGTCTGTCTTTATTCTCCCTGCTGGTTGACCGTGTTCTTGGTGCTTGAGCTTCCCAGCCATCTGTGTTTATTTCTCCCTGCTGGTTGACCGTGTTCTTGGTGCTTGAGCTTCCCAGCCATCTGTGTTTATTTCTCCCTGTGGAAATGCTGTACTTTCGACTCTTGGCCGACTGTGTTTATTCTGTTCACAAGCTATGAATGTTACCAATGGAAGTGGAAATGGTTTTCAGTTCAGTTCGCTTCTTACCTGCTTTTTGTTACTGGAAAATCGTATGTCGCGGTAACCTTGGCGACAAATGGAGAAAAGGCCTGAAGTCAACATCTTTTAGAAATTAAGCAAACTTGTTTGAAATTGCTAAGGCATACAATCTTTATGTGTTCTGAAAGTTTATTTTGAAACTGCTTTTCCATGAGCGTTACTTATGAATTCTGTATTCTAAAAAAATATGATATCACTAAATTAAACCCCAAAAAAAGAAACATTGAAAGAGGCATATGCTAACCTTGGAATGTTTTTCACTGTTCATCTGGAAATAAAAACAGAGAAGTTAATTATTTTTCCCCCTCATCAGACTTGCATTTCTTGTATCGTGTGAATATGTTCTGTAGTTCATACTTGACATGTCAAGTTTGAACACCTCTTAAAGGTCTACTTTAGAGGTTTTCGATAATTGGTCAGCTTATGCAGAAATATGAAATGTTTGATAAATTGGTAAAACAAACATCCGATTCTCTCCCGATCACACGAAATCGATCCGCGAAAGTGGGCATTTTCACCTGTAATCAGGAAAATGGGAGGTAATCAACTAAATCTTGGCATGGCTTAACCTTCATTGTCCTGTATTTCGTATGACAGAAGTCACCTAGACTACTAAGTTTATATTGGAATTTGCTGCTCGAATTGGGGTACCAACTTTAAAAAATTGTAAAAAATAAACTAATGGATAAAAAGACTTCAAATTTTCAGCAAAAATCTATGGAAAGCTGAACTTTGGTTTGCACTTGTTACTTTAGGGGGATGTGAAAATATTTTTATGGCTCAACACTCGCACACCTGATTTTACCTGGAAAACACACCTACGTCAGTGAAATAGATAATAGACAGGCAATACAACACCCATCAACTTTATAACACCTACCTTTTTGGTGGCAAGTGGTCAGGTTCACCATCTGAAAAGAACTGATGGGTGTTGTGAGGTGTTAGTAGTTACACAGGTAGCTAGGAATATACGTGAAATTTTTGTGACGCTTTTAAGTCACATAGCAGTTACATAGCAGGAAAAAAATAAAAATAAAAAAGATAACAGGTCAAAATCATACCATATTTACTGAAAATGTATTAGAGTGCATGCTTTTTGATCTGCATGAGTTAGATTAGGAATAGAGTTTGTTTAGAACTTACCGCCAATGACATTGACAAACAAAGCACAAGACAAGACACGATGCATTTCAACCACTTGGGTCTTCTTCAGGCGAAAAAATAAATCACATTTAACATGTGGGACAGTACAAACAACGAAAAAAGAATGAAAAATGACTTATCCGTTCTTGTCCATGTGTTTCGTGGGCGGAAATGACATGCGGCCAGGGGGATTATGGGAGAGGGAACGGAGGGGGGGGGGGGGGGGTTTGCGTCAGGGGAGGTGTGTGTGTGTGATATGATAGGGTTGTGCGTCCAGTTTATTGGGATGGTGTGATATCTTTGTGATGGTTGTGGTAATGGTGGATTGATAATAATGGTAAGGGGAAGGAAAAAAAAAAAAGGGGGGGGGGGGTGGGGGGGGGGATTTAAGGGGAAGGATAATACAAAACTAAGATTAAATAGATGGAGGGTTGCTGTAACTACTGTATGAAGTGAGTGAAGGGGATGTGGTGGTGGTGTATGTAAGTGTGTAGTATGTGTGTGTGTATGTGTGTGTGTTGGTAGGGGATTTTGCCAACTGGTGTGGAAGAGGTGAGTATGTGTGTTTGGTTATTGTTGGATATTGATGCCTTGGGGGTGTAGTGTGCCCAGTTTGGCAATGAGGTGGGATTCGTGAGTTGTGCGTTCAAAGCTGTCACTCTGTGACTGCCAGAGTGCCATGACTTTGACATGGTCGATGTTGTGTTGGGTGTGGTTGAAGTGTAGGGCGACGGGTTTGGGTCGGTGGTGGCGGATATCGGCCAGGTGTTCAGAGATGCGTGTTTCGAGTGTGCGTGACGTTTCCCCTATGTAGATCTTGCCACACAGCTGGCAGTGGATGGCATATATAATGTTGCGGCTCTGACATGAGAATGTGCGTTTGACTGTGAAGGAGTCTTTGGGGCCCTGTAGGATGGTGTCTGGTTTGGTGAGGGGGCAGATTTTGCAGTTGGGTTTGGAGCAGGGGTGAGTACCTGGTGGTGTAGCTGTGGTTCTGTTCAAACTGGACCGCACGAGGAGGTCTTTGAGGTCACCAGCCTATGCCTGCCTCTTCATGGGACACTTGGAACACCGCCTACTCAACACATACACAGGCCCCACACCTGAACTGTACAAAAGGTATATCGATGATGGACTGGGAGCCACATCTATGCCAAAACAAGACCTCCTCAACTTCCTCAACTTTGCCCAGACCTTCCATCCATCTATCCGACTCACCTACACCATTTCGCAGTCTGTCAACTTCCTAGACATCACCATCTCCCTAGAAGAAGGCCTACTCAAAACCTCCATTTTCTACAAACCCACCGACGCACATGCATACCTAGACTACTCATCCTCCCACAACCCACACACTAAAGACAGCATCCCATACTCACAATTTCTCCGTCTTCGCAGACTCTGCTCCAGCGAGGAAGACTTCACTATACAAGCAGCCAAAATGTCACAATTTTTCACCAACCGCGGATACCCCAGTTCCATCATCAATGCAGCACTCCGCCGCACCATAGCTGTATCCAGAACATCTGCTCTGGACACCCAGCATCCAACCAAGACAGACAGACCCACAGCCTACCTCCTCTACCACCCGCACACCCTCCCCATCTGTAGGATCCTCAAATCCAATTGAAAATCTACATAACCACAAACCCGCCTTCCATACCAAACCCATGATCACATTCAAACGTGACAAAAACCTCAAAGACCTCCTCGTGCGGTCCAGTTTGAACAGAACCACAGCTACACCACCAGGTACTCACCCCTGCTCCAAACCCAACTGCAAAATCTGCCCCCTCACCAAACCAGACACCATCCTACAGGGCCCCAAAGACTCCTTCACAGTCAAACGCACATTCTCATGTCGGAGCCGCAACATTATATATGCCATCCACTGCCAGCTGTGTGGCAAGATCTACATAGGGGAAACGTCACGCACACTCGAAACACGCATCTCTGAACACCTGGCCGATATCCGCCACCACCGACCCAAACCCGTCGCCCTACACTTCAACCACACCCAACACAACATCGACCATGTCAAAGTCATGGCACTCTGGCAGTCACAGAGTGACAGCTTTGAACGCACAACTCGCGAATCCCACCTCATTGCCAAACTGGGCACACTACACCCCCAAGGCATCAATATCCAACAATAACCAAACACACATACTCACCTCTTCCACACCAGTTGGCAAAATCCCTACCAACACACACACATACACACACACATACTACACACTTACATACACCACCACCACATCCCCTTCACTCACTTCATACAGTAGTTACAGCAACCCTCCATCTATTTAATCTTAGTTTTGTATTATCCTTCCCCTTAAATCCCCCCCCACACCCCCCCCTTTTTTTTTTTTTTTTTTTTTTTTTTTTCTTCCCCTTACCATTATTATCAATCCACCATTACCACAACCATCACAAAGATATCACACCATCCCAATAAACTGGACGCACAACCCTATCATATCACACACACACACCTCCCCTGACGCAAACCCCCCCCCCCCCCCCCCCTCCGTTCCCTCTCCCATAATCCCCCTGGCCGCATGTCATTTCCGCCCACGAAACACATGGACAAGAACGGATAAGTCATTTTTCATTCTTTTTTCGTTGTTTGTACTGTCCCACATGTTAAATGTGATTTATTTTTTCGCCTGAAGAAGACCCAAGTGGTTGAAATGCATCGTGTCTTGTCTTGTGCTTTGTTTGTCAATGTCATTGGCGGTAAGTTCTAAACAAACTCTATTCCTAATCTTGCTTCGTTCGCCGCCGTCAGTCACTCCATTTTGAAATTCTGCATGAGTTAGTTTGTGTTTGTGAGAAAAAGAATTCCTATGACTGATAATATTTTAAACTATATGCAGGTGTTAGTAGGAAGGAAGAGAGGCAGGCATCACAACACAAAACAACACTCAAATACTTTTGTTGTACTCACCATATGGTTCCAGATGTAATGAATTATATAATCCAAATATGATCACACACAAACAACACAGTCACTGGAAATATTTTTGCTTTTGATCACTTTTGTCACACACAGATCACTGACATGAAATTTTCTGGAAGACCAGCAGCCATGCGCGTTTGTCTTGCATACCGGTTGGTTTCCCTGACCATGAGATGGAATGCGTCCAAAGGAAAAACAAGTGAAAAATAATCAAAAGGTGTTCGAAGATTCACTTGTGGATGTGGGGGGGCCCCTGTATGCATCAAACACACGAACTTCAGTCCGAAAGTCGTTGTTTGACCACTGCGATGACTGTGCACATCCACCGACATCAGAAGCACCTGCGTCGCCTATGTCCGAGTCACTGTCACTACTCGCATTCACTCCTTCTGCAACTTCAAAGTCACTGTCGCTGTCGACAGAGTCAAGATCAATGTCTGATTGATTCCAGTCGTCATTTTCGGCCGGAAACACGTTCATATTGAACATTTAGTCCACAGTCAAGCTCATGTCACTGTCACTGTCAGAGCGCGACATTTCGATCGTAGTCGGAAGTCGATGGGATGACCAAAAAAAATCGATTAAAAATTTAAAAAAAGCCACAAACCGCTTTTGCATATGGCGCTGAGAAAGGTAGGAAAGACCCGGATAACGACCAGTTTGTCTTATTACTGTGGTCAACCCAAATAAGGGAGGCACACCGAGACAATCAGCCAACTGAGGAACGGGCGGTACAGGGCGGATCAGGAGCCTGACGGGTCGGGCGGAAAAGGGCGGATCGGGGACAGAAAGGTTAACTACTCTTGGATGTGACGTCACATGATGGACTGGCCGTCAGCCGCGACCTACACAACAAGCCAACGGCGACAGAAAGCGATTCTGATGGTTCTTGCACATCCCGATCGGTATTTAATTTATCATGTAAAAGCAGTGACTATGATTGCGACAGCCAATGTATCTCTGGGGATGTTTCTGCAAGGCCTTTACCTTATCAGTTTGAACGCCAAGTTCTTTTTACCACGTCAGTTCCAGCTGGACCACGGAAACGAGCTATTCAGTTCCAGCTGGACGCCCGAACACATTCCAAAGGCGTACAGACTTTACCGAAGTCTCGAGGGAGGCTACCGACTGACTTCTTGATGCGATCACGCGTGGACTGCGAGCGGAGATTCTCCTTCCTCAAGCCTTAACGTGTTCATTCAATTTAACAAGTGTGATCTGTCCATAGATAAGAACAGAATAAACGTGCGACTATCGTACTCATCTGTACGAGCTTACCACTCCGCCTTCAAAGTATACGCGCACAATGCAGACGAAGTTTTTGATCCACTCGAACGGGCTCGGCAATTGTCGGAACAGCTCGTTTCCGTGGTCCAGCTGGAACTGACATGGTAAAAATAACTTAGTGGCCCGGCATGGTTGCACCAACCGAATCCACTTATTTCGAGTATCTGGATCAGATGGAAATGTGTGCAAAGAATATCCGTCTCCTGCTGAGCTGCTGCACTCGCCTACAGCACAATATCTGCCACCCCTCGTGACTTTTTAGGCTGTGGGGATCGCAACTCGTGTTGATTTCACTTGGCGTTGGCTTGTTGTGTAGGTCGCGGCTGACGGCCAGTCCATCAAGTGACGTCACGGTTTTCGGTCTACCGCGCGGGGTTTGAACAGGTGTGCAAAACTCGTTTTTTATCTATTAAATTCTTCCGGCGACTTTTTTTGAAAAATGAATACCATACTGTAGTTATATGACATTTAGACCTGTTTTTAACAAATTATCGAAAATCTCTAAAGTAGACCTTTAAACTCTTGAAATTATTATTTCCCTTGTTCGGCCATCTTGCTAAGGAAAAGAGGAACCTGACTTGTCTGAAAACAAAACAAACAAAAAATAAAACCCCAAAGAGAGAAAACCACATTATTTTCAGTGTATGGTAAAGAGTTGCATGGGGGTAAATTGTTGGATTAATGGTGTGTGTAGTTTCCCTTGCACGGAAGCTTTGTGTGTAAAAAAAAATATTGCACAGCTTGCCAAAGTTATAACCAGGACATCACTGTTTGCCAGCGGCGCATTAACCTTCAGACTATGGCGCATAGTGATTTATTTTGTAAGTTTCAGTTTCATCAGGGAGGTGTCATTGTGTGCAGAATAGTCCATGTAGGCTAGTCAGCATCTGCTAAAGTTGGAGACTATGCTGTGCACAATTTGTAGCTGACGGATAAATGAATTAATGACTAAGGTGCGGGAATTGAGTAAGAGGGTACAACTTGTGGCTACAACTTAGGCGCTGACTGACCAGCTCGTTAGCCCAACGTGCCAGTCAGTCAAACCTTGGGTACCTGCTATTATTGTCCTTGTATGTGTGTACAGTGGGTTTGCACGTGCATGGGTGTGTGTCCACAGGCCCGTGTGTGTGTGTGCCAGTGGATGCGGTGCATGTGTGTGGTGTGAGTTGATAAAAGTAGTTGGCAACACGCTGACCACGTAGCCATGCTGTGACTACTGACCGGTCCCCCTTCACGTGCTGTGCCCTCAGAATGACATCCAGATCTGGCTGAAGAGTGTGCGGGGTCCCATCGACGTCTTCCTGTGCCCTGAAGAACTCACCGACCCCAGCAGCAGCGGCACGGACAGCTCCTCGGCGACGGAGCCCTCTTCCGAACCAGACCCCCAGCCGTCCTCATGGGACGAAATCGACAGTCTGATCTCCGCCCACTGCCCTGCGTCGCTGGCGCCCCCCCAGACAGTGAAGCGGGAGCCTGTGGACTGCGTGTCCGTGGCGCCAGACATGCAGACCCAGCAGATGTTGCATGTCCTGCGGCAGGGTGCTGTCAAACAGGAGCCCCGGACCCCCAGCCTGTGCCGGTGGTCCTGCCGCAGACGACAACGTCGGCACCGGCTCTGCAGGCCGGAGGCGTCCGGCAGGCGGAGCGGATTCAGGTCAAACAGGAGGTTGCTGCTGTGGGATATGCAGGTGAGGGATGCCAGTGTATTGGGCAGGGCCCCGCTTCTCGGAAAGGTGTAACTTTCGCCTGGTTATGTAGAAATGGAAAATAGGCACACACAGAAGTGTATTGTGCAGGGCCCCGCTTCTCGGAAAGGTGTAACTTTCAGGGTTATGTAGAAATGGAAAATAGGCACACACAGAAGAAGGAAAAATAGAAGAAAGGGAAAACATCGGGGGGGGGGGAGACAGTGGCAGAGAGGTCAGTGCAGAAGTGGTCGTGTTATTGGTGTGCCAGCAGATGACCCTGATGTCGTCAAATCTTTTCTCTTCACAAGGGTGGGCACTCTCCATTTTAATCTGTCTGGTTGAAGACGAAACAACGCCATGCTCTAATGTGTATTTGTAAGATGCTGCACAAATGAAGAAGATAGATACAAAATGATTATGAACAAGTCTTTTTTTCTTTTTTTTTTAAGTGTCAGATTGCACCATTTTGAAAACAAGTTTCAGAATTTGGGGAGGTGGGTGGGAGGGAGGGAGTATGCCCGCTGGAACCCAACCCCTTCCCTGAAACTCCGCCCTCCCGCTTAGAATCTCAGCAATTTTTGCATTTCCTTGTTGAGGAAGGGGAAGCTCAGTGGTGCAGCATGCAGTTTTCAGATGCCAGTTTTCATTGTTAAAAAGCCAGTTCTGTAACTCCACAGTAAAACGTCATATGGAATTGTTAAGTGTTACGTTAGATCCCTGCCCCTCACTTCTAGGGAATGGTTATCTTCCTATGGTGGGTGTGGCCTTTAAACCCAGAGGAAATTGACCCCTTCTCTGCCAAGGAAAGAAAATGGCTGTTGTGGCCCTTCTGGAATTTCAGCACAAACAAAAAAACTGTTTGAATGATCTTCAGACTGCTCATGTTCAGAAACCATTTTATGAAAGATGTTTATAGGACCCTTCTGTTCAGCATAATTCAGCTCATCAGGTCATACTCCATGCAGAACTGTGGTTGATGTGTTCTCATGAGCATCTTGACATGGCACTCAGCAGATAATCGTATTATAAAGGCCATAATAGGAAGTGGGATTTTTTATGTAGAGGAAACATCTGCTCCACTTCTGTAAAGAATAGTAATGACAGCAAGTTCGTTGTGTATTCTTCATTGTTTTTCGATCGATTTTGAGTGGAGTTTGTTGCTGCTTCGTGGAAGGTCATGGCAAATGCTAGCGTTGACATTTACTCGGGTTTTTATGCTTTAAATCAAATGAAATAGAGAGGAAAATGGACTTTTTATGTGATACCAATGTGTTCATGTGAAGGGGCATAGTGATGATGCACCCAAATGAATTGTCTGACTTCAGCAATTTGTTGTTATTGGATACTGACTTTTTTTGATAAGTGATTTGGGTATAATGTAACTACCTTTGGAAGAGTTAAAGCACGATTTTGAAAAGTGATTAAATTTGAACTTAAAGTTGCGTGGAAACTTTGAACAAAGTAACAGTGGAACATTTTCAAGTGGTATTTGAGCACCTGAATTCAGCGTCTATAGTGTGACATAATTTGCAGACAACTTACCTGGTCAGTCCAAAACACGCTTTTTAGATCTTGATCTTTTGAAGGCCTCATTCTGCCTTTCTCTTTCTTCCACAACTATATTCTGCTTTGGAGATGGCCAAAATTGCTTTTTTGAAACAGCCAGTTCAGTGGTCTCACTGAGCTACTGAGAAGGCAGCTGGTTTGTTCAGTACAATGAGCACCTGTTGTGGCTGTATATATGCTTTCAACACAATCCACTTCTCATGTCTGTAACCCTACCCGTCAGTTGCTGGACAGCATTGGGCGAAGGGGGATAAATGATTTTGGCTGGTGCACTGTCGTTTTGGTCCAAGATGGGGTTAGGAAGGAGGTCACACTAGGATTAGTAGGAAAATTAATGTGAATCGGAGTTGAACCATGTCTGAAAAAAACCGTAGGGAAGACCTTAAAGATGAGTGTTCTCCTGACTTATGATTCTGTCATGAGAAGCACAGCTGCCTTGTCCCATCAAAACGGGCACTGCAGTGATTTTAGTCGTGAACTTTGTCGTGGAAGGTGGCCTGATAGTATCTTGATAAATCTATTGAGTTGGTCAAAGTGTTTAGGGACCTTCGAATCGGGAGTTCAATATTTCTCTGTGCATTCTCTGAGATTACACTCGTATTACATTTTCTGTTTTGTCATGTTACAGTAAAGTCTAGCGACAGGTGGAAGGAGGAGGCTAGTCAGGTCGAGTTCACAAACAGGATGTATTTGACGAAGGTAAAAGGTTCAGACATGAAAGTGAGCACTTTGCGTTACGAAATGCCAGCTGTCATAAGTCGGCCATTACAAGCCATTCCACAGACCCCCCCCCCCCCTTTTTTTTTTTCCACTCCTTTTTACTATAAGTTCTTTTCCCAACAAAATTGTACTTGGTATTACAGAGACCGGAAGTGGATTTAGGGTTTCTCTGATCGTTCAGATAAAACTTAAGTTTGGGGCAGAAAACAGAAAGAGGCAAGAATGTTTGATCTTTGAAATACTCCTTCATCGGATACTGTGTCATGTTTTTTTTTCTTTCTTTTTAATCTTTTAACAAAAATAACCAATGTGGCAGGTGCGGCAGACGCAGGTGCCAACCAGATGGAGTCCGGGTGTTTCGGGGGAGCATGGATATCAGGAAGAGGGCGCTGCTGGACGAGGAAGAGTTGTCCCCCACAGTGCACAAACACATGCTGCTGCAGACCACCGACCAGGACATCGACGACAGCTTTGTGTCGCTGGAGCCTCCGTTTGACATGGATGATTATATATTTGGTCCCAACGATGCCGGCAGTCTGGCTGAGCTGTTTGATGCCTACGACATTGCTTGTGACCTGTGATCCCGCGTGGAAGGCGGAAGACTTTTGTCCACATGTTTTACACAGCAGAGGTGCTTGTGTGTGTTGACAGGACACCGAAATATTTAGATTCATCGTAAAGTTGATGTGTTTAGAAAGGTGTGCACAAAGTTTGCACATTGAAAAAACTATTTATTTGCGAGCACATTGTGCTGAATGACAGGATTATAGATGCGTTTTTAACGAGAGTTTGGCACGATGCGTTGTTGAGGACATATTTAAGGAGAAAGTGGCTGAAACATTTTTGTTGAGTTGTATGGCTGGCTCATCATTGTTAAGAGAGACTGCAGGACTACTTTTGCAACGACTTTATGTTGAGCATTGAAGGTGTAAGGAGACATGGCGGTGATCATGGCAGTTTCCTGAAGAATTACAAGTACAAGAGTTTCTTCCCTGTTGTCCGTGGCGGCATGGTTTGATCAGTGCACATCCCGTGGATTGTCCTTTCTCTTCAATGAAGGGTACTACTGGATCATACATGACAGTGAGGTTTTGGTATCAAGCATCCTAATTTCGCCTCACTGAAGACTGGGATGATGAGGCACTGGCCAAGTCCCAAAACTTCAGGGTAGGCTTATTATTTTCACTTTTATGAAACTTGCAGATTTTTTCTTTTTCTTTTTTCTTTTTTCTTTTTATTTTTCAAATTCATAAGGATGGGAATCAAGATTCGTCCTCTGAAAGTTTGTCATTCAAATTTCATGAAATTTCTCGTCATTCTGCTGCTTAAGAAAATGACGGGTTTTAAAGCCAAAATTTTTTTCAGTAGCTTGTTGCTCTCTGGAGCTTGTCTCCTGAAGAAACTGTCCTGTCTGAACTGAAGGGGGAAGATCTTGACACCAGTGTTGGTGGCCGTCATGCGTAAATCTACACCAGAAGTAGCTTCTGTGTGGCCAGTGTGCGACAGGCCTTGCTTCATGATGTGGCCAGTGTGCGATAGGCCTTGCTGCATGATGTGGCCAGTGTGCGACAGGCCTTGCTGCATGATGTGGCCAGTGTGCGACAGGCCTTGCTGCATGATGTGGCCAGTGTGCGACAGGCCTTGCTGCATGATGTGGTCAGTGTGCGACAGGCCTTGCTGCATGATGTGGCCAGTGTGCGACAGGCCTTGCTGCATGATGTGGCCAGTGTGCGACAGGCCTTGCTGCATGATGTGGACAGTGTGCGACAGGCCTTGCTGCATGATGTGGCCAGTGTGCGACAGGCCTTGCTGCATGATGTGGACAGTGTGTGACAGGCCTTGCTGCAT
The DNA here is from genome assembly GCA_018398815.1 of Conus ventricosus. Taxonomy (NCBI): domain Eukaryota; kingdom Metazoa; phylum Mollusca; class Gastropoda; order Neogastropoda; family Conidae; genus Conus; species Conus ventricosus. The sequence continues at coordinate 59,132,877 of CM031622.1, read as the reverse complement.
GATGTGGCCAGTGTGCGACAGGCCTTGCTGCATGATGTGGACAGTGTGCGACAGGCCTTGCTGCATGTGGCCAGTGTGCGACAGGCCTTGCTGCATGATGTGGACAGTGTGCGACAGGCCTTGCTGCATGATGTGGACAGTGTGCGACAGGCCTTGCTGCATGTGGCCAGTGTGCGACAGGCCTTGCTGCATGATGTGGCCAGTGTGCGACAGGCCTTGCTGCATGATGTGGCCAGTGTGCGACAGGCCTTGCTGCATTCTGCAGGTTGAGTGTGCTCACGAGTCCTGTGGAGGAAGAACTGGAGAATAACACAGAATGGGGGAAAAAGAAACAAACATGAAAGGTCTGTGTCAAACAGAATGAAGATGTGCATCAGCGTAATTGACAGTGCTGCCCTTTTTTTCTTTTTTCTTTTTTTTTTTAAGCTGTATCTTTTAGATGTCTCTTCTTGCTTTTTTTTTTTTTTTTCCATAAATGTACATTGTTATTTATTTGTACATTATGAGGATGGTTGATTTTTTTCTCGATAGTTTTCACAGGTCAGAGATGGTGGGGAAGATGGAGAAGAAGTGACCACTGCAGCTGTGGAGCTGACCACATCTCGACTTGCGCTTCCTCACAAATTATTTATATGCATTCCTGTGCAGTCGAGTTGTCGTTGATTTCTATGCCTATCAAGTTTATCACACTTAATCACTGCTGAAATTGATCACTTTTTGTCGTAGAGATATGTATGATATTCCTAAGATCATGGCAGAGAGAATTGCAATGACTTGTGTTATTTAGATTATGTTTTGTACATAAATGTTGTCATTTGTTGTTGTTTCTTTTTAACTGGTGTGCCACTACTAGATAGAAACAGGAGTGTGTATCAGTCAGTGTTGTCGGGGGAAGATCATATCTCCTCTCTTTTTTTTTTTTCTTTCTTGAGTTCTGTTATTGATGAATTTATGCATCAGGAGATACGATTGATCTTCTCCACATTATTGACTGTAGTATGCGTCGTTGCTGTTAATGTGTCTATAGTATGGTCCTGTCGAGGTATATTGAAGTGTGACTGATTGGTAGGTTATAACTAGCTGTCATTTTAGCCACAGCTAGTGGTTTGCGGGGATACCACTTTTTTTTTTTTTTTTTTTTTTTTTTTTAATCGCCTTTCCAGCGAAGCAAAATTCTAGGTTGTTCAGTGCAGGACTGGGGGGCAAAAAATCCTTCCAGCTTTTCTGGCAATAGGCATCTTTTCAGGTGAAGACCTGCCTGTTGAAAAACCTGAAAATGGTCGTTGAGCAGAGTGGCCTACAGTTGGCAGATTTTCAGCATTATTCTTTCAGCAACGTAGTTTTTCTTGGAGTAGCGAGCATTTCCTGGCAGAAATAAAGGGGAGCTGATTGACTTTGGCGTGGCAAAAAGCAATCTTCGCTTAGATTGGTCAAAACTCGGTTGTGTCCTTCCTGTCTTTCCCTTCATGATTTCTGTTTTGTGTGTTGGCTCGCAAATCAAGCTAGAAAAACAGGTGGAAGTGGTCTCTGCATGGTGAGTGCAATGATCAAGAAACCGAGCAAATTTGATGAAGACAACTTCATTATGTGGCTAAAACCCCCTTACCCACCCCTTCCTCCCTCCCTCGTCTCCCCTCCCCCAGCAAGTTCATTTCGGTCTGGAAATGTTTGAGAATAGGTTTTCAGGCATGGAAAATTGTAAGCATCAGTTTCCCTTCTTGGTCATGTAGGTTACGTGGCACCCCAGCCTGTGCATGTTAGTTGATGCAGCCACAGACCTGTTGATCCAGGCTTTTGGCGTAATTACTGTACCATTTTGTGCATGTTAGTTGATGCAGCCACAGACCTCAGGGATGAAAAACTCCTCCGCCGTTTCCGCCGTCTCCGCCGTTATTTTTTCGGATCTCCGCCGAAAGAAAAAGTCTCCGCCGAAAAATTATTCGAAGAGTGAAGCTCAGAAACGATCTCAACTTGTCTGCACAGCGAATTTCTTCTCTGTCGGTAATGTTCTCAAACGGCGTAGTTCTCATTCTGCTTCCTTCCAGTATCATTTCTCATCATGGCGTCGATTCACAGCGAGAGTTTGCCGCCAGTGCAAACAAAACGGAAAAAAAAGAAAAGAAAGAAGTATGTAAACCACTAGAAGACCGAGTGGCTGCAGAAGGACGTGTGTGACCGCAAAGTCACGGATGTAATAAGAAAACATGACAAAGACGGCGAATTTGAAGTGTTTTGCGAGCCTTGCCAAAAACGTGTCTACTTTGGTAGTTGTGGCAATCAGATCACATCGAGCGTCCCAGTCACCAACAGAAAATGTGTGTGTTTCCCACACCATCACAGCATGTTTTTCAGATCATTGGGTATGCAACAATCTACGTTTCATTTCCAATGATAGTTTGACTCCTACTCTGATTTTTCTACAAGTTCCATTTCGATGGTAGTTTTGATTCTAACTCTGATTTACTTAATATGAAAAAATGAAAGCTTTCGGGTCTTAGACCCTTCATCAGGAAACACTAAACAGTAAACACAAGGAAAAACAGGATAACAAAACAACGGAGGAAAAAAACAACTTCGAACCTACTGGAGAGATGAGGAATTGAGTACTTCCACTCGTAGAGTCTTCAAAGCAAGGGAAAAACGTCAAAGTGACAAAAAGAATATAAAAGAACAAATGACATCAAAATAAACTGATGTCACAACAGTATTGTGTAACACTTTCCCCTGGTATAATGCAAACGTTTGCTACATGTGTTAAGTGTCTGCTAACAGCCCCTCCATGAAATCCTTTTCCACCAGCCCACTCCCCCCACTACATATTATACTTCCTCTACTCCTCCTCCTTCTCCCCCAACCCCCACCCCACAACACATACCCCACACACTTCGCCCCCTCCCCCCCACCCCAGTCCCCTACCCCACCTCACACACACACACAAGCACCCCCCCCCCCCCCCCCCCCCCCAAACACACACAAACTTGTCAAGGGGGGGGGGGGGGGGGTATGATAAGTTGTAAGGGGGAAGTGGGCGGGGGGGGGGGGGGGGGGTTGTGTGTGGTGTACTGTTGTGACATCAGTTTGTTTTGATGTCATTTGTTCTTTTTTGTGTTTAGTGTTTCCTGACGAAGGGTCTAAGGCCCAAAAGCTTGAGTGTTTTTTTTTAAAAGGACTTCAAAGTAATCATTTTTCATATTGTGTTTATTGAAGTCCAGCAGTCGTTTTCATACATCTGATCTACTTAGTTTGATTTCCCACTCTGATTTACTTATCTACAGGCCTTATTCTTTATGTCCTGAAAGCACTGTTTGTCAAATTTCCTTTAGCTACAGTTGAGAATTCATCATACTAAAATGTTTGCTTTGTCTCAATTGACATAGCTTCTTTCCACATCAGTCTCAGTCTTCATGGTGTTGAAAGCTGTTCTATAGAATGAGTTGTTTAGAAGCAAGAAAGAGATTTCTAAAGATTTTTATGCCATATTTAATACAAAATATGCTTCAGCTTCAGGGGGCGCTGCCCCCTGACCCCCGCCGGGCTGTTGCCCATGGTGACCCCCTGACCCCCCCCCCCCCCCCCCCCCCCCCCGCCGCCAATCTCCCTTTTTTTAAAAACTGTTTTCATCCCTGAGACCTGTTGATCCAGCTTTTGGCATAATTACTATACCATTTTACACAGAAACAATACGCCCTCGAATGAAAAATACAGCCCACAGACCTGTTGATCCATAGGCTTTTGGCGTATTACTGTACCAATTTACACAGAAAACAATACGCCTCTCGAATGAAAAATACACCAAGTAAAAATTCTAGCAAAGATTCCTTCTGGGTCTGCACACTACATCAGACATTGCTTGAATTCTGCACTTGCAGACTGTTACCACCGCATATTGTTTAAATAGGAACTGTGCAAACCTGTCTGTTCTACTGTTTGTGTGCTCGCACCATTTTCACTCAGCATAGTTCAACCATGTTGGTTTATGGAAACAAAAAATGTGACATAACTGATAAAATATTAGGTAGAAAGAAACTCGTGGAGAGCGTGGCAGCAGAGAGTCCTCAGAAGAGAAGCCCCCTTCAAGCAAGTGTTTCGGCCCTTATCTCCTGACACTCTAGGGGGTTGGGCCACACCCGGTTCATGACTCCGGATGTCCTCTGCTGCCCCTTTTTTTTTCCCCATCTTGGGACGAGCCATGGCTGGGATTCGAACCCATGACCCTCTGGACATGCTCATTTTCTACTTAATGACTCGCGCTTTAACCACTGAGCCACAGGGACACCTGATATTTGTAGGGAAATTAAGCCACGGTTTATGAAGTTCACTTTTGTTCCTCCTTGACCAGATCCAGCTTGAACACCTCTCTGCCGCTTCTGCCATTGCTTTCAGGCTCTGGTTTTTTTCCTTCCCTGCAACTGAGAGCTGTTTCATGAGGCTGTATGCAGACGTTCCTACAAATCCCCTAGCTCCAATTTCTGCAGTGAGGACTTTGACCTGATAGCCTTCTCTCCTCAGGCTGTTTGCCAGATCAGCATACTTTTCAGTCTTGTAGATTGAGCTGCCTCCATTCTGTTCTCATATGGCACTGTGAGCTCGATCATGATCAGCTGCTTGGTTGACTTAGAGTGGACTACTATGTCTGGTCTCATGCCACTCTTGCTGATGATCTCTGGGTGATTCTTCCATTCTGGGAGGTCTGCAGTGCACTCCCAGTCATCTGCCCCATCCAGCAGACTCTGCCTGCATGTTTCGAGTGGCACTGTTGTTCTTGGCCATGATTTGCTGCCTCCTGCCGTGAAGAATGTTGCGGGTGCTTTTGGAGTCCTGATTCTCCCTTTTGTGGTGTTGGTACTAGCCCAGACTACTTGTACAATCTCTTTGAGCACTTGGTTGTGCCTCCATGTGTACCTTCCTTGAGCCAGGGCTACTTTACATGAGCTCAGAACATGCTCCACTGTTTGTTTTTCATGGCAGAGGGGGCATGCAGGATCGTCTGTTTTCCCCCACTTCACCAGGTTTGCATTTGAGGGCAGAAGGTCATATGCAGATCTGAGAATGAAGCTGATGCTGAGAGGGGCCATGTGCCAAATGTCATTCCAAGTTAGACTTCTTTGGAGTGCATTCTCCCACGTTGTCCATTGCCCTTGCTGGCTCTGCTGGACTGCTTTTTGGAGTCTTTTTGGTCTTCTTCTTTTCTCATCTCCTGAATCATCATGTCTCTTTGGCTTTTCCTTTGGCCTTTGACCACCATTCAGTTTTGGTCACCCCCAGTCCTTGTCTGTTGGTCTGTGTGTGTCCTGTTATTTCTCTGATCTTGAGACTTTCTTTTGCAGAATCCATTGCCTCTTGAACTTTCCATTTTCTGCCTGTCTTTAGCTGGGGCTTGATTGCTTCTACCACCTTGTCTCCTGAGTCCTCCAGCATGCTTTGAAGTCTGATCTTCCCTGCTTTGTATTCCTCCAGGATGGATTTCAGTGGTAGTTTGAGCTTTGCTTGGCGACAGTACAGCGCGATGTCAGTCAGACAGGGTGGGACACCAAGCCATTTCCTTGTGAACTTGTTGATTTTGGCTTCCATTGCCTCCACTGTGCTGGTGCAGATGTCGTATATCATCAGAGGCCATAGGAGCTTTGGTATCAGCATGAACTGCAGACACCAGACCTTGTATTTGCCAGGGAGCCCACACTGGTCAATGGTCTCCAAGCCTTCTTCCGCCATCTGCTTGGTTTCTTTTGCTCTTTGTGTGTCTTTCAGCGTATCATCATACCATCTTCCAAGGCTCTTGACTGGTTCTTCTGTGACTGTTGGAATGGCCTGGTTGGCAACACTGAAGACCACAGATTCGGCCACTTTTCCTTTCCTCAGTGAGAGACTCCGTGATTTCTTTGCCTTGAACTTCATTCTGGATGAGGCAACTATGTCGTCCAGCCCTCCAGCACATGACGTGTCTCGTCTTCTCTGGATGAAATCACTGTTAGTGTCATCCATGAAGGCCTTGAGAGGAGGCATCTTGTATCCATCGCCAAGGTCTGTTTGTCTCGCGTTGTTTGTTGCTGCTTTCAAGATGAGTTCCATTGCCAGCACGAACAGTTATCGGGGAAATTGCACAGCCATTGCAATGCCCACTTCAGTTGATCCAATCATTGTGTACCCTGGTAGAGAACCGCATTGAGAAGCCATTGAAGTATTCTTGAGCATGTCGCGGATGTTCTTTGGCACATGGTACATCTCAAGAGCCAACTGTATCATCTCATGGGGCACAGATCCATATGCGTTTGCCAGACAAGCCACACTACGTCCAGGTCCCTCTTTTCTGTTTTTGCTTTTTGGATTGCGTCCCAGATCATTGTGCATGTTTACACAGCAGCACGCCTGGGATGCCACCTTTCTGGACTGACACATCCAAGTACTTGTTTTCCATCAGGTACTTGGTCAGCCTTGCTGCCATGACAGAGAAGAAGATTTTTCCCTTCGACGTTCAGTAGTGATATGGCCTGAAGTGGCTGATGTCACTTGAGTTTATGCCTTTGGGGATGTACACACCATCTGCCGTCATCACTGGCCGCTGATCTTCTGGTTTCTCCAAGCCGATCGCAGCAGCCTGTGGAGCCACTCCAGCACCTTGGGACATTTCTTGTAAAGCTGGTAAGGTATTCCGTTTGGCCCTGGTGATGATTTGGCTCTGGCTTTGTCGACCACCTTCTTGATTTCCGCCAACGTTGGAGGCTTGCCATTGAACTGTTCCTCAGGGTTGGTTGGCCACACCAGACCTTGAATGTCGAGTGGTGCTTTGCTCTGTGAGTCAGAGTATGTTTTCCTCAGATGCTGCTCAAGAACTCCTTTGTCCACACTTAGGGTCCCAGATTTTGGCTGCTCAAACAGTGTTCTGGCAAACTGGAAGGGGTCTCTGAAGAAGCGCTCTTGTGTCTTCTTCTTTTTGCTCTTCCTCTTCCTCGCAGATTCCGCTTTGCTGAGGGCGCTGTGTTTTTTCTTTCAGGTCTTCCCACAGTTTTTCCAAGCCTTGTTTTTCAGCTGGCAGTGCGGTCTTCATTTGCTTCTTGAGGTTGTTCTTTTGGACTCTGATCTTGTCCATCTTTTCTTGGCGTCTGGATTTCTTTGGAGGTGTTTTCTCTTTGGGTAGTTTTACTCCATAGGCGTCTCTACATGTGGCATACACAATGTCCCCATATGTGGCTAGTTTGTGTTCCAGGGTGCTTTTCCCTATCAGTGCATCGAGTCTTTGGACGATTTTTTGCATCCAGTTTCTCCCAATCTTCAGTTTCGTTTGCTCGTGGCAGGTTGAGTTTCAGGCGCCTGGCATCGAGGGCCTGTGCAAATTCCTCATCCGAACCAACAGCGTGGATGTCCTTGGCACTGTGGTTTAAATCCTGGCCTTGGTCTTCCGACGTCTTATCTGCTGATGCAGTGCGCTGCTGCTCATTCAGATGAGTCTTCACACATCCCATCTTTGTTCTGTGGATCTTCATGCCACGGGTGGTAGCGAAACGCTTTCCACAGACACATGGATATTCCATTTGGTCCATGTTCATAGTCCGTTTGGGATTTGCAGTCGTGATTGGTTGAGCACCGATGGATTCATCATTCTCTCCCCTTTCGGTGAATCCTGGGAGCATCTTTTCCTTTTGTACTTAGTAGCCACATGTTTAAGGCAAAGTGGGGAGCCAGCCCACAGAGCCCTTGGTTCTGGTCTTTCCCAGTGTCCTCCGGTCTTTCCCGGACGTCCTCCCGGCCTATTCCCGGAAGTCAATGGTTTACCCATGCATCAGTAGAAAGAAACTCGTGGAGAGCGTGGCAGCAGAGAGTCCTCAGAAGAGAAGCCCCCTTCAAGCAAGTGTTTCGGCCCTTATCTCCTGACACTCTAGGGGGTTGGGCCACACCCGGTTCATGACTCCGGATGTCCCTCTGCTGCCCCTTTTTTTTTCCCCATCTTGGGACGAGCCATGGCTGGGATTCGAAACCCATGACCCTCTGGACATGCTCATTTTCTACTTAATGACTCGCGCTTTAACCACTGAGCCACAGGGACACCTGATTTTTAGCATAAATTATAAAAACTGCTTCAAAATGAAATGCACATGATAGGCCTGTTCGTGTGAGAAAGCGAACCATACACATTTTTTGGTGGGCAGGTGGAACTGGTTTTCATTTCATCCACAACAGGTGACTTTTAACTTCAGCTGAACCTAGTTCTAGACCCTGATTTCGTTAGTGCAGGCAAATTTGATATTAGCCTCAATCGCTTGTTTTCTGTTGAGAGACTGGGCCTGGTCTCGATGTGTATTATATTGATTTATGGTTGGCATGCATTAATTTGTATTGCCCATTTACACTGTTGGTCATGATCATGTTTAGTTTAATGTGTAGCTGAAATGCTTGCGTGTGAGAACGGTCAGAAGGATCTAGTGGAGGATCATCTGTCTTAAGTATTCATTTGCTGTTCATCTCAAATCAAAGTGTCTTCTCTCTCCCAATTCTTGATTAACTTTGGGTGAACCTTTTAACTCTTCTGTAGGCTAACATGAGTTATACTTATAGGTCAGGCTTCATTGTGTGCGAGTATCAAGATCCAAATGTCAACATTGTTGAAAAGTATTAAAAACATGTTGCAAAACTACTTATCGTGACACAATAGGTCAGTTGTCTAGTGACAGCTAGCTGTATCACCACAGTGTAGACACTTTCTTATGGTGACACAATAGGTCAGTTGTCTAGTGACAGCTAGCTGTATCACCACAATGTAGACCTTTTATGGTGACACAATAGATCAGTTGTCTAGTGACAGCTAGCTGTATCACCACAATGTAGACCTTTTATGGTGACACAATAGGTCAGTTGTCTAGTGACAGATAGCTGTATCACCACAATGTAGACCTTTTATGGTGACACAGGTCAGTTGTCTAGTGACTGCTAGCTGTATCACCACAATGTAGACCTTTTATGGTGACACAGTAGGTCAGTTGTCTAGTGACTGCTAGCTGTTTCGTCACAACGTAGACCCTTTCTTATGGCGACACACTAGGTTAGTTGTCAAGTGACTGCTCGCTGTATCACTACAACGTAGACCCTTTATTATGGCGACACACTAGGTTAGTTGTCTAGCGACTGCTAGCTGTATCACCACAACGTAGACACTTTGAACTGTAGGTGTTGTTTTTTTTTTAATCGTTTCATTCCTTCTGATCGTTACATAGTTTTTGTTGGTTATTCACTTATTGTTTATCCCATTTTCTGTTGTTGAATTATTTTATATTGCTTAACTATAGATACCTTATGTTTTCTTTTCCCCATTAACATTTGGTTATGAGTAGCCATTGAGAACTAACGAGTTACCAAATGTTTTTATCCCAGCTTCACGCATTCAAAAATAAGGAAAAGTTCTGAAAATTTGGGGGGGAGGGTTAGAACAAAGCTTTACCATTCATTATAATAATGAATAAATGGGAAAGGAGGGAGGGAGGAGGCGAGGTTCCTTGGAAGAACCACTTGGCTAAACTGGTCAATGGAATGAACTGGGCAGATGTCAGACCATCATTTCAATGCATATATGGTGATAGTAGTTTTGGAATTGTTTTGTCATGATATCTTGTTAGAATTGCAAATTTCATACCTTTTGATTGTATACAAAAACCATGTTTCATTGTGTGGTTGACTGGCGGCTGTATGTTGTATGGTTGATTGTATTGGCTGTGTGATGTATACATGTATGGTTGGCTTGTACTGGCAGTGTGTTGGATGGATGAACTGTGTAAGCAGTTTGTTGTATGGTTGACTTGTTTTGGTTCCGCTCCACCAGTAGCTGTGTTCATTTAATTCTAGTGAGTTGGATGAGTCCGCAATAGCTTTTAAATGGACAGATTTTTGTTACTGTGGAAAGGTGCACGTTTCTCTGTTCAGTTTTAACATTAGCATTGTGTCGGGCAGATTTTTATACTGTTGAAATAACGGACATTTTTGTTCATGAGAACAGGCATGTCAAGATTTTGTCTGGTTTGGTTTACACGATTTTCTCTGAGGTGATTTACCTTACACATATAAATCAGGGCTTAAAACGTTCCGCGTCTGGGCGGAATTCCGCGATTTCGGTTTGTCAAAAAAAAAAAAAAAAAAAAAAAAAAAACCGACAGGAGCAAGGTATCCGTGATCGGCTTGCAGGCGTTCATAGCAACTGCGCGCAAGTTATGGCCCCTGATTATTCTTGGAAGAAGTTTCTAGTCGGACTTCCGGAAAAAAACAAAATGGCGGAGCGCGCAGTCATTGTTCATGCGGGTCGATCTTTTGATGAATCTGCAATTAAAAACAAGTGGAAATGGGAGTGGACGCTTCAGAAAGTTGACGAAGAAGTCATTGGAGACTTTCTTCGCAAAGTTATTGTACCAGGTTTAGCTTGGTGCAAACTGTGCTTAAGGGAAGTGTTACGGTGGTCGCGGGAAGAAAGCTCTTGATCACATTCGTTCAGCGAAGCACGTGTCAAACGTCAAGGCGCCGAGTGGAACTACAAGAAAGGTCACTGAAGACACTTTAGCAGCAGTAAAACGTGCCAGGATAGAACATTGCAATCCTGTGGGGAAAAAAGAGGGTGATATAGAAAATGTGGAGAGTGCAAGCCAGGCGGGAGGCAGCAAGGAAAAAGAGAGGGTTCAAACTAATCAAAGTCAAGTTGTCAGCAAGAAGGTGGATGAGAATGAAATAAAAATTGTAGAGTGTGAAAGCCAGACAGGAGAAAGCAAGGAAACAGCAGACAAAGATAGGGTTGAAATTCAAGTAAGCAAGAAGGTGGATGGCAAAGACAGTGCAGACAATGCAAGCAGCAAGAAGAAACAGAGTTCCTTGCTATGTTTCTTTAATGCCTCAACCACCCAAACACCCAAATGACAAAGCTGTGTGTGTGTGTGTGTGTGTGTGTGTGTGTGTGTGTGTGTGTGTGTGTCCTTGTGAAATCCTGTATTTCAGTGTTTATTATAATTTAGGAACTTCAAAATTTGACTTTCAGTATGTGCTGATTCCACAAGTTTCTCATTTATCAAAATTTGGATATTGTGACTTTCAAAATGTGCTGATTCCGCAAGTTGATCTCTGTTATATGAGACTGAACTTTAAAGTGTTTGATGCAGTTACTGACTTTGTGTGCACCAACTTCAAACTTGATATTGTGTGATCATTTAAACCTGAAAAGTGAAACTTATTGAGCAACCCCAGAAGTGAGATTTCATCCAAAGACTATAGTTGGTGAACACCTGTAAAACACTCAAGTTAAAGGGGGAGTGTTCATTTTATTATGTGTTTAACCCCTTCTCCCCTTGTCCCAAATATGTCTTCCTGTAATAATTATGTGTTTACAGCAATTTTTATGCACTAAATAACTCTTGAAATTATGTCCAGAAAGCGCGAAACGGCATAGATTTACACTCGGTTTTAAAAAAAATTTTCCCGGGGAGCATGCCCCCGGACCCCCCTAGTTTCAGTGGTTTTTTCCTCCTCCTGTTTTAAGCCCTGATAAATGCATGTTGCATGGGAAGAATCCTACAAGCATTAGAAGGATGAAAGGACTGAGGCGGACGATTGTCACGAGAGAAAAATGTGCATGAGGAATTGCTCTTTATTCGTTGGCGACGTGAAAAGCATTTAGAGAAACATGGAGGGATTTTTTTAATTTAACATATATTTGAATGCACATAAATTTGTCTGTTCAAGGGACTGAAGTTGTCAAGCGTTTTGACACCTTGGTTGGGTTCAGTATTGTGTGTACAATACATTTCCTTAACAGGAGTGAAAGCATGGATGGCTAAAAACTGATCTTGGCAGTTCGAATTTCAGCTGGTGTAGATCGAAGATGAGGCTGACGAGAACCATATCAATTATGACGAGTGCTGCCACAGTGTAAGAGGAGGAGTTCGGAGGAGATTGTTATGGACGAGGGGTTTGGAGAATACGAGCAATATGGAGGAGATGGGTTGTTATGGACGAGGAGTTTGGAGAATACGAGCAATATGGAGGAGATGGGTTGTTATGGACGAGGGGTTTGGAGAATACGAGCAATATGGAGGAGATGGGTTGTTATGGACGAGGAGTTTGGAGGAGATTGTTTTTGTCAGCTTGTTGACCGACTTCGTTATCTCTCAGTTTTCTAGATCTGCACAGATTACAATCGATAATCCTCCCACCCCAACTTATTTGAGACATGTTTACCCATACAGTTTGTATTTAGCGCAGAAAAAAATCTACAAAATATGGAAATACTGTTTTGCTGAATGAAGTACGAAAAAGAACTCAATTATGGAGGAAAGTTGGCCCATTTGTGACTTGATCTTGATTCGTTAGCGTGTGATTCAGAATTAGATTTGGTCAATTGTTTGTCACCAAAAACAGTTATTGTTTTATCCACTTGTGCCACGATCGTGATTGGGCATGGCGATATGGCGGAATTCGACAGTCATGTTTAATTTATTGCTGGGCAAACTGCGGACACTGGCAGCCGTTCACAAAAACAACAAATTACCAAGTATTGGAAACCAGTTCAGCATTTTTGCATACATGTACAAGTCTTCATTGGTCTGCAATTTCACAACTGAATTAGAGAGACTGTGGGAAATGTTGATTTACACAAAATACTTTAGAAGGATGGCTTGCTAATGGTATTGGCTATTTATATTACACACATATTACGTTAAAGAGACTCTTGGCCATGACTAGTGTTCATTTACACTGTGCACACATTTAATTTGGATGCCTCAACAGCAGCTTGTGCCAATTTACACTACACTTTATGCTTTACTTCTCTGAGGATGCCCTAACCATGGGCAGTGTTGATAAATTTACACTTTACGCATATATAAGAAGGATCCATGAACCCCTTTCATACACAGGTACTGAGGTAGCCATTACACTGTACAACGTATTGCATGAGAAGAGTCCTTGAGACGTATCTACAGGCAGAGCTGAGAAATCCTGTTTTTGTTTTGTTGAGACTTCCATCAGCCAGACGTCTTCCCGACCATGCAACTCTGACAAGTGGAAGTAAGATAACTCCGGACGCTACAATATTGACGTTTATGTGATCGACGGATCTCTCTTGGACTGTTTTACTTTACACATGTAATTTGCAGGAAGACAACGAAATTAAGGTGGGTTTTGTGTGTGTGTAAATAGAACGGTTCTTTTGTATAAAATTTGTGAAAGGTATAAGACTGAGAGACATTTGGGAGCCATGAGGCAGGTAATTACATCAAGTGATCAACTGGTGTGTGATTTCACAAATCAATAACCCCCATGCATGCGCATGGATTTTTCCCTAATCTGTTTTTTTTTTTTCAATGTGCATGCTGAGTGTCTGACTCTTGATTTTTTTTAATTTTTTTTTATCCGAGATGAGTGTGTATATTGATACATTGTACAGATTGTTGTTTTGGTGTTGTGTGTCGTCGTTGTTTTGGTGTTGTGTGTCGTTAATTTATTGCATTTCATTTCATCAGGTGACTGCATTGTGCAATGCTCTGGGTGTTGGTGTACTGAGAAGTGATGCCCGCATATGTCGTGGTCCTGTAGTACTGCTGTTGTGTGTGTACTAGTAGGGTGTAGTGCTGTTGTATCTTGTCAGTCGCACGGCCCCATGGTCAGCTGGGAGAGAAAGAACATAAAACCAGTCGTGATGCATGTTTGCTTTTGTTGACAAGACAAACATATATGAGAAATATGAATTTAAAGTGCTGCTGTTCTTGGTATTCCAGAGGGTGTGCTTGTCATGGGTAGCTGTTAGTTGTCACAAGATGTTAATCAAACTTTCTAAATGGAAAGCATTCTCCTGACCCATTGATGAGACTATGAAATAACGCCTACACATGATAAGATTCAAGTCTTCTGAAGCAGTTCTTTTTTATTCAGAGAAAGCAAAATTGTAATGAAGTATATTTACCTTCACAAAAGGTGGTCTGGGGTTACTCGCACAAGATTCAAACAGTTAACAAATTAATGGAAGGGGAGGTGATTCCATTTTGCGTTGGATTGGCGCAGTTGGGTTTCTGGGCTGAGAAATGGAAGCTATCAAGTTTTGGATTGGAGTTGTATTCAATTCATTTACAAATTAATGGAAGGGTGGTGATTGATCTTGTGTTGGATGTGCACAGCTAGGTTTCTGGGCTGAGAATTGAAAGCTGTCAAGTTGTGGGTTGGAGGTGAGAGGTTAGCTGATTGGAGGTGAGAGGTTAGGTGATAGGAGTGAGAGGTTAGCTGATACTAGTGATAGGACCTAAGTTGCTTTCATAAGACAAGGTAAGAGTGTGGCTGAGTGGATTGAAATGCTGCATTGGATAATGCATTGTCAGGTTAGCCAGTCTGACAGGAGTCGAACTAAGATTAAAGCATGGTCTTCAGTATGCCCCAGTCTATTTGTTCTGTCAGAGCCAACTCCATTATTTTGCTGAAAAGGGAAATAAAGACTTCTTTTATTGCAGCTGTATGGATTTGTTACCCTCTAAAAAAAAAAAAAAGGAAGCTTTATTTAGTTCAAAACTGTCCATTACAAACTGTCCATTACAAACTGTCCATTTTCACTCCGGCTTGTTTGTACTTGCTGAGGGGGAAAATGCTACCTCCGATGGAATAATGGTTTTGTACTTGCTGAGGAAAAAATGCTACCTCCGATGGAATAATGGTTTTGTACTTGCTGAGGAAAAAATGCTACCTCCGATGGAATAATGGTTTTGTTTCAATGAGTAAATCTTGTCAATCAAGACGAGAAAACTGTAGAAACATTACAGGCGAGTTGAATTAGAAGAGGAACAGAGGAAAACGCTGGTGGTGAATCAGAATGAATGGGGGTGAAACATCGGTGTTGCATTAAACTGGAAAAGGAGCTGAGGATGACCTGGATAGTGAATTGAATTGGAAAGTGAATGGATCACTTGACTGCCAGTCTGTCGTCTCACTTCCCCCCCCCCCCCAGCCCTTTCTGAAGTGGTTCCAAATACTTGCTGGGGGGGGGGGGGGGGGGGGGGGGGGGGGGCATTGTGGCAGACCTGTGAATGGGTACAACATTGATGACATAGCTTTTGCATAATTTATCAACAGGTAATATGACCGTTGGGTGAATAAAAAGAATATGACTGAATATATATCCTAGTGATGCTTTTTGTAAACACCACACAGTGTAAGTATTGATTAATATATTGTGTCTGTGTGCAGGGTTCGTAGGGTCCTTTGAAGTCCTTTGAAGTCCATATAAATGGGATTTTTGTCAAAAGGCCTTTTAAGTCCTTTGATTCAGCAAGTTGGTCCTTTCAACTCACGAGGAGGTCCTTTTAATTTTTGAAAGGTACTGTTAAGTCCTGTTTTTTCAAGAGGAGGAGGCTTGAAAACGAAACCGATACATCTTCCACAACCCACACCGTACTTTTTGCAAGTTGCAAAGAGTTGACAGATGCAGACGCGATCGTCTGAAACGCGGTAGGCAGGCCTATAACGCTAGGCCTATCAGTGGGCTTTCTGTTTAGTAAGCTTAGCTAGCAGACGAGTGGCTTGTGTCTTCTGCTGGTGCCTTGCTGCCATCCAACTTTTTTGACGTCTCGGGTTCCACAGTGCAGACGCGGTGCTAATGTTCACGGCATATAGCTGACTTAACATTTTCGCTCATGCTATCTTATGTTAAAATGTTCCCTTTATAGAAATTCATTAAAAGAGTGGGGCAATAATGATGAAAATATTATTACCCAAATAAATATAGGTTCATAACATGACGGATTGCGAACATGCGAACATAACAAACAGCTTGGGGAACAGCTGTTTGCTGAGTTCTTGAGTAACATTTACAGGATAGATTCCTTTTCCTGTCTTGTCTAACCCCCCCCTCCCTCCATCCCTCACCTTTCTGTGCCCTAGCTATTTCTGCCGGAGGCCTAGTTTGGAAAGTTTTACAAAGTTTTTGTTGCAAGCTAAACGTTAAAAATGCCAGGAAGATGTTCCTTTCAGGATAACTGGTTATGAGAGGTAAGTGTCTGCTGTTCTGCATGCCAAAGGGTTTGGGGTGTACTGTAAAGTTATGTTGGCAAAGGTCCTTTTAAACTGATTTGAGGTCCTTTTAAAGTCCTTTAAAGGTCCTTTTTTGGCCTCATGCCATCACCTGGGAACCCTGTGTGTGCAAGTGTGTGTGTGTGTGCGTGCTGTCTTTACCTGTCCCAACCCACCTTGCCTATTTAGGTTGTTGCCATCCACTTTTAAAACAAGACACTTGAGATTTGCAGATTTTATTTTTTTAAAATTCGTTTAGTATCTTGGATGTAGTGAAGACTTTCACCCCTTTTTAGGAGTACACCCAGGCATAGAACTGCTTTTGGCGGAAAATCTACCAATTTTCTTTCGCGTGTGTGCCGTCTGCTGAAAGGAAAATGATCCACTGGCATAGATACCATGTGGCTAAGATTTGGGTGAATCATACTGTGACTTCATGACGGTGTTACCCTTGACGCTACACTTTGTGATGGAAATTGGTAATATCTGCCAAAAGGCTAAAGGGGGAATCACTTCTCAGATTCAGCAGTAGCTTAAATGGAGCTGAGAGGACAAAGATCTTTAGGTTGTAGACTGATTTTGTCAACAACAACAAAAAGGCTGATTTCAGTCGGAAGTTTTTGTTGTTGGCTGTTGTGATTTTTCTTTGTAGGTGAAATTCAAACCACCTGATGAATAGCAATATTTTCGTGTTGGTCATGTCATGTGCCAGTCCAACTTAACCAGATGACGCGATTGAAGCATTTTTAACTGATGAAGGGATTTCGCCTGTTTACCCATATGATTTTACTGCATTTTGCATTTATTTGCCGAAAAATTACAAAATTAAATAAAAAAACATTAAAATTCTGAAATGAGTTAAAATTTTTTCACTTGAGTCTAGGAATTTGCAA
>CM031622.1:59093301-59110801 GCA_018398815.1 Conus ventricosus | reverse complement strand
GTGGCATTTGAAGAAAAAAAATTTAAATGCTTTTCATTATTTTCTCAGGTTTTGTTGGAAGAGGGCCCATGGTCAGTTGGTTAGAATGTTTGGCTGCGGAGCCGACGGTGGTAAGAACTGCTCATGGGGTAGGATTTTTAAATTAAAGAAAAAAATTTTTTTTAACTGCTTTGAAAACCCTGTCTGTCCACCAAGCAGCAAATTGGGTACCTGATTTAGTTCAAGGAAGGTTAAAAGCCGGGGAAGGAGAGGGAGGGCTACATCTTCCGCCATGCTGTGCCCTAACACCACAGTGAACCTCCGACAATTCACTGCCCCCATGGCCGAAAGGCAATATGAACTTTTCACCAGTTTTTTTTTTCAACCAAATTTTTTTAACTTGGGAGTGGAAAAACAAGGAACTCTCAGCATAGCCTAATGTTATGTTCTGTAAGGTGTCAGTAGTTTAGCTTTGTCATTGTTTTTGTCTTTTTCTTTTTGTCTTTTTTTGTTTGTTTCAGGATTTTTGGGGTAGTGACTTATTCGTGATGCGACATTTTCTCCTGTGTGTGTTGAGCTGCCCTGAAAAGGCTATGTGTACTTGGCTGTTTTGATGGCTTATAAAGTTATATCGGAACAGGCAGTGCCTTCAGATCTGGTCATGCATAGACGTTTTTCCCCAGCAAATGTTGACAGCCCTGATAGGTCGTGTATGGTCAGCTGGTCACGGTATAGATTTTGCAGAAACTATAGGTCAAAACTAAGCAAGTAGGGTGAGTGAATATGAAGTGTATGGAGAATCAAAATGGCTTAGTAAAAGGTTAACGTCTGTATACAGTAAGTTGAAAATAAAAGACGATTGAAGTACAAGATGAATGTGTACAGAGAATCAAAGTTTAATATACAACTGCTTAGTATAATTATGCTGTGTATGATAAATCAGAGTTTAATATAAACTACATAGTTATATCTAATGTAAATGTCGCCGTATGGTTTACCTTTAAAAGCTGTTGGTGTGTGTGCTTTACGTATGCATGTGGGTTTCCAATGTTGAGGAGACATCTTGATGGATGTCTTCATGGTTCATTTTTCGGCACAAGTGAAATCTGTGTTTGTCTTTTGCACTGGAGTGGCTTGCAGTTTTATAATACCATTCATGTGTTCTCTTCAAACTGTGTCACCATTTGTGTTCAACTACTATGCAATTTTAACATGATCTGTCCTTTTCATGAATGATTACAATAAAAGTGATGAGATCATATATCAGTGCGATGCGTTAACTGTTTAGTGCGAGTCAGTGTGAATGGTAGTTGTTTTTTTGCAAATGCATAAATGCGACACTGTCTGACCCAGGTCCCTGATAATCATAGCTGAGTGCTTTGTAGTTGTATTGATGGAGATTTATTTCTTTTGGATACAACAGGAGGAAAGGAGGAAGAAGAAAAAAAGAAAGGGGGTTGGGGGGGTAATTTCATAGCCAGGCTGCATTTAAAACTCACAAAAGCAAACACAAGAGTACCCATTAACTGGTATGGGGGGAGGGAGGGGCGTAATTTCTGAACCAGTCTGCACATGATACGCAAACACATAGTGCCCCTCAACGACTTGTACTTGAGAAATTTTACACATTGTCCCAAGTGAACACGTTCTGTCCACTTTGCAACGCCTGTTGCTGTCCATAATGGCTTACCCTTCACAGGGCCACCACTGTATTTTGAGTGTTGTTCAAGAACTGGTCATAAGTAAACTGTCATCGATCATGTAAGGCGTACCGGCCATTAAGGTGTGATGTTACTTCTAGGCTCAGAGCTAAGAAGTGTAGCATCAGATCTGCCCTCAAGGGGCCGTGCTGTACCTAGGAGAAAAACTGAACTTTTCAGAAGAATGATTTTTTTTATACCTGCTGGAAAGGCTCCATACTCAAAACACAAGATTCATAGACTGGGTCAGTTGTACGAGTCTTGAGCAGCAGTACAGAGGTGAAAAATTTTATCTCGGACATCACAAGACCCATTGCATTGGAGTATGGTATACAACACAGGCTTGGTCTACCTTTCTGTAATTGTGATACCTTTCTGTAATTGTCAACTTCAGCTGCTGCTATTGTAGAGCGCTCTAAATGACCAGGTTATGTCTCTCCAATTCGTTAAGAAATCATCGGGCAATAAATACTGCCACTTCTAGTCTGAATTTTGGCTATCTGAATGCCTATAGAGCCTTTCTTGGGATCTGCATGGACCGAAATAGCTCAGCTGGCAGAATGTCGGTCTTGGAATAATAGTGATCCATGGGGTGCAGGTTTTAAGGTTTTGAAGGTTGAGAATAGAATTCGCTTGGAACATTGACAAGACTACATTCATAAAAAATTGTCGGAATGCAGAAAAGCTTGAGTGGAGTGTCAAACTGGCAATAATTATTGTGTAGATCTAAGGGGCGGGGGGGGGGGGGGGGGGGGGGGGCTCCAACTTCAGGGGCCTCCACCCCCGATTTGTCGAGGCTGTTCCTCGTAGAGATCACATGGGGAACCAACGCCTGATCCTGGACCCTCTTAAGATTTTCAGGATTTTCACTGCAATCCATTTCAGTCAAAACCAACACATGCATGTGTCTGTTCCGCTTTCAGTTCTTGAAATTATGGAAGACCAGGCTGAGAATATCCTGACCAAGATGTTTTGACAGGCTGGAATGGTCGTGTGTGTATCAGGTGTTACTGGGATTAAGGCAACACATGCATGATGCCGGTTCAATAAGAACTTCTTGGAACAGACAATACAGTGGTTTCCTTCGCTGAAAGAACACCTCGGAGTGGAACTGCCTACTACCGTCCTGCAGTAAGGCTTATAGCAACTTTTCATCATCTTCCTTAAGGTGAACATCTTCGGCATGTTCAAGATTACTTCATACACTGAGGGGGCGAAAAAGGGTTTGAAAAAAAAGGAAAATAACGTCATCTACACCCGAAACAGAAAGCTTACTAAACAAGAAAGTGACTTTAATATGGTGCTGCTTACAAGCAGGCTAAACGCTTTTCGGACCCTGTATAAATGAAGCCCTAGCACGCAGTCCCGGTCATGGCTTCGCCATGCCCAGGCCTACAAAGCGTCGCACACTACCAACTAAGGGAAAACGATGAACAGGGGGAAGGGGAGAAGTTTTTAGATTTGATGTTGGAAAGACTTTACAGAGGATGCAGATACTGCTTTCTCTGTGATATTAAACGACTGCACAACTGTGCAAGAAAGAACACATTTTCTGACGGTCTGTTCTGCGGGAGTGGACAGAGTAGAACTAGAAGCCGGTGCGACAGGCTCCATGTCTGCCTGGAGCTGTGGACAGAGCCTACAGGCCATCTATGGAGATAAAAGTTGTTATGAAACTTGTAAACGTGTGTAAGGCGTGCCTTACGCAGACAGCGGTGCAGGACACTGCAAGGTGACCAGCCTGTCATCAGCACTGGAGCTTCTCCTCCATCTCTGGCACACCAATCTCGACGCTCGACGCCCTCCAAGCCCTTCGGTACTAGGCAGACGTAGGATGGTCATGTCTCACCACTGACACCCCCCCCCCACCACCACCACCACCACCACCACTACTTATCTCCCACAGTCCTCCTTCCCTACTTTATGTATTTTTTCCCCCTGTCATCAACTATCTCCAAACAAGTCCAACACATTGAGTTTATAGCTAGCATGGTTCATGCCAGTTAACAAACAAGATAGGCGGCAATCCAGATCCATATGAAGAGCAAGAGTAAGCACGAGCAGACTTGCAGCATGGCGTCGTTCCATTCTTGCTGCTACCCCTCAAATAATCGGCTGGAAAGAGGTGATTGGCTATGACACGCCAGTCCAACTGCTTTATAAGCACAAAGTGAGTACAGCTCAAGCTTGAATGGCTGCATGCGTCCATGAATCCTGTGTTTTGGGTCTCTCTCTCTCTCTCTCTCTCTCTCTCTCTCCTCTCTCTCTCTCTCTCTTCTTATATATATATATATATATATATATATATATATATATATATATAATATATTATATAGTAGAAAGAAACTCGTGGAGAGCGTGGCAGCAGAGAGTCCTCAGAAGAGAAGCCCCCTTCAAGCAAGTGTTTCGGCCCTTATCTCCTGACACTCTAGGGGGGTTGGGCCACACCCGGTTCATGACTCCGGATGTCCCTCTGCTGCCCCTTTTTTTTGTTTCCCATCTTGGGACGAGCCATGGCTGGGATTCGAACCCATGACCCTCTGGAGATGCTCATTTTCCACTTAATGACTCGCGCTTTAAACCACTGAGCCACAGGGACACCTGATATTTGTAGGGAAATTAAGCCTTATGAAGTTCACTTTTGTTCCTCCTTGACCAGATCCAGCTTGAACACCTCTCTGCCGCTTCTGCCATTGCTTTCCTATGGCAGAAGCGCCATTGCTTTCCTATGGCACTTTCTATATATATATATATATATATATTATATATATATATATATATATATATATATATATATATAGAAAGTGGCCATTTTTACAGGTGACTGGCTCTTTTTCTCATAGGTACAGAGAGTTGCTAGTAAGGACCAGTCTGATGCTGCACGGTGTGTGATTAAATGGGACTGTCAATTCTAAATTCACGAAAGCCTTCACTATCACATTTAGATTTAGTTTTGGTCTTTATTATTTGTGAACAGAATAGTTTTCTCTCATCACATTTCAATAATATCTATCGTGTATTTTTTGTAAACAATATTTTTTGGTGACGTGCGGAGGGTGGTGGTGGTGGTGGTGAAGTATTGAAAGAACTAAGCGGCAGTCTCACAGTGGCCTATTTCATTTGCCACCAGTAGGTTATTCTCTTCGTAAATTCAACACATACATCACCTTTAAAGGATTAGGCCACACAATGTATGCTGATATTTTTGTAGGACAGGACTTTGTTCCTTGTGGTTACAGCCTTAATAGGCCCTGAGTGGTTGGCTTGGCTAAATAAGCCAGATTTTGTTGTTGTTGTTGTTGAAAATATGGAGCACATATGACAACTGACACATACGTATACATGAATTGCTTAAAGTTGTGACCCTGGTCCTTTACCAACAGATAATGAGTGCGTCAAGTTGAAAGGGAGAAGTTAGATCTGTGCACCTTATTGGACTAATTTTGGAGTAGGAAACTTGTACTAACAGACTATGAGTGCATCATGTTCACAGAGAAATTCGGTCGTTGTGTCTTCTGGGAACCATTTGGTGTTGCTGAGGGGTGATTGATGGTAAACTTGTACTAACAGACTATGCGTGCATCACTTTCACAGAGACATTTGGTCGTTGTATCTTCTGGGACCCGGTTTGGTGTTACTGAAGGTCTAAGGTGATGAGAAAGTGGTCTTAAAAGTAGTGCCTTTGCAATTCATGACTACATCATCGATAAACCTAGAACACTGGGGAGAACACATACCTTCACCACAATCGAACGGATCCTAGATCCGTCCTTTGATCTGCATGGATCTGCACTAAAGTTTCATGGTTCTGTTACTGGGCGGCATTTACAGCTAGAAACCATGTTTCGTTCGGATTGAACTTGTGATCCTGGGAGTGCGGGTTCAAATCTCCGTGAGGCTATTTTGGTGTACAGGGATTTTCCCTGAGTTAATATTGGTTCTGACTTCATTCTCTTACAGTCCTTTGAAGGAGACTATAAACTCAGATTCCATACATGTGTGAACGCATGTGTAACATTTTACACATACGTAAAACTCCATCGCCAACTCTCTGAAGGGGAGGCCAGTTTGGCCGTCGGTATGGATGACACACTGTACAAAGTATGCGCTGAGAGAACGAACATCTGAATGAAAAATCGAGTGACTGACCAACTGAATGGCACGAGAAATGACTGAATGTAGCCCCGACAGGTAGCACCTCAGACGGCTCTACCCAGGTAGGCAGCCTGTTGTGTCAATGAAGTGTAGATTGTAAAGCGCTTGGAGCGAGGATAGGAACTATATGAATACTTTTGATTAGAAGAACAAAAAGAATAACAACAATGATGATGATGATAATAATGATAGTGAATAATAAATAATGATAATAATAAAATCATCACCGTCATCACAATCATCTATATCATCATAAGTGCTAGGTTATGGATCTGCAACCAAATTGAACGAGACTTCATCCTTTAGCCAAGTGAACGAGACTTCTCCTTTGGCCAAGTGAACGAGACTTCATCCTTTGGCCAAGTGAACGAGACTTCATCCTTTGGCCAAGTGAACGAGACTTCATCTTTGGCCAAGTGAACGAGACTTCATCCTTTGGCCAAGTGAACGAGACTTCATCCTTTGGCCAAGTGAACGAGACTTCATCCTTTGGCCCAGTTTCATCTTTCCAACAAAATCCATTAAAATGGGGCATTAAGTTTTGTTTTTTTTTCTAATCGCGTTGACAGCCAGTAAACCAGCCAACTGACGTAGTTGAAATGCACCACACTGGCAGTGAACACGCTGGTACTCTTGGCTAGTCCATATCGTAAGTCATATTGGGTTGTAAGGGGAAAAGTTCATGCAGATATGAATGCGTACTCCCCCTATTCTTCAATCTAAGACATAAGAGCAAGCTTTGTTTATAATTCAATATTTCTTGCATTCATTGCAACACCAAGCTGCTCTGTAAGTTGCTGGAACTGTGCTCGGTACTTATCCTTGGAATTATTAGTTTGTTGTATATATATATATATATATATATATATATATATATATTGTGTGTGTGTGTGTGTGTGTGTGTGTGGTGGTGGAATAATGGTTCGCTTTATTTACTAATTACAGAACATACTGATCAACTAACAAATTATAATATTGCTTAATCATTGAACACATTGATCGTACAATGAATCAATTCATTTGTGCATCTCAATCGAACAACACTTAGTGTTTAAAAATAAAAAAAACCAAAAATCAAGCCGTATTCAGCTGCAGTATAACACCAATATACATCGCTTTGTTCTGTGCACATGAAAGGATTATTCTGTTTGCTTGTTTGGCAACATACACGACACATTCGACGAATACAAGACGAATAGTAATAATCACAGAATAGCAGAAGAGCAAATTTTGTTTAGCTTTGTTTTGCATACAATACATTCTGACTCAACAAATATGGGTTTTGTTCCATTTTACTACCCTTCGCTGGCTGCTTTGAGGGTGCTGTTGGATTCTTCTTTGAACCCTTGGTGGTGAGAATACCACAGAATTATGGACTGTGGTGTGTCTCTATTTGACACCAAGAGCACAGACACAATCAGCCGTGTCTCCCTGATGAGTCCGATCCAGTGGACGAAAGGCCTAGGAGCAGGCAATACAAATAAATGTGCCTTCGAGAGGATTACGATGGTTCCCTCAGTGGCTAGTGAAGGGTTTCTCATATTTATAATATATTCCCCCCATTTTCTTCATCTTCAATTTATTTATTTATTCATTTTTGTTGTTGTTGTAAGTTCAAATCTTTGCCAAGTCATTACCATAACGACTGAAGAATTGTTAACCTGCACTTGTTTTCCCCCACTACTTAATTGTTCAACAAATATGGGAAATGGTAATAATCACCCGCAGGCCAACACAACAGCAGCAGGAACAATAATGATTCTGAAGCGGCCTACAGCTCAGGATCCCAACCAGTTGAGGTGACCACCAAGGAAAAAAAAAGTGTGGAAATGTAAAGAAGGGGGAGGGGGGGAAGGTACGAGGAAGAAAGAGATAGAATGTTAAAACATGCTGCATCATCCACAGCATTGTCCAATAAACAAAGTTACTGTGCAACTGGCGCGCCCCTCGTCATCAGCACTGTCTGCTAGATGTAAAATTTTGATGTTATTTGATGAAAAGAATTATGCGACAAATTTAAAAACATACCTGATTATAATGTGACGGACAAATGAATAATAACCTGAACACAGTTTTCAAAGTGTCTGATTTTCCTTTTGGTTTGTTTACTTCTAAAAAAAAACCCACGTAAGTACCATGATAAAAAAAGAAAAAGGAAAAAAAAAGGTGCCGAACCAACCAGGTGGAAGCCATCCTGCACCAGCTTTGGATGCCTGTACTATGTCGGCACAGGGTGTGGGCATGCGCACGGCATTTATTTAAAACTTCAGGGGACATAACTGCTCCCTTGCAGATGCCACTGTGATGGTCGCTGGACGCAACACAACAGAATCTCTACAGAAGCGCCCTCGTGGGTGTACCAGCCTGCACTTCATGACTGCAGAGCCTGCCGGCCAAAGACGCCATCATCGAGCAAACTGCTACACACATTCCGCAGCCCCGTTTGTGAAAAAGAGCAATCTGAGACATGGTATTTGGGGTAATTATAGAACGATTCCCACCCTCACCCCCAAAGCCACTGCATCTAACACCTGCAGAAATGTTCTGATTTTACAATATGACATGTTACAAGGAGATAACTGACCTGGACATAATGGTAATGCCAACTACAAAAATGCTCTGATTTAAAACAGGACATCTTAAAAGCAGATACTGATTTGGAATATAATTGATGACAGTAAACAGACAGTAGGAAAAAGATTGTGCCAGAAATTTTGCTACAATTTACCCATCTTAATTCAGATTTTTTTTCCTTGAGTGGTACACACAGTCAGGAATGATATCAACTGGGACATCATTTATGTATTGCAACAACCTGCACCCCAAAGCTTCCCTCCATCCTCCGATTGTGAAAACACTTTATAGTTATGTGTACAGAGTGCCCAGTGCACCTCGCCAAATGTGTAAAAGATGCCTTTTGACAATGACACGACTGACAAACAAAATTATCAGTCTGACCATATGCAATGATCTGATCGACATAGAAAGTGATCAGTCTCACCATCCACAAAAATTTAATGACATAGAAGACGATCAGTCTGACCAGAGACAATGGTCTGATTGACATGCAAAGTGATTAATCTTACCATACACAATAGTTTGATTAGCATACGAACTGATTAGTCTGACCACATACAATGGTCTGATTGACATACAAAGTGATCAGTCTGACCATACGTCAAAGCTGGATACTTATAGCCCCCACCCCCGACAACAGAGGCTGCACAGGCTTCACCGGGGTAGTAAGCAGGTTGAAAACATCACTATACAGATTAACATAAATCTGACTGAAACACACAGTGATCAATGTGCTGGTTAAAAACGTGACAGATTAAAAAAATTGTCCTATTGCAGAATGCATTTTAATAGTTCTCTCCGGCTAACAATGCCACCTCATGAGTTGCAGCAGCCAAATCAAGATGGGAAGGAATGAAATACAGTGACAGCCAAACGCACACAGCTTTCTTTTGACACTTAAATGTACAAATAACTGAAATCATGCTCTGCATGATTTCAGGCCCTCCACAAGAGTAAGTCTGCGATGACATCAAAGCCAGCTGCGACTTTGTCATGATGGGAGGACTGTCTGTGTTTGCAGAGTGAAAAATCTGATCTCTCAAACTGCAGAGTTGCACCAATGTATCAAACAAACCATACCTAACAGCCTGCACAAAGCACAAACAGTTGGCGACAGAGAGGACTGGAGGGATGTAGGGTTAGATTAACAATAATCACAACCTCATGAAGGAAAACATCCCCAAAAAGTTGTTCATGGGGGGTGACATTGCTACTCCAGTCAAACAAACGAACGACCTTCACGTGAAATGATAAACTATTTCTTCTGAACTACCCTTTCCCCACTCCAGAGAACATCCTAGGGTCCACCAGGCATACAAGAAGAAAACCCCAAACTCACTGGTTGGAATAATGACCGAGCAAAAATTGTGTTTTAGGAAATAAATCCAGAGACCACAGTGACCATACTGGGTAATGACTGACAACAGATTCAGAGTACTACTGATCAGCTTGACGTGGCACCACCTTGACCAGAATGGGGGAAGCCACGGTCAGGATACCTCTGAAGCCGGCTCTGAACTTCAATTCATCCTGAAATCACACCGTTTAGTTTGTGATTTATTTGGACCCGCACATCGTAAATCCAATTCAACCTTATTATAAAATCACATTCAGTTTTTGAACCTGTACATCATAAATCCAATTCAACCTTATCATAAAATCACATTCAGTTTGCCCGTCAGTTATTTGGACCCAGAAAAATATCCAATTTTGCGTTAACCTGAAATCACATCATCAAGTTTGCCCATCAGTTATTTTACCCAGAAGTCATGTCCAACTAAGCTTTATCCTGAAATCACATTCTAGCCTTAATCTGAAATCACATCATTCAGTCCATCCATGACTTGTTTGGATCCAGATATCATGACCAGTTTTGCCAATTATTATGGTGCAAAATCCAACATTGTTCATCTTATAATGAATGTATCAAAGTTTTAGGACATGAAAAACATTTAGGTCAGACCAAACTTTTCATTTTATATTTAGCTACTGTTGGCAAGATTCTTTTTCTCTGAAATCTTTATATCTAAATATTACCAGTCTTCTAAGCCATCATGAGCAATATCTAATTCAGAGAACAACAGCCGTGCTGTGCGGTCATGGTAGATAAGAACTCTTCACACACAGTATGCACGCTCTCACACAGTGTGACACAAATTTCTGACTGTCTTTTCTCCCACACAGGTCAAATTTTTTCAGCAAGAATATGCTAGTCTGCTTTGGACATTGTTTCCATTTTTTTTAATCTCCTGTTTCATGAATATCGTATCAGCAGAGCTACCTGGATGAATACCGTTTTGATAGCAAAATGCACCCATTCTTTGACAAAAAATTGACTTAAAAGTCCTCAAAATAGTCTTTACAAGACTGAGTGGCCGGACAGGAGTTGTTAGTTGGAATCTAAATTATTAGCAACATGTGGAGACATATCATGCAACTTTCGAGACAGTTAAAACCCCAGTTACTCTTACAAAATTTGCCACCGTACAACAGAGGTGAATCATCAAGTATGTATGTCATGGTATCATAATAAGTAGATTATATGAAGGAATTTGTGGCATGATTCACAAACTTGACATGGATCTTATGGACTTTATAACATCGATTCACTAAAATTTATTCTAGGAATTGGTGGCACTATTCATTGATGATTATCATTAGATCTTTTTGACATCATTGATTGAGACTGATCGTTAAAGATCTGTGGCATCATCATTCACAGAGGCTAATGGTTAGGGATTGGTGGCACGATTCATAAAGAATTTGCAGCATCATTCATTGAGATTGAGCATCAGGAATCTGCGGCATGAGTTCTTAAGAATATGTGCCATCATTCATTCAGACAGATCATTTGGAATTGGTAGCATCATTTATTGAAATAGTTCAATAGGAATTTGTGGCATCATTCATTCAGGAAGACCGTTTGGAATTCATGTAGTAGTAGTAGTAGTAGTAGTAGTAGTGTAGGGACGTAATCAATACATAGGCCGTTAAGCCTTTCAGTGTCCCCTCGTGTTATTTTACTTTTATGACAGGGTTGAAAATCTGTAATATAAATTTTCCTTTCTTATTCATCAAAGCTTCTAAACTGTATTTTAAAAATTTCAAGTTTTCATCCAGCAAATTCTTAAAAACATTAGTATTTTTAGCAAATTTAATGCAGTTTAAAACGTTCCAGTTAGTAAAACCGGTTACTGAACTTAAATTTCTCCCCATGTTAGTATAAAACTGCTTAAAAAAAATTTTTTCCTTTCCGAATTTCTTTTCATCTTTTTTAAAAAACACCTCAAAAAATAGCCCCTGTATGCCGTTTGCTGGAAATATTTTGAACATTTCAATCAAATCCCCCTTAAACGTCTACCTTTTAAAGAGTGCAAATTAAGAAATTAATCATCTGTAAAACATGTTTGTACTTTCTTGCAAGATTTTAGTAGCTCTCTCTGTACTCTTTAAATTGCTTTTGACTGTTTTTTTCAAGTGTGGGTACCAAATTATTTTGCCATATTCAAGATCGGTCTAACCATAGTTTTAATATAATTTTAAAAAACTTTTCTTATTTGGGTAAAAAAAATTTTCTTTTTTTTAACCAATCATTTGGTTTGCTTTATTTATATTTTTTTTGAATGTGAATACAAAGGTAAATCTTTATAAAAATTTACCCCCCCAGACCTTTCCCCCCTCAATTTCGTACCCCCTTTTCCCCCACCATCTATTTTCAGTTGATTCATGTTCAGGTTTTTTTTGCCAACAGCAAAATTTTACATTTTTCAACTTTAAAAATATAGTTCCATTTGTTGACCATTTTTGGGGGAAATTTTAAATTTTTTTGCAGACTATTTATTTATCGATTTGTCATATATTTTTTGTTCATCAGCAAAATTTTAAAAAAACATTTACCTCACTGGAAGGTCTTTTATAAAAATAGTAAACAGACGGGTCCAAAAGCTCCTGGGGAATCCACCATACATCTTTCTCTGTCGCTTACATTTTCCCCACCTTACTTTTTGTTTTCTATTGACAAAAAGTCTCTAATCCAGTTTAGAACACCTACAAAACCGTATGTTTTCCTTTTTTTTCAATAATCTCTCTGCGGAAAACCGTATCAAAATTTTACGGAAATAAAGGTAAATATATAAACGACATCATTCTTTAAGGTTAAAACACGTCTTTAAAGGTTCATAGCACGATCTTAAGATAGTTCAACAGGACTTTGTGAATCATTCATTCATTACATCTTTTGAAATTTGTGGCCAATTTACTAAGTCCCCTTTGAACTTGTACATCGACATTAAATAGTTCAACAGGACTTTGTGATATCATTGATTCATGTACATCTTGAAATTTTGGCCTCGTTCATTAGGGTGCTCTCAGCATTCAGTACCATAATTCATAACAGTTTGTTGCATCAATCATGGGTTGATCATTGGGAATTTGTGAACCAAAAATTTCTTTAAAAATTTTTTGTCCATGTTTCATTTGGGGAAGACTTTTAAAATTTGGGGCATCGTTCACCGAAAAATTGAGCATCAACCGATGAGGAAATCTTTGGACACTTTTAATTGAAGTAATCAGAGAATTTTTGGGCACTAGTCACGAGGAGATCAAAGGTTTGCGGCATTATTCTTTTGCAAAGATCATTAGGAATCGCGGTGTCATTCACGAGGTGGGTCATGTGGAATTGGGGTTCTTTAGTGAGGAAGACTTTGGGCCTTTCGGGTATATTCATTGAAAAACGAAAAAATGTTTGCCATTCAATGACGTAGACATACAGATTTGTGGGATCATTCTTAAGGGGAAAAATAATAAGGAAATGGGACATTCATTGAGTTTAAACAAAAAGAATCGTACTCATTCATTGAAGTATATTTTAAGGAATTTTTGGAACCATCCCAAAAGGTCGATCGTGAAAAACATTTGCCCCATTAAGTCTGTAGATAACATACCTTTAGACAAGGACAAAACCCTCCCCACTTAGAGTACAAACACAACACAGACCACCGTCCCAAAAAAGAAAAAAAAAATCCTGTGTTTTTTATGTAAAGATATAAACAATACATTCTGAAAAATTAAACTTCAGTGGGGCCCCAGGGGGGGGGGGTACAAAAAAACCTGGGGGTAAAACAAAATTGGAAAAAAAATGTGGATGAAAAAAAAAGGAAAAATAAATAAAAAGTTTTAAAATTGGAGGAGGTATGGGGAAAAATAAAAAAAAATAAAAAAATTTGTAAAAATTTTTTTTAAAAAAAAATTAGAAAAGAAAAATTTTGAAAAAAGTATTTGTTTTTTTTTTTTTTTTTTTAAAAAAATGAAAAAGAAATGAAAAGAATGAGAATATTTTTTTAATTGGAAATGGGCTTCAAAAACATTTTATTGGGGTGAAATAATGATGTTTTTTTCATTGGGGAAGAAACTGACTGCCCATCATTCATTGGGAAGATAACTACGCCCTTCATTTTATTGGGTAAGTAACTCTGCCCTTTATTTTATTGATAATAAGACTGCCCTTCATTTCAGTTGTTCTGAGTTTGTGTATCTTGCCCGAAAGAAGCCCAAGGGTCAAACGCGATTTTTTTTGTTCTTTGGGTTCGTTTGTCAACGTTTTCTGGGGAAGCTTTATCATAATTTTTTCAACACCTTGTTTTTTTTTAAAAAAAATAAGAGAGACATTTACATAAGGACAATGGCCCCCAAGACTTACATCTACAACAACCGACCAATCCAAACCGCCCGAATCCCCCTGTTCTGTGGAACAAACAGACATGTAACAAACTTTACTCAGACAAGGACAACACTCTACAGGGCCCTCATCACCCCAGCACTGACCGGCAAATCTGGAGTCGGGCAAAGGCGACGTGCCGCAGGACGTGCCCATGGCCATCTTGATCTCCAGCAAGGCCAGCCTCATGCCGATGCATATTCTGGGCCCATAGCCAAAGGCCCGGGAAAGGGGAAACTGTCCATGTCGGCCTTTCTGCTGAACCTGCAACCCCGCAAAGAATGACAAACTGGTAACACCAGAAATTAAGGACACAATTTTTCCGTCACTGTCAAGTAACAGTGACCACTGTCCTGTCACCAAACTTTGAGCTCTTTTATCGTGACTGTTTTAATCGTAGCAACTGCCCCAGTTCGCGTTCTTGCTTCATGTGCAACAAAATTGTTCACTGTTTCC
Source organism: Conus ventricosus (assembly GCA_018398815.1). Lineage (NCBI taxonomy): Eukaryota > Metazoa > Mollusca > Gastropoda > Neogastropoda > Conidae > Conus > Conus ventricosus. The sequence continues at coordinate 59,096,218 of CM031622.1, read as the reverse complement.
CAAACACTGCAACCATCTCTCTGCGTGGCTGAATATTGCCTGAGTTTCCTTAACCTCTGGCGCTCGCCACAGTAACTACTACCAAAGCAACACTCCATCGTCACCACATAAACCACACCACGAAAACCACATCCATAAACACTCTGGGGCACGGTTGGTCTTGTGGGTAGGGTGTCAGATTCTTTTTTTTTTTTTTTTTGCTCCAAGGTCCAAGGTTCGATTTCCACTTGAGCTAGGTTGTAAGAGATTTTCTCTTCGAAGTTCACAGCCGTGTTGATTCCGGTCCCCTCCTAACCTGCAATAAGACTTTAAACAAGATTCCGTGTGTGAACACATGCATTGAAAAAATCATCCATGCTTGTTACATCCATTTTTCCCTTTGCAAGAAAGAAGGCCATAGTAAGCTGGTGGGATGGATAACACGAAAATAAAACACCTACACAGTAGTGTTGTGTTAAGATATCATACCTGAAGACGTAATGTGTCCGTCTTACAGGTGGAGTTACAAAATGGTTGCTTGTACGCACAAACCTCACCAATGACAAACCTTGAAGTTCTCGCAGAGAAACAGAGTAAGAATCATCACAAGCACTGACAGCACATTCAGCAGCGACATTAGCAACAGCCTACATAACAACCAACTCCAATATCACCAGCACAAAACTACCCACCATCTACATTGTGACCATTGTCGTCATCACCCTTAAATCCTGTTCATTACTAAGCAAGTCTCTCAATTAAGAACATAAAAATATTTTGTTCTTGCGCTCGCTCTTTCCTTTCCTTGCATTTATGTAGACACACGACCGAGTTTGTAGAGAAGCATGATGCCAATTATCTGGTCATGTGACTCGTAACTCAGTAGTCCCCACTATGGTTACTTTGTGTCTTTTTTAAATGAAAGTTGTTGAGCTGTTCTACATCATTATGTCAGTGAACTGTTCGAAATTACAAGAAGAATTTGTAAAGGACGAATTTTTAGCATTGGTGGAGAAGAACAACGAGAACAATAGAAACCTCACACCGACAGATGGTGGACTGTTCAGCACACAACTTACATCTCCACTCTGATTGACTAATAATCTTCACTGTGCAAGCGTCTTGCCTGGGTTTCAGTTTCAGCAAGGAGGTGTCACTGTGTGTGCACTAATGAGCATACCCTACACCGCATCTGCTAAGTTAGAGACCACAATGTGCAGGCTTTGCAGCTCATTCACAAACGAATTAGTGTGACTAAGATGAAAGGATTTAGACGAATGTTTCATGCACACGACTTAGCAGATGTATGACCTCCCACATTAGCCCGACAGGATGGTCAGATTTTGGGGTACCAATCTAACATTGTCTGCGCCACTATTATCTATTGTATGTGTGTTCTTGCGAGTATGTGCATGTGAGATTAAGTGTATGGGGCATGGGCCATATGTGTGTGTGTGTGTGTGTGTGTGTGTGTGTGTGTGTGTGTGTGTGTGTGTGGGGTGTGTGTGTGTGTGCGCGCCGCGCAAGCCAATGTACGTGGTGGGGCGCAAGACGTGGTGCAGGTGTGTGCATGTATACGCACGTGCATGAGCGTGTAATCAGTGAACTCGTGTGAGCATGCCCTTGCATGCACGCATGTGTGCTCACATACATGCATGTATGCCTCAGCAGAATAAGATAAAAAAAAATATTACAACATAACATTTACAAAGAACAGTAAGTATAAACAAGGTACTGAAGATGAGGTAAAGAACTTAACGTCACACATTATTCTTCATTCAGGTAAACGCTTAAGGTCACACATTATTCTTCATTTTAGGTAAAAACACTTAACGTCACACATTATTCTTCATTCAGGTAAAACGCTTAACGTCACACATTATTCTTCATTCAGGTAAAACACTTAACGTCACACATTATTCTTCATTCAGGTAAAACGCTTAACGTCACACATTATTTTTTTATTCAGGTAAAACACTTAACGTCACACATTATCCTTCATTCAGGTAAAAAGCTTGACGTCACATATCATCCTTAGTTCAGGGTAAAACACTTAAAGTCACGCATTTTCCTTCAATCAGGGTAAAACACTTAACGTCACGCATTTTCCTTCAGTCAGGGTAAAACACTTGACGTCACACAGTATTCTTCATTCAGTGTAAAACACTTGACGTCACAACATTATTCTTCATTCAGGTAAAACACTTGACGTCACACACTATTTTTCATTCAGTGTAAAACACTTGACTTCACACATTATTCTTCATTCAGGTAAAATACTTGACATCACACATTATTCTTCATTCAGGTAAAGCACTTGAAGTCACACTGTATTCTTCATTCAGTGTAAAACACTTGACGTCACACAGTATTTCTTCATTCAGTGTAAAACACTTGACGTCACACACTATCCTTCAGTCAGGGTAAAAACACTTGACGTCACACACTATCCTTCAGTCAGGGTAAAACACTTGACGTCACACACTATCCTTCAGTCAGGGTAAAACACTTGACGTGATACATTATATTTCACTCAGTGTAAAACACTTGACATCATGCATTATCCTCCATTTCAGTGTAAAACACTTGACGTCACACATTATTCTTCATTCAGTGTAAAACACTTGACGTCACACATTATTCTTCACTCAGTGTTAAAACACACGTTGCATCGACCCCTGATTCTAAAACTGATAAAATCCCCAATCACAAAGTGCAACTGAACCCCAAATCATTAAGAGAAAAAGATAAACTTAAATGCATTAGTCGTAAATTTTCAATCTCTTTTCAAGAAAAAGGAAGAATTCAGTAATTTAGTCACCGAAAAAAACATTGATGTTGTAATTGGAACAGAAACTTGGCTAGAAACTGGAACATCCAGCAGTGAACTTCTAATGGAGGATTTTGATATTTATAGAAGGACAGACTGGAAAAGAGG
>CM031622.1:59088244-59092301 GCA_018398815.1 Conus ventricosus | reverse complement strand
TTTTTTTAAAATAATGAAAAAGATCATGCGGATTATTATTTGTTTAAAAGATGAAGTCAATAAATAAAGACATGAAGTCTATAAAAGACATTTCCATAGACCAGAATGCAATCAATGTGGTTGCTTGCGATGTAAAAACTTCATTAAGATCTATGCTAACCAATCTCACGCCAATGACGCTGAGCAAGACATCCTCAACGATGGCGTGTTTTTTGAGGCTGTGTGTACTATATTAGACATTTACTATTTAAGATAAAAACATAGATTGTTTTTTTTTGATAATTATAAGATAACTTGAATAAGAACTTGAGTAAAAACTTGATTAAGAACTTTATTAAGAACTTGGGGTAACTTAATTAAGAACTTAATTAAAGAACTTGCAGTGACTTGATTAAAAACTTAACTAAGAACTTAAGGTGACTTAAGGCGACTTAATCAAGAACTTATTAAGAACTTAATTAAAGAACACTCCCTCAAAAGCAGCTTAAAAAATTTTCACTTCCTATTTCTAGACTATTCTAGAAAAGTGCAGGAAAAAACACTTACTTAAACTTTGGTCCACTTGTAGGCGTCTGTCGGAAAAACTTGCAGGGCTGATTGTAGATTTGATATAATTTTAACAGCTGTTGTTATTGTGATGTTCAGCTGTTGAAGACGTGGGTACAGGTTGAAAACTTTAGCCACTTTCATAATTTTATACCCCCAAGACGCGCTGATGCCACAGTTCTTATAAACAAAGTGTTGAAAATCAGTTGGTTCAAGACACATACAAAGTTTCAACATCCACATTCCATAACAAACATAATACACATGGAGAGAACAGCATTTTACCAATCCTGGGCACTTCGTCTGAAACTGGTTGAGGACGAAGTGAGCCAGGATTGGTAAAATGCTGTTCTCTGCTGTTGATTTGTCAAGCAATGGAAAACATGGTATTCAGCTTATTCCTGGTGCAGTTAAAATATTCTTATTATTGTTTGCGGATGATGTTATTTTGTTATCTGACTCTGTTATTGGGCTCCAGAATCAAATAAATAGTCTTAGAGAAGGGGCAGATCGATTTAAGTTAACAGTCAATCTTGACAAAACAAATGTAATGGTTTTCAGAAAAGGTGGCTACTTAAGTGACAGAGAAAGATGGTTTTATGGAAATGAAGAAGTAAAGGTAACTAACTCATACAAATACTTAGGGATGGCTTTTACTACAAAGTTGAGTGTTAGCAATGCTCTGTCTGATGTTTGTAGAAAGGCAAAAAAGGAGTGATGGAAATTATGAAATCATTAAGAAGACAAACACTATTGATATAAATTTATTTTGGAAGCTTTTCGATACACAAATTCAGCCTATCCTAACATACGCAGCTGAAGTCTGGGGATTAGAACAAGACAGTAAACAGATTGAAAATGTCCACATGTTTGCCATAAAAAGATTTGACTTGTGTTCATGCGTGCCCGCATGTATATGTGTATACATGTATGTACACGTGCAAGCGTGCCTTTGAGTTGACTAATTATCATCGCCTGGCTTATCAATTGATTGATGTGTAATTGATTGGTTGACCACAATTTGATTCATCAATTATTTGATTACTGTTTGACGGATTAATTACAATTTGATTTACTGATAAATTGATTAATGTTCGAGAAATTGTTAGTTTGTTCACCGATTGATCACTGTATGATCGATTGATTATCATTTGATTGATTTACCACCGTTTGATAGGTGGACCGATTGCCGTTGAACTGACTGATTGGTTGACTGATCAATGTTCGATGGACTGATAGACTACAGAGTGAATATAACAATTGACTGATTGATGAATGTCTGAATTTAGTTATCACTGTTTGATTAGTGGACTGATTGCTATTTTAACTGACTGATTGTTTGACCGATCAATGTTCGAGGGACTCATAGACTACAGAGTGTCTGTAACAACTGTTTCGACTGATGGATGCCTGAATTTGTTATAATTAACTGGCTGACTTCTCAATCCATTTACTAACTTCAATCCACATACAGGAATGAATACTATTTTTTTTCGTATTTGTTTTGTAAATAAATTTATGGGCTACCTAATCACAGTAAACCCCGCTCAAACCCCCCCCCCCCCCCCCCCCACCCACCCCCACCCCCTGTTTTCGTCGTTTTATTTTGTTCTCATTAAAGACTGAACCCTAGGAGAAAAAAAAAAACCCAAGCAAACAAAAACAAAAATACTTCAAATCCACACATGTTCGATGTCTAGATGTATGATTGCTTAATTGCTTGCTTGCTGTTGATGGGTCAGCTGCTTCATGGGGTGTCTTTGACTGACTGACCATTCTGATCGGCCGTGGTCCTCTCAGCGCCCATGGCCGGGTCGGATGTGTGGTCTGCGGGGACCTGGCGGGCAGTCGGCCCTGCTCCTCTCTGGAGCTGGTGCTGGGGCGGAAGCAAGGTGTGCGACAAACAGCACGCCTTACTGCATAGGTGTGCGACAACAGCACGCCTTACTGCTTTGGTGTGCGACAACAGCACGCCTTTACTGCATGACGGACAACTTCCAGACCCAGATCAATGGTCAAGCGAAGGTTTAAACAGTACAAAAAGGGCAGCCCCGTGGCTCTGCCGTCTGTCTTCTGTCTGCTGTCTGCTGTCTGTCTGCTGTCTGTCTGTCTCTGTTTCCTTCTTTCTTTTCTTTATTGTATTTTATTTTATTTTATTTTATTTTATTTTATTTTTTGCTTTTCTTTCTTGTTTTCTTTCTTTTTTCTTTTCTTTTTGTTTTCTTTTTCCTTTTTTTCTTTCTTTTTTTCTTTCTTTCTTTTCCTTTTCCCTTTTTTTTTTCTTTTCGTTTGTTTTTCTTTCTATTTTTTCTTCTTTTCTTTTGTTTCTTTTTCTCTTCTTTCTTTCTTTTCTTTTCTTTCTTTCCTACTTAATTTCTCTCTTTCTCTTTCCTTCTCTTTTTCTTTCTTTCTTTCTTTCTTTCACTCCTTTTTCTCTTCTCTTCTTCTTTCTCTCTTCTTCTTTCTTTTTTCTTTCTTTCTTTCTCTCTTCTTTCTTTCTTTCTCTCTTTTTTTTTTCTTTCTTTCTTTCTTTTCTCTCTTTCTTTTTCTTTCTTTTTTCTTTCTTTCTTTCTTTTTTTTCTTTCTTTTCTTTCTTTCTCCCTCTTGTGTTTTTTTTTCTTTTAAAGGAAGGGTAAATTTGTCCCGCCAGGCAATACACACAAACAGAATACCGGACAAAACAGTCACAAAGCATTTTGAACTCTCGAGTCTTCTTCAGGCCCAAAAACCAACAACATTTACGACAACGAAAAACAAAGAAGGAGCAACCACTTATCTTCTGATATTCAGCGCAAAAAAATTCTCTTTCTTTCTTTCTTTCTCTTTCATTCTTTCTGTCTTTCTTTCTGTCTTTCGTTCTTTCTTCTTTCTCTCTTTCTTCCTTTTTTCTTTCTTTCTTTCTCTTTCTTTCTTTCTCTCTTTTTCTTTTCTATCTCTTTTGTTTCTTTCTTGTAGTTCTGTCTTTTTCTTTGTTTTTGTTTGTTTCTTTTTTTTCTTTCTTTCTTTTCTTTTCTTCTTTCTTTCTTTTTTTTTTTTCTTTTTTCTTTCTTTTTTTCTTTCTTTTCTTTTCTTTCTCTTTCTTTTTTTTTTTTCTGTCTTTGTTTTTTTTTCCTTTTTTTTTTTTTCTTTCTCTCGTTTTTTTCTTCCTCTTTTTTTTCTTTTCTTCTTTCTTTTTCTGTCTTTCTTCTTTTCTTTTTTTTCTTTTTTTTATACCTCCGTACCACGTAATGGCACACCCTCATCACCCCCGCTGTGTCTGGCACCGTTTTTAAAACCCCACCTAGCTTAGCTCCTTTTCAGCCTGGCTCCGGCTCGAAGGGAACGGGCAATTTGAATGGCTCGAGGCGACCCACGGAGAAGCACTGCACTTCGCCAATTGATGAAGCGCTGTGTGTGCTGGCTGCTGTGCTGTGTTGTTGTTTTTTTTGTTTTTTTGTTCTTACCCCTTTTTTTACTTTCTTACAATTACCACCTACCACCACCACCACCACCACCACCACCATCATCTCGT
>CM031622.1:59035744-59083244 GCA_018398815.1 Conus ventricosus | reverse complement strand
GGTCAAGGATGTCGGTGGATGAGGTGTGATACACGACCTGCTGCAGATAGCTCTGCGGTGTTCGCCGTCTGCCAGGTGGGTAATGACAACTGTACACTGTGTCCAGAGTGGACACTGAATTTCCATCTGTAATGTTACACTGTGTCCAGAGTGGACACTGAATTTCCATCTGTAATGTTACACTGTGTCCAGAGTGGACACTGAATTTACATCTGTAATGTTACACTGTGTCCAAAGTGGACACTGAATTTCCATCTGTAATGTTACACTGTGTCCAGAGTGGACACTGAATTTACATCTGTAATGTTTATTTGCCAGTACGGCTTTTAAGGTGTGTATATGTGTGTGTGTTTGAATAGTGGCATTTGAAGAAAAAAAATTTAAATGCTTTTCATTATTTTCTCAGGTTTTGTTGGAAGAGGGCCCATGGTCAGTTGGTTAGAATGTTTGGCTGCGGAGCCGACGGTGGTAAGAACTGCTCATGGGGTAGGATTTTTAAATTAAAGAAAAAAATTTTTTTTAACTGCTTTGAAAACCCTGTCTGTCCACCAAGCAGCAAATTGGGTACCTGATTTAGTTCAAGGAAGGTTAAAAGCCGGGGGAAGGAGAGGGATGGGCTACATCTTCCGCCATGCTGTGCCCTAGACACCACAGTGAACCTCCGACAATTCACTGCCCCCATGGCCGAAAGGCAATATGAACTTTTCACCAGTTTTTTTTTTCAACCAAATTTTTTTAACTTGGGAGTGGAAAAACAAGGAACTCTCAGCATAGCCTAATGTTATGTTCTGTAAGGTGTCAGTAGTTTAGCTTTGTCATTGTTTTTGTCTTTTTCTTTTTGTCTTTTTTTGTTTGTTTCAGGATTTTTGGGGTAGTGACTTATTCGTGATGCGACATTTTCTCCTGTGTGTGTTGAGCTGCCCTGAAAAGGCTATGTGTACTTGGCTGTTTGATGGCTTATAAAGTTATATCGGAACAGGCAGTGCCTTCAGATCTGGTCATGCATAGACGTTTTTCCCCAGCAAATGTTGACAGCCCTGATAGGTCGTGTATGGTCAGCTGGTCACGGTATAGATTTGCAGAAACTATAGGTCAAAACTAAGCAAGTAGGGTGAGTGAATATGAAGTGTATGGAGAATCAAAATGGCTTAGTAAAAGGTTAACGTCTGTATACAGTAAGTTGAAAATAAAAGACGATTGAAGTACAAGATGAATGTGTACAGAGAATCAAAGTTTAATATACAACTGCTTAGTATAATTATGCTGTGTATGATAAATCAGAGTTTAATATAAACTACATAGTTATATCTAATGTAAATGTCGCCGTATGGTTACCTTTAAAAGCTGTTGGTGTGTGTGCTTTACGTATGCATGTGGGTTTCCAATGTTGAGGAGACATCTTGATGGATGTCTTCATGGTTCATTTTTCGGCACAAGTGAAATCTGTGTTTGTCTTTTGCACTGGAGTGGCTTGCAGTTTTATAATACCATTCATGTGTTCTCTTCAAACTGTGTCACCATTTGTGTTCAACTACTATGCAATTTTAACATGATCTGTCCTTTTCATGAATGATTACAATAAAAGTGATGAGATCATATATCAGTGCGATGCGTTAACTGTTTAGTGCGAGTCAGTGTGAATGGTAGTTGTTTTTTTGCAAATGCATAAATGCGACACTGTCTGACCCAGGTCCCTGATAATCATAGCTGAGTGCTTTGTAGTTGTATTGATGGAGATTTATTTCTTTTGGATACAACAGGAGGAAAGGAGGAAGAAGAAAAAAAGAAAGGGGGTTGGGGAGGTAATTTCATAGCCAGGCTGCATTTAAAACTCACAAAAGCAAACACAAGAGTACCCATTAACTGGTATGGGGGGAGGGAGGGGCGTAATTTCTGAACCAGTCTGCACATGATACGCAAACACATAGTGCCCCTCAACGACTTGTACTTGAGAAATTTTACACATTGTCCCAAGTGAACACGTTCTGTCCACTTTGCAACGCCTGTTGCTGTCCATAATGGCTTACCCTTCACAGGGCCACCACTGTATTTTGAGTGTTGTTTCAAGAACTGGTCATAAGTAACTGTCATCGATCATGTAAGGCGTACCGGCCATTAAGGTGTGATGTTACTTCTAGGCTCAGAGCTAAGAAGTGTAGCATCAGATCTGCCCTCAAGGGGCCGTGCTGTACCTAGGAGAAAAACTGAACTTTTCAGAAGAATGATTTTTTTTATACCTGCTGGAAAGGCTCCATACTCAAAACACAAGATTCATAGACTGGGTCAGTTGTACGAGTCTTGAGCAGCAGTACAGAGGTGAAAAATTTTATCTCGGACATCACAAGACCCATTGCATTGGAGTATGGTATACAACACAGGCTTGGTCTACCTTTCTGTAATTGTGATACCTTTCTGTAATTGTCAACTTCAGCTGCTGCTATTGTAGAGCGCTCTAAATGACCAGGTTATGTCTCTCCAATTCGTTAAGAAATCATCGGGCAATAAATACTGCCACTTCTAGTCTGAATTTTGGCTATCTGAATGCCTATAGAGCCTTTCTTGGGATCTGCATGGACCGAAATAGCTCAGCTGGCAGAATGTCGGTCTTGGAATAATAGTGATCCATGGGGTGCAGGTTTTAAGGTTTTGAAGGTTGAGAATAGAATTCGCTTGGAACATTGACAAGACTACATTCATAAAAAATTGTCGGAATGCAGAAAAGCTTGAGTGGAGTGTCAAACTGGCAATAATTATTGTGTAGATCTAAGGGGCGGGGGGGGGGGGGGGGGGGGGGGGGCTCCAACTTCAGGGGCCTCCACCCCCGATTTGTCGAGGCTGTTCCTCGTAGAGATCACATGGGGAACCAACGCCTGATCCTGGACCCTCTTAAGATTTTCAGGATTTTCACTGCAATCTCATTTCAGTCAAAACCAACACATGCATGTGTCTGTTCCGCTTTCAGTTCTTGAAATTATGGAAGACCAGGCTGAGAATATCCTGACCAAGATGTTTTGACAGGCTGGAATGGTCGTGTGTGTATCAGGTGTTACTGGGATTAAGGCAACACATGCATGATGCCGGTTCAATAAGAACTTCTTGGAACAGACAATACAGTGGTTTCCTTCGCTGAAAGAACACCTCGGAGTGGAACTGCCTACTACCGTCCTGCAGTAAGGCTTATAGCAACTTTTCATCATCTTCCTTAAGGTGAACATCTTCGGCATGTTCAAGATTACTTCATACACTGAGGGGGCGAAAAAGGGTTTGAAAAAAAAGGAAAATAACGTCATCTACACCCGAAACAGAAAGCTTACTAAACAAGAAAGTGACTTTAATATGGTGCTGCTTACAAGCAGGCTAAACGCTTTTCGGACCCTGTATAAATGAAGCCCTAGCACGCAGTCCCGGTCATGGCTTCGCCATGCCCAGGCCTACAAAGCGTCGCACACTACCAACTAAGGGAAAACGATGAACAGGGGGAAGGGGAGAAGTTTTTAGATTTGATGTTGGAAAGACTTTACAGAGGATGCAGATACTGCTTTCTCTGTGATATTAAACGACTGCACAACTGTGCAAGAAAGAACACATTTTCTGACGGTCTGTTCTGCGGGAGTGGACAGAGTAGAACTAGAAGCCGGTGCGACAGGCTCCATGTCTGCCTGGAGCTGTGGACAGAGCCTACAGGCCATCTATGGAGATAAAAGTTGTTATGAAACTTGTAAACGTGTGTAAGGCGTGCCTTACGCAGACAGCGGTGCAGGACACTGCAAGGTGACCAGCCTGTCATCAGCACTGGAGCTTCTCCTCCATCTCTGGCACCAATCTCGACGCTCGACGCCCTCCAAGCCCTTCGGTACTAGGCAGACGTAGGATGGTCATGTCTCACCACTGACACCCCCCCCCCCCACCACCACCACCACCACCACTACTTATCTCCCACAGTCCTCCTTCCCTACTTTATGTATTTTTTCCCCCTGTCATCAACTATCTCCAAACAAGTCCAACACATTGAGTTTATAGCTAGCATGGTTCATGCCAGTTAACAAACAAGATAGGCGGCAATCCAGATCCATATGAAGAGCAAGAGTAAGCACGAGCAGACTTGCAGCATGGCGTCGTTCCATTCTTGCTGCTACCCACTCAAATAATCGGCTGGAAAGAGGTGATTGGCTATGACACGCCAGTCCAACTGCTTTATAAGCACAAAGTGAGTACAGCTCAAGCTTGAATGGCTGCATGCGTCCATGAATCCTGTGTTTTGGGTCTCTCTCTCTCTCTCTCTCTCTCTCTCTCCTCTCTCTCTCTCTCTCTCTCTCTATATATATATATATATATATATATATATATATATATATATATATATATATATATAGTAGAAAGAAACTCGTGGAGAGCGTGGCAGCAGAGAGTCCTCAGAAGAGAAGCCCCCTTCAAGCAAGTGTTTCGGCCCTTATCTCCTGACACTCTAGGGGGGTTGGGCCACACCCGGTTCATGACTCCGGATGTCCCTCTGCTGCCCCTTTTTTTTGTTTCCCATCTTGGGACGAGCCATGGCTGGGATTCGAACCCATGACCCTCTGGAGATGCTCATTTCCACTTAATGACTCGCGCTTTAACCACTGAGCCACAGGACACCTGATATTTGTAGGAAATTAAGCCTTATGAAGTTCACTTTTGTTCCTCCTTGACCAGATCCAGCTTGAACACCTCTCTGCCGCTTCTGCCATTGCTTTCCTATGGCAGAAGCGCCATTGCTTTCCTATGGCACTTTCTATATATAATATATATATATATATATATATATATATATATATATATATATATATATATAGAAAGTGGCCATTTTTACAGGTGACTGGCTCTTTTCTCATAGGTACAGAGAGTTGCTAGTAAGGACCAGTCTGATGCTGCACGGTGTGTGATTAAATGGACTGTCAATTCTAAATTCACGAAAGCCTTTCACTATCACATTTAGATTTAGTTTTGGTCTTTATTATTTGTGAACAGAATAGTTTTCTCTCATCACATTTCAATAATATCTATCGTGTATTTTTTGTAAACAATATTTTTTGGTGACGTGCGGAGGGTGGTGGGGGTGGTGGTGAAGTATTGAAAGAACTAAGCGGCAGTCTCACAGTGGCCTATTTCATTTGCCACCAGTAGGTTATTCTCTTCGTAAATTCAACACATACATCACCTTTAAAGGATTAGGCCACACAATGTATGCTGATATTTTTGTAGGACAGGACTTTGTTCCTTGTGGTTACAGCCTTAATAGGCCCTGAGTGGTTGGCTTGGCTAAATAAGCCAGATTTTGTTGTTGTTGTTGTTGAAAATATGGAGCACATATGACAACTGACACATACGTATACATGAATTGCTTAAAGTTGTGAACCCTGGTCCTTTACCAACAGATAATGAGTGCGTCAAGTTGAAAGGGAGAAGTTAGATCTGTGCACCTTATTGGACTAATTTTGGAGTAGGAAACTTGTACTAACAGACTATGAGTGCATCATGTTCACAGAGAAATTCGGTCGTTGTGTCTTCTGGGAACCAGTTTGGTGTTGCTGAGGGGGTGATTGATGGTAAACTTGTACTAACAGACTATGCGTGCATCACTTTCACAGAGACATTTGGTCGTTGTATCTTCTGGGACCCGGTTTGGTGTTACTGAAGGTCTAAGGTGATGAGAAAGTGGTCTTAAAAGTAGTGCCTTTGCAATTCATGACTACATCATCGATAAACCTAGAACACTGGGGAGAACACATACCTTCACCACAATCGAACGGATCCTAGATCCGTCCTTTGATCTGCATGGATCTGCACTAAAGTTTCATGGTTCTGTTACTGGGCGGCATTTACAGCTAGAAACCATGTTTCGTTCGGATTGAACTTGTGATCCTGGGAGTGCGGGTTCAAATCTCCGTGAGGCTATTTTGGTGTACAGGGATTTTTCCTGAGTTAATATTGGTTCTGACTTCATTCTCTTACAGTCCTTTGAAGGAGACTATAAACTCAGATTCCATACATGTGTGAACGCATGTGTAACATTTTACACATACGTAAAACTCCATCGCCAACTCTCTGAAGGGGAGGCCATTTGGCCGTCGGTATGGATGACACACTGTACAAAGTATGCGCTGAGAGAACGAACATCTGAATGAAAAATCGAGTGACTGACCAACTGAATGGCACGAGAAATGACTGAATGTAGCCCCGACAGTAGCACCTCAGACGGCTCTACCCAGGTAGGCAGCCTGTTGTGTCAATGAAGTGTAGATTGTAAAGCGCTTGGAGCGAGGATAGGAACTATATGAATACTTTGATTAGAAGAACAAAAAGAATAACAACAATGATGATGATGATAATAATGATAGTGAATAATAAATAATGATAATAATAAAATCATCACCGTCATCACAATCATCATCATCATCATAAGTGCTAGGTTATGGATCTGCACCAAATTGAACGAGACTTCATCCTTTAGCCAAGTGAACGAGACTTCATCCTTTGGCCAAGTGAACGAGACTTCATCCTTTGGCCAAGTGAACGAGACTTCATCCTTTGGCCAAGTGAACGAGACTTCATCCTTTGGCCAAGTGAACGAGACTTCATCCTTTGGCAAGTGAACGAGACTTCATCCTTTGGCCAAGTGAACGAGACTTCATCCTTTGGCCCAGTTTCATCTTTCCAACAAAATCCATTAAAATGGGGCATTAAGTTTTGTTTTTTTTTTCTAATCGCGTTGACAGCCAGTAAACCAGCCAACTGACGTAGATGAAATGCACCACACTGGCAGTGAACACGCTGGGTACTCTTGGCTAGTCCATATCGTAAGTCATATTGGGTTGTAAGGGGAAAAGTTCATGCAGATATGAATGCGTATCTCCCCCTATTTCTTCAATCTAAGACATAAGAGCAAGCTTTGTTTATAATTCAATATTTCTTGCATTCATTGCAACACCAAGCTGCTCTGTAAGTTGCTGGAACTGTGCTCGGTACTTATCCTTGGAATTTATTAGTTTGTTGTATATATATATATATATATATATATATATATATATATATGTGTGTGTGTGTGTGTGTGTGTGTGTGTGTGTGTGGATAATGTTCGCTTTAATTTACTAATTACAGAACATACTGATCAACTAACAAATTATTATATTTGCTAATCATTGAACACATTGATCGTACAATGAATCAATTCATTTGTGCATCTCAATCGAACAACACTTAGCTGTTTAAAAAATAAAAAAACCAAAAAAATCAAGCCGTATTCAGCTGCAGTATAACACCAATATACATCGCTTTGTTCTGTGCACATGAAAGGATTATTCTGTTTGCTTGTTTGGCAACATACACGACACATTCGACGAATACAAGACGAATAGTAATAATCACAGAATAGCAGAAGAGCAAATTTGTTTAGCTTTGTTTTGCATACAATACATTCTGACTCAACAAATATGGGTTTTGTTCCATTTTACTACCCTTCGCTGGCTGCTTTGAGGGTGCTGTTGGATTCTTCTTTGAACCCTTGGTGGTGAGAATACCACAGAATTATGGACTGTGGTGTGTCTCTATTTGACACCAAGAGCACAGACACAATCAGCCGTGTCTCCCTGATGAGTCCGATCCAGTGGACGAAAGGCCTAGAGCAGGCAATACAAATAAATGTGCCTTCGAGAGGATTACGATGGTTCCCTCAGGTGGCTAGTGAAGGGTTTCTCATATTTATAATATATTCCCCCCATTTTCTTCATCTTCAATTTATTTATTTATTCATTTTTGTTGTTGTTGTAAGTTCAAATCTTTGGCCAAGTCATTACCATAACGACTGAAGAATTGTTAACCTGCACTTGTTTTCCCCCACTACTTAATTGTTCAACAAATATGGGAAATGGTAATAATCACCCGCAGGCCAACACAACAGCAGCAGGAACAATAATGATTCTGAAGCGGCCTACAGCTCAGGATCCCAACCAGTTGAGGTGACCACCAAGGAAAAAAAAAGTGTGGAAATGTAAGAAGGGGAGGGGGGAAGGTACGAGGAAGAAAGAGATAGAATGTTAAAACATGCTGCATCATCCACAGCATTGTCCAATAAACAAAGTTACTGTGCAACTGGCGCGCCCCTCGTCATCAGCACTGTCTGCTAGATGTAAAATTTTGATGTTATTTGATGAAAAGAATTATGCGACAAATTTAAAAACATACCTGATTATAATGTGACGGACAAATGAATAATAACCTGAACACAGTTTTCAAAGTGTCTGATTTTCCTTTTGGTTTGTTTACTTCTAAAAAAAAACCCACGTAAGTACCATGATAAAAAAAGAAAAAGGAAAAAAAAAGGTGCCGAACCAACCAGGTGGAAGCCATCCTGCACCAGCTTTGGATGCCTGTACTATGTCGGCACAGGGTGTGGGCATGCGCACGGCATTTATTTAAAACTTCAGGGACATAACTGCTCCCTTGCAGATGCCACTGTGATGGTCGCTGGACGCAACACAACAGAATCTCTACAGAAGCGCCCTCGTGGTGTACCAGCCTGCACTTCATGACTGCAGAGCCTGCCGGCCAAAGACGCCATCATCGAGCAAACTGCTACACACATTCCGCAGCCCCGTTTGTTGAAAAAGAGCAATCTGAGACATGGTATTTGGGGTAATTATAGAACGATTCCCACCCTCACCCCCAAAGCCACTGCATCTAACACCTGCAGAAATGTTCTGATTTTACAATATGACATGTTACAAGGAGATAACTGACCTGGGACATAATGGTAATGCCAACTACAAAAATGCTCTGATTTAAAACAGGACATCTTAAAAGCAGATACTGATTTGGAATATAATTGATGACAGTAAACAGACAGTAGGAAAAAGATTGTGCCAGAAATTTTGCTACAATTTACCCATCTTAATTCAGATTTTTTTTCCTTGAGTGGTACACACAGTCAGGAATGATATCAACTGGGACATCATTTATGTATTGCAACAACCTGCACCCCAAAGCTTCCCTCCATCCTCCGATTGTGAAAACACTTTATAGTTATGTGTACAGAGTGCCCAGTGCACCTCGCCAATGTGTAAAAGATGCCTTTTGACAATGACACGACTGACAAACAAAATTATCAGTCTGACCATATGCAATGATCTGATCGACATAGAAGTGATCAGTCTCACCATCCACAAAATTTAATGACATAGAAGACGATCAGTCTGACCAGAGACAATGGTCTGATTGACATGCAAAGTGATTAATCTTACCATACACAATAGTTTGATTAGCATACGAACTGATTAGTCTGACCACATACAATGGTCTGATTGACATACAAAGTGATCAGTCTGACCATACGTCAAAGCTGGATACTTATAGCCCCCACCCCCGACAACAGAGGCTGCACAGGCTTCACCGGTAGTAAGCAGGTTGAAAACATCACTATACAGATTAACATAAATCTGACTGAAACACACAGTGATCAATGTGCTGGTTAAAAACGTGACAGATTAAAAAAATTGTCCTATTGCAGAATGCATTTTAATAGTTCTCCTCCGGCTAACAATGCCACCTCATGAGTTGCAGCAGCCAAATCAAGATGGGAAGGAATGAAATACAGTGACAGCCAAACGCACACAGCTTTCTTTTGACACTTAAATGTACAAATAACTGAAATCATGCTCTGCATGATTTCAGGCCCTCCACAAGAGTAAGTCTGCGATGACATCAAAGCCAGCTGCGACTTTGTCATGATGGGAGGGACTGTCTGTGTTTGCAGAGTGAAAAATCTGATCTCTCAAACTGCAGAGTTGCACCAATGTATCAAACAAACCATACCTAACAGCCTGCACAAAGCACAAACAGTTGGCGACAGAGAGGACTGGAGGGATGTAGGGTTAGATTAACAATAATCACAACCTCATGAAGGAAAACATCCCCAAAAAGTTGTTCATGGGGGTGACATTGCTACTCCAGTCAAACAAACGAACGACCTTCACGTGAAATGATAAACTATTTCTTCTGAACTACCCTTTCCCCACTCCAGAGAACATCCTAGGGTCCACCAGGCATACAAGAAGAAAACCCCAAACTCACTGGTTGGAATAATGACCGAGCAAAAATTGTGTTTTAGGAAATAAATCCAGAGACCACAGTGACCATACTGGGTAATGACTGACAACAGATTCAGAGTACTACTGATCAGCTTGACGTGGCACCACCTTGACCAGAAAGGGGGAAGCCACGGTCAGGATACCTCTGAAGCCGGCTCTGAACTTCAATTCATCCTGAAATCACACCGTTTAGTTTGTGATTTATTTGGACCCGCACATCGTAAATCCAATTCAACCTTATTATAAAATCACATTCAGTTTTTGAACCTGTACATCATAAATCCAATTCAACCTTATCATAAAATCACATTCAGTTTGCCCGTCAGTTATTTGGACCCAGAAAAATATCCAATTTTGCGTTAACCTGAAATCACATCATCAAGTTTGCCCATCAGTTATTTTACCCAGAAGTCATGTCCAACTAAGCTTTATCCTGAAATCACATTCTAGCCTTAATCTGAAATCACATCATTCAGTCCATCCATGACTTGTTTGGATCCAGATATCATGACCAGTTTTGCCAATTATTATGGTGCAAAATCCAACATTGTTCATCTTATAATGAATGTATCAAAGTTTTAGGACATGAAAAACATTTAGGGTCAGACCAAACTTTTCATTTTATATTTAGCTACTGTTGGCAAGATTCTTTTTCTCTGAAATCTTTATATCTAAATATTTACCAGTCTTCTAAGCCATCATGAGCAATATCTAATTCAGAGAACAACAGCCGTGCTGTGCGGTCATGGTAGATAAGAACTCTTCACACACAGTATGCACGCTCTCACACAGTGTGACACAAATTTCTGACTGTCTTTTCTCCCACACAGGTCAAATTTTTTCAGCAAGAATATGCTAGTCTGCTTTGGACATTGTTTCCATTTTTTTTAATCTCCTGTTTCATGAATATCGTATCAGCAGAGCTACCTGGATGAATACCGTTTTGATAGCAAAATGCACCCATTCTTTGACAAAAATTGACTTAAAAGTCCTCAAAATAGTCTTTACAAGACTGAGTGGCCGGACAGGAGTTGTTAGTTGGAATCTAAATTATTAGCAACATGTGGAGACATATCATGCAACTTTCGAGACAGTTAAAACCCCAGTTACTCTTACAAAATTTGCCACCGTACAACAGAGGTGAATCATCAAGTATGTATGTCATGGTATCATAATAAGTAGATTATATGAAGGAATTTGTGGCATGATTCACAAACTTGACATGGATCTTATGGACTTTATAACATCGATTCACTAAAATTTATTCTAGGAATTGGTGGCACTATTCATTGATGATTATCATTAGATCTTTTTGACATCATTGATTGAGACTGATCGTTAAAGATCTGTGGCATCATCATTCACAGAGGCTAATGGTTAGGGATTGGTGGCACGATTCATAAAGAATTTGCAGCATCATTCATTGAGATTGAGCATCAGGAATCTGCGGCATGAGTTCTTAAGAATATGTGCCATCATTCATTCAGACAGATCATTTGGAATTGGTAGCATCATTTATTGAAATAGTTCAATAGGAATTTGTGGCATCATTCATTCAGGAAGACCGTTTGGAATTCATGTAGTAGTAGTAGTAGTAGTAGTAGTAGTGTAGGGACGTAATCAATACATAGGCCGTTAAGCCTTTCAGTGTCCCCTCGTGTTATTTTACTTTTATGACAGGGTTGAAAATGCATGTAATATAAATTTTCCTTCTTATTCATCAAAGCTTCTAAACTGTACTTTAAATTTCAAGTCTTCATCCAGCAAATTCTTAAAACATTAGTATTTTTAGCAAATTTAAGTGCAGTTGTCAAACTGTTCCAGTTAGTAATAACTCTGTTACTGAACTTGAATCTCCCCATGTTAGTATGAAACTGCTTAACAAAAATTTTGCCTTCCGAATTTCTTGTTCTATCTGTTTTAACAGCCTCAAAAAAGTAGTCCCACTGTATGTCCGTTTGCTGGTGAAATATTTTGAACACTTCAATCAAATCCCCTCTAATACGTCTACCTTTTAAAGAGTGCAAATTTAAGTAATTTAATCTATCTGTATAAGACATGTTTGTACATTCTTGCAAGATTTTAGTAGCTCTTCTCTGTACTCTTTCAATTGCTATTGACTGTCTTTTCAAGTGTGGGTACCAAATTATATTGCCATATTCAAGATGCGGTCTAACCATAGCTTTATATAACTTTAAAAACGTTTCTTTATTTAGGTAAATAAAAGTTCTTTTTATTAATCCAATCATTTGGTTTGCTTTATTTATACATTTTTGAATGTGAATATCAAAGAGTAAATCTTTATCAAAGATTACCCCCAGATCCTTTTCTTCCTCACATTTCTGTACCAGCCTATTTCCACCATCTATTTTCATGTTGTATTCATGTTCAGGATTGTTTTTGCCAACATGCAAAACTTTACATTTTTCAACATTAAAATATAGATTCCACTTGTCTGACCAGTTTTGGAGGCAATTTAAATTTTCTTGCAGACTATTATAGTTATCTGATTTGTCATATATTTTTGTATCATCAGCAAAAATTTTACAAAAACTATTTACCTCATCTGGAAGGTCATTTATAAAAATAGTAAACAGTACAGGTCCTAAAATGCTCCCTTGGGGAATACCACTCATAACATCTTTCTCTGTCGACATACAGTTACCCACTCTTACTCTTTGTTTTCTATTTGACAAAAAGTCTCTAATCCAGTTTAGCAACTTACCTACTATACCGTATGCTTCCATTTTTTTCAATAATCTCTCATGCGGAACCGTATCAAAAGCTTTACGGAAATCAAGGTAAATTATATCAACAGAGCATCATTCATTAAGGTTCATAGCATCGATCATTAAGGTTCATAGCATCGATCATTAAGATAGTTCAACAGGACTTTGTGATATCATTCATTCATGTACATCATTTGAAATTTGTGGCACAATTTACTAAGGTAGACCATTTGGAACTTGTAGCATCGATCATTAAGATAGTTCAACAGGACTTTGTGATATCATTGATTCATGTACATCATTTGAAATTTGTGGCCTCGTTCATTATGGTAGCTCATCAGCATTCAGTACCATAATTCATAAACAGTTTGTTGCATCAATCACTGAGGTTGATCATTAGGAATTTGTGGAACCATTCGTTAAAAATTTGTGCCATGATTCATTCGGGAAGATCATTTAAAATTTGAGGCATCGTTCACCGAGAAATTGTAGCATCAACCGATGAGGTAGATCATTGTGACACCATTAATTGAAGTAGATCAGGAGAACTTTTGGCACTAGTCACTGAGGTAGATCATTAGGAATTTGCGGCATTATTCATTTGCAAAGATCATTAGGAATCTGCGGTGTCATTCACTGAGGTAGGTCATGTGGAATTTGTGGTGTCTTTAGTGAGGAAGATCATTGGCACTTTCTGGTATCATTCATTGAAAACGATAGAAATGTTTGCATCATTCAATGACGTAGATCATACAGAATTTGTGGCATCATTCATTAAGGTACATAATAAGGAACTGGCATCATTCATTGAGTTAGATCATAAAGAATCTGTAGCATCATTCATTGAAGTATATTATAAGGAATTTATGGAACCATCCATAGAGGTCGATCGTGAAAAACATTTGGCCCCATTAAGTCATGTAGATAACATACCTTTAGACAAGGACACCATCCTACTTCAGATGTACAACACAACGACAGACCAGCCGTCCAAAAGAGAAAAATAATAATCCTGTGTTTTCTATGTAATAGATATAAACAAGTACATTCTGATAAGGATTAAACTTCAGATCAGAGGAGCAACAGAAATGCAGACTCAAGATCAGCAAATACAAACCAAACGTCATGTTTTCTGTAAAACAAATATTAAGTCTACACAGAAACAAGAGCAATAAGCTACACCGGATGAATAACAAAAAGACAGACCAGCAAATCCAAATCAACAATCCTGTTAGATCTAGTTGCCAAGTGAGGTGACTGCAGACGGAAATATAAACAAATTATAAAAAAAATATTGATAAAGATCTTTTTAAAAAAAACAACTTAGACAAATGAATCATAAGACAAAACACGATACGTTTCGACTTCTTAATCTTCTTCAGGCAAATGAAAATGACAATGAAAATGAATGAGCAATCACTTATCTTCATCCAATTCGGCGCAAGATGGGCGTTCAATCAACATTCATTCATTGGATGAAGATAACTGACTGCCCATTCATTTCATTGGAGGAAGATAACTGACTGCCCATTCATTTCATTGGAGGAAGATAACTGACTGCCCATTCATTTCATTGGATGAAGATAACTGACTGCCCGTTCATTTCATTGGATGAAGATAACTGACTGCCCGTTCATTTCAGTTGTTCTGAGTGTTGTGTATCTTGCCTGAAAGAAGACCCAAGAGGTCGAAACGCGTATGTTTTTGTCTTGTGATTCGTTTGTCAACGTTTTCTGGGCAGAGCTTTATCAATAATTTTTCAACAATCCTGTGTTTTCTGTAAAACAGAAATAAGAGAGTACATTGACATAAGGACAATGGCCCACATAGGACTTACGATCTACAGACAGACCGACCAATCCAAACCGCCAGTAATCCCGCGTGTTCTGTGGAACAAACAGACATGTAACAAACTTTACTCAGACAAGGACAACAGCTCTTACAGGACTCATCACCCCAGCACTGACCGGCAAATCTGGAGTGCGGACAAAGGCGACGTGCCGCAGGACGTGCACCATGGCCATCTTGATCTCCAGCAAGGCCAGCCTCATGCCGATGCATATTCTGGGCCCATAGCCAAAGGCCAGGAAGGAGATTCTGTCCATGTCGGCCTTGCTGCTGAACCTGCAACCAGCACAAGAAGTGACAATCTGGTAATCACCAGAAATGTAAGGACACAATTTTTCCGTCACTTGTCAAGTAACAGTGACCACTGTCCTGTCATCCAAAGCTTTGAGCGTCTGTTTATCGTGACTGTTGTTAATCGTAGCAACTGTCACAGTTCGCGTTCATTGCTTCATGTGCGAAGCAACATTGTTCACTGTTTCCCAAGCACTGCAACCATCCTCTCTGCGTGGCTGAATATTGCCTGAGTTTCCTTAACCTCTGGCGCTCGCCACAGTAACTACTACCAAAGCAACACTCCATCGTCACCACATAAACCACACCACGAAAACCACATCCATAAACACTCTGGGGCACGGTTGGTCTTGTGGGTAGGGTGTCAGATTCTTTTTTTTTTTGTTTTTTTGCTCCAAGGTCCAAGGTTCGATTTCCACTTGAGCTAGGTTGTAAGAGATTTTCTCTTCGAAGTTCACAGCCGTGTTGATTCCGGTCCCCTCCTAATCCTGCAGATAAGACTTTAAACCAAGATTCCGTGTGTGAACACATGCATTGAAAAAATCATCCATGCATGTTACATCCATTTTTCCCTTTGCAAGAAAAGAAGGCCATAGTAAGCTGGTGGGATGGATAACACGAAAATAAAACACCTACACAGTAGTGTTGTGTTAAGATATCATACCTGAAGACGTAATGTGTCCGTCTTACAGGTGGAGTTACAAATGGTTGCTTGTACGCACAAACCTCACCAATGACAAACCTTGAAGTTCTCGCAGAGAAACAGAGTAAGAATCATCACAAGCACTGACAGCACATTCAGCAGCGACATTAGCAACAGCCTACATAACAACCAACTCCAATATCACCAGCACAAAACTACCCACCATCTACATTGTGACCATTGTCGTCATCACCCTTAAATCCTGTTCATACTAAGCAAGTCTCTCAATTAAGAACATAAAAATATTTTGTTCTTGCGCTCGCTCTTTCCTTTCCTTGCTATTATGTAGACACACGACCCGAGTTTGTAGAGAAGCATGATGCCAATTATCTGGTCATGTGACTCGTAACTCAGTAGTCCCCACTATGGTTACTTTGTGTCTTTTTTAAATGAATAGTTGTTGAGCTGTTCTACATCATTATGTCAGTGAACTGTTCGAAATTACAAGAAGAATTTGTAAAGGACGAATTTTTAGCATTGGTGGAGAAGAACAACGAGAACAATAGAAACCTCACACCGACAGATGGTGGACTGTTCAGCACACAACTTACATCTCCACTCTGATTGACTAATAATCTTCACTGTGCAAGCGTCTTGCCTGGGTTTCAGTTTCAGCAAGGAGGTGTCACTGTGTGTGCACTAATTGAGCATACCCTACACCGCATCTGCTAAGTTTAGAGACCACAATGTGCAGGCTTTGCAGCTCATTCACAAACGAATTAGTGTGACTAAGATGAAAGGATTTAAGACGAATGTTTCATGCACACGACTTAGCAGATGTATGACCTGCACATTAGCCCGACAGGCTGGTCAGATTTTGGGTACCAATCTAACATTGTCTGCGCCACTATTATCTATTGTATGTGTGTTCTTGCGAGTATGTGCATGTGAGATTAAGTGTATGTGCATGGGCCATATGTGTGTGTGTGTGTGTGTGTGTGTGTGTTTTGTGTGTGTGTGTGTGTGTGTGTGTGTGTGTGCGCGCGCGCGCAAGCCAATGTACGTGGTGTGCGCAAGACGTGTGCAGGTGTGTGCATGTATACGCACGTGCATGAGCGTGTAATCAGTGAACTCGTGTGAGCATGCCCTTGCATGCACGCATGTGTGCTCACATACATGCATGTATGCCTCAGCAGAATAAGATAAAAAAAAATATTACAACATAACATTTACAAAGAACAGTAAGTATAAACAAGGTACTGAAGATGAGGTAAAGAACTTAACGTCACCTTATTTTTCTTTCAGGTAAACGTTTAGGTCCACTTTTCTTTTTTTGGAAAAACATTTAAACTAAAATTTTTCTTCATTAAGGTTTTTAAAAAGCTTAACGTCACAATTTTCTTATTCGGGGAAAAAAACACTTAACGTCACACAATTCTTCATTCAGGTAAAACGCAAAAGTACACATTTTCTTTATTCGGTAAAAATTAAGTAACATTACCCTTTATTAGGTAAAAAGTTGCGTCCTTCTCCTTAGTTCAGGGTAAAAACTTAAGCCCGCATTTTCCTTCAATCGGGGTTTTTAAAACACAACGTCAGATTTCCTTGTGGGGAAAAAACATTGACTCACAGTTTTTATTCAGTGTAAAACACTTGCGTCACACATTATTCTTTTGGAAAAACCCTTTTGAGTCACACACTATTTTTATTCATGTAAAAACTTGACTACACATTTTTCTTTTTCAGGTAAAATACTTGACATCACACATTATTTTCTTCAGGTAAAGACTTGGCCCAACTGTATTTTTATTCAGGTAAAAATTTTGACGTACACGTTTTCTTATTCAGTGTAAACATTGACTCACACAATCCTTCAGTCAGGGTAAAACACTTGACGTCCACACACCCTTCGTCAGGGTTTAAAAAACACTTGACGTCAAAACCCTATCCTTCGTCAGGGAAAAAATTTGGGCTGATACATTATATTTCACTCGTGTAAAAATTGACTCATGCTTTTTCCCCCATTATGTAAACACTTGAGTCACCATTATTCTTTTTCAGGTAAAACATTTGCGTCACACATTATTCTCACTCGTGTAAAAAAACCGTTGCATCGCCCCCTGTTTTAAAACTGAAAAAACCCCCAATCACAAGTGAATAAACCCCCAAATTTTAAAGAAAAAAAAGATAAACTTAAGCATGTCGTAAATTTTAAATCTCTTTTCAAGAAAAAAGGAAAAAATTCGAAAATTTTCCCGAAAAAAACATTGATTTTGTAATTGGAAAGAATTGGTAGAAAATGGAACTCGCAGTGAATTTAATGGGGTTTTGTTTTATAGAAAGGACAGATTGGAAAAAGAGGTGGGAGTTTGATTGCCTTAGGAAGAACTTACCCAGTGAGTTTTTATATCAAAAAAAAATAGTGAATTTTATTTTGTGGGTTTAAATTTTTAAAGAATAAGAGCCCTGTCTTTGTTGGATCTTTTACGACTCCAATCAGATGAAAAGTTGTTGTCTATTGCGAGACTTTTAACATTGTTTTGGCCAATAGGAAGGCAATATTAGGATTGGTGGAACTTTAACTTCCCAGATATTGAGGGGGTGAAGATGCCATTTTTGGAAATAATAAGTAAAAATATTATACCGTTTTTTTTAACCAAAGACTTGGGGTTAGGCAGTCTTTAAAGCCCAACCGGGAAAAGGCTTTCCCTGGTATATTTTTTCCCAAAGCCCAGGCGCTTTAGGCAACAGGAATTATTGCGGGGCCTGGGTGTTCTGAAAAAATTTCTTTTTAGAGAGCAATTTAAACCCCCTTTTCAAAGGGAAAAAACCCCCTAAACGTCCATCAGATTTGGGAACCAGCGATTTCCAAAAAATTGAAAAAGGGGTTATCATGATTTCAGTCGCTTTTTTTGAGGCCCCATAGTTTTTAAAGATATTTTCAGTGATTTGGAAGTTTTAAAAAAACTAACTTGGTTTTTATTAGGTGACAAATACCTACTAAAATAACTTCAAAAAGAACCCCCACCCTGGTTTATACAAAACAAAAAGTTTGTTGAAAAGGAAACATGTTTTTTTAAGAAATTGAAACTAACCCTTTTCAGAAAGTTTAAATGGTTAGGTATAAAATAAAAGAGAAGGTCAGAGAGAATGTAGGGTTCTCACTCAATTATGTTTTTCGTGATTTAGAAGGTGTATCAAAAAAGAAATTATGGTCTTACTAAGGAGTAAGGGAGACAGGACAACATTGGGATTAAAAAATAGAAACAACCAGAAAAACCAATACAGGACCCTAAAGGGGAAAAAGCAAACTTCAAAAAAAGCTTTTTGTTCAGTTTTTCTCAAATCCCAAAACCTTTAATTAACGTTAGAAAAGGATGTTGAAAAACTCCCTGAAATGAAAAAACACAAAGAAAACAAAGAAGGAGTATTTAGCTGCCAAACAAAATGAAAAAAACAAACGGTCCCGATGGCGTTCTGGCAAGCTTTTAAAAAATTATGTGCCAATAAATTGATGGGTATCAACTACTTTCCAAGCTTCATGGCCCAGGAGTAATCCCTGATGAGTGGCGGAGCGAGCATTTTCCCCTTTATTAAAAAAAGGGTGAAAAAACAAAAGGGGAAACTTGACCTGTATCTCTTAATCCATATCAGCTAAATACTTGAAACAATTATTTAGTGCATAATGGACCTCTTGACAATATGACTTTTTAAAAAACGCCCGCAGGGTTTTTTAGACAACAAAGGGTTGTGAGATAATTAAAAATTAATGATTTTAATAATGTCTTAAACAGACAGCAAATGATCCAATTTTTTTAGATTTTTTAAAAACCCTTTTATAAAGGTTTAATGAGGGCCCGTGCTTAAATTAGAAAACACTCGGCATTGGGGGTTCTTTTCTAAAATGGGCTAGAAATTTTCATTTTGGGAGAACGCAGAAAATTGTTGTGGAAGGGTCGTATCCCCTTGTAAACCGTCTTGTCAGGGGGTACCCGGGAAAACTGTTTGGGGCCCTTGTTTTTCTTAATTTATATAAAAGTAAGTGAAATCTTTCCTGGCTACTATAAGGTTTTTGCAGATGAAGCTTTGTTTAGAAAAAAAAAAATTTTTTTTTTTTTTTTTTTTTTAAAAAAGGGCGAATGTAAAACCCACAAAAACAGAAATCATAAAACCCTTTCAAAGAAATATTTTGGAAAATTTTTGGAATTTTTTTCCCAAAAAAGTCTTAAAAAGTTGTAAGAAACAAAACACTTACTTTTTTCAGAATTTTCTATCCCCAAAAATTAAAGATGTGTAAAAAATTTAGCAGTATGGAATTGGTTTTTCTATTTTGGGACCTTACCATCTAAAGGACAAAAAATCAAAAAATTAAAAGGGGAAATCAAAGGGGCCCCAAAAGGAAAAGGGGAATTTAAAAAAATGGGTTAAAAAAACCCTTGGAAGGGAAAATTTTTCCTTCCTCTTAAAGGCAGACTAAAAATTTTGAATTCAAGGAACAACGTTTGTAAAAAGTACCCCCAGGAAAAGGGGCGGGCAAGTTTATAAAACCCCGATAAATTTTTTTCAACTTACATTTTTTTACCCCGCGAGCTGGGGGGAATCCTCCGGGGCAAAGATTGAAAATGCAATTTATTTAAAAAAAAATTACGACATTTTTGGATCTCATATTGACCGATTTTTATTTTTTACTTCCCCAGGTTTTTAATTTGCCGGGCTGAGTTTGGCCTTGCTTTTTAAATTTTGAAAATCGGTGCGCCCCTTGTTGCCAAATTTTTCAAAGGGGCCAAAAGTTGAGTCACATGTTTTTGTTTTTTTTATTTTTTTTACTTTTAACATGCGCGTGGGCCTACTCGTTTTGAGTGAACCAGTATTTTAGGAAGAAAAGAAGAGAAGCTTGACGTCACCAGTATTTTCATTTAGTGTAATCATTGCGTCACACATTATTTTTCTTCAGTGTAAAACACTTGACGTACACTTTTTTTTTCAGTGTAAAACACTTTAGTCAACTTATTCTTCATTCAGTGAAAACACTTGACGTCACACTTTTTCATTCGTGTAAAAAATTGAACACACATTATTCTTCTTTTAGTGTAAACACTTGAGTCACACCGACCCTTGAGGGTAAAAAAAACTTGACGTCCCAAAAATTATTTTCATTATGTAAAACACTTTAAGTCACCTGTTTTTTATTCAGTGTAAAACAATTGAGTCACACAGTATTTTTCATTCATTTTAAAACACTTGCGTCCACATTTCTTCATACAGGGAAATTTCTTGCCATCGCACATTATCCTTTATGCAGGGTAAAAAACGAATGTCCATGTCGTCTTTCATTCAGGGTTTTAAAAACTGAAAGTACACATTTCTTCATACAGGCTAAACATGAATGTAATGTCGTTTTTTTCGGGGTTTTAAACATGAATTCCACATTTCTTTTACGGGGAAAAACCGAATGTCACACATTATCTTTAAGGCTAAAAAAATGAAAGTCACACATTGTCTTCCCAAAACTAAAACACTGAAAGTAACTTACCCTTCTTTAAGGGTTTTTAAAAAACTAATGTGAATGTGCTTTCATTGGGGTAAACATGAATGTTCACATTTTCCTACCAGGGTAAAAACATGAATGTCACCGTTTCCTTTACCAAAAGGGGAAACATGAAAGTACACTTTCATTTAAAGGGTAAACATGAAAGTCAACGTTACCTTTACACGGGTTAAAAAACTGAAATTTTCACTTATCCTCCCACAGGGTAAAACACTGAAATTTACACATTATCCTTTACAAGGGTTTAAAACACTGAAGTCACACGTTATTTTAAAAGGGTAAAACATGAATGTTACACTTACCCTTTTCCCGGGTTTTTAAAACCTGAATGTCACACGTTTTTTTACAAGGGTTTAAAAAATGAATGTTTCCATTTCTCCCCACGGGTTTAAAACTGAAGTCACAAGTATCCTTTACACAGGGTTTTAAAAAATGAAAGTCCCCATTGTCCTCAACAGGAAAAAAACTGATGTCACACATTACTTATCAGGGGTAAAAAAAGAAAGTGAAAGCGCTTTATTCAGGGTTTAAAAACTGAAAGTTAAATTATCTACACAGGGTAAAAAACATGAAAAACCGTTTCCTTTCAAGGGTAAAACATGAAAGTCCAGTATCCTTTACAGGGTTTTAAAAACCGAATGTTACATTATTCCAAAAAGGGTTTTAAAAACTGAATGTCACAGTTATCCCTTTTCCCCAAAGGGGAAAAAACTGAATGTCCACATTGTCCTTCACGGATAAAAACACTGAAGTTTACCACTTTCCTCATAAAGGGGAAACATGAATGTGCATGTGTCTTTCATTCAGGGTAAAACAATAATGTTCACATTACTCCACACGGTAAAACATGAATGTTACACATTATTTTACACAGGGTAAAACACTGAATTCAAAGTTATCCCTTTTCCAGGGGGAAAACACTGAATGTTACAATTATCCCCCAAAGGGGGAAAAACGAAAGAACTTATCCTTTACAAGGGTAAAAAAAACTGAATGTTCCCCCATTGTCCCCACACAGGATAAAACATGAAGTAAAACATTTACCCTTTTTACGGGGGTTTAAAAAAAACCCGAATGTGAAATGTCGTCTTTCATTTAGGGTTAAAAATTAATGTTAACTTTTCCCCCACACAGGGGGAAAACATGAATGTCAATTATCCTTTACACGGGGGAAAAAAGAATGCAACGTTTCCTTTACACAGGGTTTTAAAAACTGAAAGTTCCCTTATCCCCCACACGGGGTTTTAAAACACTGATGTCAACGTTATCCTTACACAGGGTTTAAAAATGAATGTCACACTTGTCCTTCACACAGGATAAAAACGAATGTAAACCCTTACCTTTAAAACAGGGTTTTTAAAATGAAAGTGCATGTCGTCTTTTATTAGGGTAAAACTTTAATGTTAACATTATCCCCCACACGGGTAAAACACTGAAGTCCCGTTATCCCTTTTAAAAGGGTTAAAAAACTGAATGTACACGTAGAGAAAGGAAAAAACGGTTCTATCACCCTAGCCCCACCTAGGTTCGGGGGGGGGGACCTTTGAAACCGTGTTTTCCCGTTTTGACAAAGTAAGCTTCAATAACCAAAAAAAAGATTTATCTACAAAAAAAACATATGGTAGGGTTTGTTTTCAATTTAATTTTCTAAAAATTTTTGTTTTGTTTTTGTTAATCCTTGTTTTTTGTATTTTCAATAATCATTTTAAGAAACATTATCAAAAAGCTCTTGTCTTTTATGTGAAATAAAACTCAGCTTTAATTGTTCTCTAAAACTTTTAAAACGGTTATATTTCTGACATAAAAACCCACATTTTCCCGCATGTCTTCATGAAAAAGTTTCGACAAAATGTTTCCTTTTTTAATATGTCTCTTTCTGCTGAACAGTTCATCTATAAAAAATTTGTTTTCTGCGTTCCTTCAAACAATTTTAAAAAGCGTTCTAGACACTCACTCAGTTTATTGCTAGGATTTAACTAAAAATATGTTATAATCAGTCCATATAAACCTTTTCTTGATATGTTTTGTTCCATTAAGTGTTGGGCGGGAAAATCAGAATATGATCAAAATTATAACGATAACTGTTTGTAACAGGTCGAGGATAAATATTGTTTTTCCACAACCATTTTGGTCCACAAATTATTGAAACAATGAGGGGTTTTTATCATAAAGTTTAATTGCTCCATAGTTTTATAATAGAATTTAATCTAATCCAGTTATTATGTTTATCATATTTCTGTAAAAACCTGTTCAGTTTTAAAAAATCCTATAAGATCAAAATTGTGTAGTTTAAAATCCAAATTCAGTTCTGTAGATTGTTTCTATTTAGACTAATATTGATTTTTTTGCTTGTTGTTATGACCTTAATATCCTCACCATTGTAAAGGGAATGACGACAGTAAGTTTAAGTTTTTCAACGTCTAAGTTTTGCCAGCTAATTAGAATTCCTTTTAGAAGGACGTCACTAACGCCCACAACCCATCCCTTCCACATCTTTTAAGACAGAAATTTCAAATATTATTGGGGAACGTGTCCCTAATTTCATTTGTGGAATGAATTGTAATCTTGTAGAAGCATCTTTTAAAACCTTTTCTTTCTGTGGGGGGTGTACTGTTTTTTCCCCATTCGGCTTTATTTCAATTCTTTTTCCCGACTATTGTCCTCTGGCAAAAGGGACTTACATGTAAAGGGCAGAGTTAAATGCTTTTCTGAAACTTTTTTGACGGCTAAAAAATGTAAAGGGCTTATGAATTCAAATTTTATTTTCCCATTCTAAATATGGTTCCAAGTGCCATTTGGGTCAGGTTTCGAAACTATTTTTATATTCATACTGGCCAACATTATTTGCTTTAGATTGCGCAGTTGCTCTAGTTTAGGAAACTTTTGTTGTCGCAACCTCTTTGCGTTTATAATCACCTCTTTAGTGTACTCAAAACCATACAAAACGCCTATTTCACCATTCTGTTCAAAATCCCCAACGTCTGCAGGTCTTTTAATTCTAAAGTTTTTACCCTTACAGGCGCTTATGTAACTCCCGGGTTCTTTGGTTCCCCGCGAATTTTTAGTACAGTTTTTTATTTTATTTCCAAAAATGTGCAGGTTATCACATTTTACGGGCTTTCCCGTTTTGTCTTTGATCTTTATATTAAATGATCTGACCCTCTCACAAAACTAATCTTTTAAAAATGTAAATTAGGGAATTGTATAATTTCATAATCGCAATATGCAGCTTTCCCTGAGGAAAAGCCTTAAAACAGTTGAGGGCCTTCCCATTATTATAAGTTTTCATCAGTGCTCAGCTCATCTAAATGAACATAGAGTAATGAATGTAATGAAAGATCGACGGATTTTCTCCCTCATAAGTGTTTTGTTTTGTGGGAACTATAAATCTATGATTGTCTGTTGTAAAACCTCTTTTTGTGTCTACATCAAAATAGTAACCCTACTTTTTCTTTTTGGGTTTGTTTTTAACTTTGTAAAATTTGCATTTTAAATTTGAGGTAATGTCAAGGTTACTCTTGCTTTTTTAGGAGAAAAACCTAATAACCATCAGGTATGGTTAACGGCCAAAACAAAGTTTCCGTATTATAAAATTTTTGAATCTTTTTATTCCCCTTGGTTTGCTTTAAAAAACCATGACTTTGTAAAATTTTTTGAAGGCGACCATTTTGGTTCCGCTTCGTTTAAATAGCATGTTCTAAAGACAAAGGCGGTTTGGGTTGTTTTTTTTAAAAACATTTTTTAAAGAAAAAAAAATGATGCGTTCAATATACTAAAGATGCAAATATTCTTTTGGGCCGCACTAAATCCAAAAAAATATAGCAATGATACTTTTGCTTGCTGTGCCCCGCTGTCACTTTTCATAAAAAGGTGGTACCCCATTAAGCGATATCTTAACCCCCTTTTTAAAAAAACAAATTAAAAAAGTGGGGTTTTAGTCTTCCGATGCAGTTTTATCGAACCGTTAAATTTTGCTTGTTTTGGCATCAACTGGGTGTGGGTGTCGTATGCTGATATTTAAATCTCCTGATCCTTTTGGTGGGTCAGTGTAAGATTTCTTTTTTATTACCCTTCAGGTTTTTGATGAACTGCGAGCGCCATTCCAATGAAAAACCCTTTTAAATCATTCAGCAACCGAATAGACATGAAGCTTTTAAAAGGATCTGTAACAAATTTCATATTAATGTTAAACAGACTTTAGAAAAAAGTTGGATTTAATCTGGCTTAGGCCCCCTTTATTTTTGGGGCTGCACAGAAAGTTAACTTGATGGAATCCCCCTTATAATTTTTTCCTTCGGCCCAAGCTGTTCCCCTTGGGTCCTAGAGAAAAGGCATAAAACCGGGACAAATTTATCTTAGACATATCGAGGGCCTAACTAAGGGGAAAATAGACGAATAAACGACTCTATTGTATTACTTTTTGGTTTTTTTGTGGGTTTCGAAGCCAGAAAAGGTCGAGCATAACTGATTTTCTACTGGCTTTGATGCCAAAAAAATTTAGAAATTTAGGGACCCCAATAAATAAATTAAATGGAACCTATTGCAAAATTGCTTGGAAAAAACATATTTAAAAAAGGGTTAAATTTCGCCATGACACCATTTAAAGAGGGTTTCCGTATAGATTGTTACTTGAACCCTTTCCCGACAGGATATATCTTTTTTCTTCGCAAAATTATTGCTTGTCTCTGTGGTTTCTTTTAAAGAAAAATTTAAAAAATTTTTTTGGGAAAGTGTCAGGCTGCAAAATTTTTGGAACAGTCTCCCGGATGTGAACAGTACTTGCGAAACGGTGTCAACTTAACTTTTTCTGAAAATCTTATTTTTTTGGTCCCAGTGAGGGCTTTACATGATAGGTGTTGATTGATATTTTTTTGGTTTAAATTCTATATTTACAAATGCAAAAGGGAAAAGGAGCAAACCACGTTTTTCTGCTTTTCGGGCTACTAAAACAAAGTTTATCGTAGAGTGCTACTGAAACGCAATGAAAGGGGGAAAAAAATTTTTTTTGACATCGGGGGGCCCCCGTTAAACTCTGAAGAACTTTAAAGACTCTGTCAACAAAGTAGTTTTTATATACTTTTGGAGCTGCATGAATGTCAAAAAATTTTGAATGTCTCTGCCCTTCGCGGTTTTTATCGGGATATTTTGTCGTTTTTTTCTGTTTTTCCTCTCTTGTCCCACGGTCAGCACATCATTGACTTTTGACCCCCCCCCCCCTTAAAACCCATCCCTTTACCCCTACAATCTCTCTCTCTCCTCTCTCTCTCTCGTGCCTGTTTTTCTGAGCGTTATCTTTCTTTAACTGTCAGCTGTTTTTATCCCCCCCTCCGATCCCTTCCCCCCCCCCCCACCCCACTCAGCCTCCCCCTTCGACCATCCTAAAAATCTCTGTGTCTCTTTTTCCCTTTCCCTTTATTTTTTTTGCCATCAAAAGTGGGCCTAGGTTCAAAAATTTGACGAAGACCCCATCTTTTATTATATTTTCTTTTTTTTTAAAAAAAAAAAAAAAAAAATCTTTTGAAAAATCCAGTGATGATGTTGGTTTTGACGTTGTGGATTATGACCATGATGAAGCGATTAGAGGGTTTGTTATGCTTTGTTGTTGTTAAAATTGTCTAAAAATTGTGTGCCATGCTTTTTGAAATCCTTTTTTGTAATTTGTTTACCCTATTGTTTTGAAATAAAATGTTTTTTAAAAAAAAAAATAAAAAAAAAAAAAAAAAAAAAATTCTTCTACTGGCTTGAGCACAAAAACATTATTAGCAAATTTGGGGGGACCCCATTAATTCTCAGTGTTTAGTTTCAGTATAAAAAGGTCCAAAATGTTTTACAATACGCAAGATCGAAAGTAGTTTTTGCTGTTGGCACGGGTTTTTACATGCTCCTTTGACCTTAGCCCCCAGGTAGGAACAATATTAAAATCAAAAATGAAAATCTTTGGGGCCCGGCAATGAACAGGGGTTGGGAAAAAGACTAAATTCTGGGCCAGTAATAGTACAAACAATAAAAAAAACCCATGCCCCCCCCAAGATTAGTACCCAATCCCAAGGTTCAAAGAAAAAGACTGTTAAAGACGTGGCTTTGTTCGCGATGCAGATAGGAAAGACAGGTTTGTTTTTGGGTTTTAACTGCCCTGGATTTTGGGTTTTATCTTATGAAAGTAACCCAATTTAAGACAAAAAATGCCAAAGTGCTCGACCATAAAGCAACTTTTTTGTTTGCAGTAGACAAAAGCCAGAAAACGATACTCCCTATTATACGGGAAAAGAGTCTTGTTTTTTCCAGTTTAATTTTTTTAATAAACTCGCAAGATGATCAAGCTGTTTTTTTCCCCAGATTTATCAGGCGGCGATGGAGGCGATGGGGGGGAGGCACTAGACTTTGACACCCCCCCTGTAATCCCAACACCAGTGACTTTTGCAAATCTAAGGGTTATAACGCTTGCTAATGTGCACCTTGCTCTCAAAACAGTGTTCGTATTCGTTCTGCTAGTGTTGTGTCTTCATAAAAAATTTCTTTGGATAGTTTCTCTTATTTGCTCCTTTGGTTCGTAATTGTTTGGGTTGTAGACAACGCTTCTAGTTTGCTGTTTTCTTCTTTAAGTTCATGTAGTCTTTTTTCTTTCTTTCTTTAACATCACCCCCTAATTTGGGCCCTCGTTAGCCTCGGGAGTTTTTTTTCTTCTTTTTTTATAGTATTTCTTCAGCAGTTTTGCTAAATTTTTTAAATTTTTCCCCCTTGTGGTTTTTAAAAGCCGATAAAGGGGCTTTAATTTCTTATAGGCCTGTTTTTCTTCGTGGGTAGCGGGGGATGTGTATAGTTCTTAATGTGCTTCTTCTTTTTCAGTGGTTTTGTTTATTGTATTTTTTATTTGTCTGCTTTTTGGATTTAAATCTTAAAGTTTATTTTTTGCATTTGTTTATCTGTTGGGTTTTCTTGTTGTAGTTTTGAAGTTAGCAATGCTCCCTTAATTTTGGGTTTAGTAAAGCCAAGGCGATTTCGTCGTTGCCTGAGCCTTTGTCTAATTGTATCCACGCTAAAAACCCTTTGGAGGGTCTTTTTAAACGTAAGCGGAACACGTTTCCCTTTGTCGTTTCAAAAATACAAAATGGTTATTTTAGTTAAAAATATCGGGGTATATAGTTTCAGGAGGTTTGTTCTAAACTTTGGTATAATGATTGACCTTATTTTCTGTTAATTCAGCCTTTGCTCCCTTCGGCTATTTCACCCTCCAATGGTTCGAGCGTCCCGTCCCGGGGGGGAATATGTCGTTCAAGTCGGAATTATTTCTTCATCTTCAATTCTGCCATTTTTTTAAAATAATAACTTTTTTTTTTTTTATAAAAAATGTCAAAAGTATATGGCTCGTTTTTTAACCCGCATGAAAACTAAAAAGAACCCTTTGGCGTGCAGGGAAATAAACGGTTTATTACTTTCCAAATAATCCATCTTTATGTTGGGATAACTTCGTTAAATTTCCGACTTGGAGCGGATAAATAAATTTTTGTCCCGGCCCTTCCGACTTATTTTTTTAAAATAGAACTCGCTAAAACAACACCCCAAAGGATCAGTTGCCGAATTTGGGACGGGAAATCGTTAAAAAAATTTCTATAAAACTTGAGGGGCAAAATATTTTTTAAAAAAGAGACTATTTTTAACCTATTCTGATGTATGGCTACCGCGAATGAAGGGAAGATTTCGTTTCAAGGAATCGGAAATAAGAAGACTAAAAATTTTAGATGGGCCCCCCAACCCCATCAAACAAAAAAGGCTTTAGCTCTAAATTTTGGTATGGAAAACGCTTTTCTATTCCCCCAGATTTTGAGTTGTTTAAAAACGCATGCCCTACTTTCAAGGAGATTAAAAGACAATTGTCATGAACTAACTTTTAATGAATACAAAGTGTTATTTATTCGACACGAAGCTGTCAGCATTTCTGAATTACTTAGGTTTGCGTTTTTAGAACCCTATTTAGAAGGCGATTGAGCAACATATCAGACAAAATTAGAAATATATACGAAAGAGTGCATTATCAACAAATATCCTAAAGAAAGGAGAACCCCATATGGATTTTTAATTTAAAATTCGCGCAAATACTTAAAGGATTTTATTGCTTGTGAAAAAGAAGAACCATCAAAAGAGCAATGAAAGTTTTTTTAATCAAAAATAAAAATACAAATTTCAAATTAGGGGGGCCCCAAAAATCTACTCCTTCTTATAGCATTTTACAAATAAAAATAAAAAATTTTTTTTGGTGGTGGGGGGGCAGAAGTCCCAAAAAGCGATTTTGGGCTAAAGATCTACTTTCACGTGTTAGGCTTTACGATTATTTAAAATCCAAAAAAAGGTTTAGGTTGACTAAGGTAACAGGGATTCAGTTGCAGGGAAGTGGGGAACGGTTAAGAACGTAATAAAACATTTTAAATTGAGAAAAAAAAAAGTTTTGTTAAACACTAATGTTTTTTTGTTTTTTTTTATATGATGGCAGCTGATATTTAAGATAAAGATTAAAAAAAGTAGTTACTAAATTATTTTTTTATTTTTAAAAATTTTTCTGGGATTTATCCAAAAATACCACAGCCAGGGGTCCCCGAGGGATGTAGAAACCCCCGGGATAAAAAATTTAGATTACAAAAAATTTACAAAATGCAACAAAAACTAGAGCAAAACCTTTTAAAATCAGCAAAAACCCAAACGAAAAGGGATTTTTGCTGCCCTTTTTGCTGTTTCCTTGTTAAAAACTGGGGGTTCCCAAGTGCCTATCACAGGGAACGGTGAGGTCTCTTTGCAACAAACATGGCGCCCCCAGTTTACCTCTAGGCGGTTGTCTTTAGCTTCGGCCTTTTTGTTCATTGCCGTAGGTGCCTGCCCAAAAAAAAAAAAATAAAACTCCCAAAAGCACACAGCTATGGGTTAACTAAATAACAGCTAAACTTTGTTCCCCAAGTGATTATAAATAAAGATAGCTGACTCAAACACAATGAAAAATTTAATCGTTTACAGGTGATTTTGTTGACTACAAAAAGAAAAAGTTTGATTTCAAAAAAAGGGGGACAGTTTTCTCAACAGCCCGACGCGAGCAGAAAAAAGGAAAGTTAAAAAAAAGTAAACGAACATTAACTCTGCCTTTTTTCAGCCCCCACTTTTTAAAAACGCCAAAGAGTGTTTTTAAATTTAGTTTTGAGTCCCAAACACAAAAAGACCAATGATATTTGTTTAATTATTTTTTTTGATTTAAATAATTTTGAGTTTTAAAAAAAATCAGCATGGATAAGTTATGAAGGTCCAGACGAATTTTTTTGAGAATGCAAGAGATTTATCAGAGCACTGAATGATTGATTTTGAAGTCCATGATCCCGCAAGCGTGGGCAAGTGTTGCTCATGTATTCTCAAGTTCCGGGTAAAATAACAATAGACCCAAGGTTTTAAAAAAATGTTTGTGTTTTAAACGATATGTAAAATAAATGAAAAAAATCTGAAGTCTGGGGCTGACTAAAAAACCCGACTATTTTCCTCTAATGATTAAAAACCCGGTTGGGCGACGAACGCTTTCACAGTTTGTGTGGCCGCGAAGAAGCTAAAATGAGAGGCTTGGTTGGTAGAGGGCGAAGTCTTAGAGATCAGATTAAAAAGGTAAAATGCCCGTGAGGGGGTCTTAATTACTCCTCCCGCATTAGTTGCCAAAAAAGAGCAGTTTTAAAATAAAAAATAAAACGACAAATTTTTATGTGGTGGTTCTCGCAAAAGGGGCCATCATGCCCGCAAAAAAAGCGGGAGGGGGTGTCTAAATATCCCCTTACTCAAAGTCTTAAATTTAGTGGAATTATCCTTTCCCTTAGCGTGGATTCCATTGATCAGTTTGAAGAACAAAAAAACCCAATTGTTAATTTTACACTGGGGAGGAAACAAATCTACAGCCCATTAAAATGTCAGAACGTCCAAAGATTGGGGCCAGACAAAAAAACTGTTGATTTCTACAATGTTTTCACCCGCGGGGTACCGCATTCCCCCTTGTCGCACAAAGAGTAGATTTTGCGGGTACTTCAAACAAAAAAATAAACAAGAATTCTGTGAAAAAGTTTAACAAAATGCCACCGTTCCAGCCCCGCTTGAAATAAGAAACATTGTTCGGCCCGTTGACTGTAAAACGAACTAATTACGCCCCCACCCCGGGTCTAAGTTAGTTTTAAGAACTGGAAACGACTGCAAAATTCTCCTAGTAGTTTCGCAACTTCGAATCATCATTGTTCCTTATGAAGGGCCAGCGCCACAAAAAAAATTCGAAAAAAAAGTCTTAATGAGTAATCATCGATTTTTTCATTTGCCTTATTATTGTTAGGTCGGATGGCGCTCATTCAACGCCCCGAATTTACGAGGACCCGGCGGCTGAAGTTTTTACAGCGCATGAGCAAGTGCGTAAGATTGTTTAATAACTGAAATTTTTCTGAAATTATTTTATGACGCTGAAGCCCCAACGTTGATCAGCCACTCCTGTTGGTTTGTGGTTTAGAAATCGTGAGGAAACCAAAACCAAAAAAAGAGACCTGTCACATTTTTGGGAAAATTCAGAGGGCAGCGCACAAAAAAAAATGCAATCTTCAATA
Source organism: Conus ventricosus (assembly GCA_018398815.1). NCBI lineage: Eukaryota > Metazoa > Mollusca > Gastropoda > Neogastropoda > Conidae > Conus > Conus ventricosus. The sequence continues at coordinate 59,051,460 of CM031622.1, read as the reverse complement.
AAGTTTGTCCAAGACAGGAAGCTGCCTGTATTCTTTCTAACTTGCGAGGTTTCGACTCTCATTTATAATGAAAGCAGTGGACGATGCCTTCGGGTGTTGCATTGCCCCAGTCGTCAGAAAAGTTTCAGGTTTTTTTCTTTAAATAACATGTCTTTTTTATGATCTATGAGCCAAAAATGGGTTCATTAGAGTCACTAGCTTTGTCCTTAAGTCTGCCTAAGGAAGATTTTTTTGACAAAAACTCTTGTTAGAAAAGGGGGTTTCCCTTTCGAATACTTTAACGTTGGGGAAAAAGGTTTTATGAAGATACACTTCACCCAAAAGGCGCGTTCTTTTCTTGTCTCAGAGGAAAGGAATCAGTGATTTGATTACCAACATGTCAAAATGCGTGCGAAGTTAGAAAGTAAAAAAGTGGGGCTATAAAAGACTTATTTTATGGCGATGATGTTTGTTGGGGGAGTCTTTTAAAATTACAGAAAGCCTGATGAAACATTATAGCCTGGATCCCGCGCATTACATTTCTGACCTGGGGGAGTGGGCGCTTTTTTAAGGTTTTCTGGAGTACAGATTGTTTATTGTCAAAATTTCAAAGTTGTGATAGAAAACGGATTGGTGGGGGAATTTGTAGGCGTCGCATCTTATTGTAAAACAAACACAAATACCTAGATGATTATGATCCCAAGTAAAAGGGGTTAAATATCTCATGTATTTAGATGAACAATTTATGGATGGGTTTGGCGCAATCATTCCCTTTCGCAAATTTAAAAAGTACCTGGGGCGGTTTCGAATAATTCAAAGGCATTAAAGTGGTTGAACAGTTTAACGCCCCCATCAACAGCGTGGTTTATTCTAGAATTGATTAGATTTCCTCAGGGGCTCTGACCCGCATAAGACTACCATTAGCACGAAAGTTTAAAAAAAAGAATCCCAAGGAGCCCCCTAAACTGTGCCTAACTTCGCGGAAAAAAATTTTGTCTGATTAAGACTTTGCAATTTTATTTAAGACATGGTTTGAAGTTGAAAATGTTCTCGTTAATGCTTTTGACCAAGAACAGTTCATGAAACCATACTCATGAAGAACATGATCTCAGAACTAAATCCGCAGATGCTTAGGGAAAAAAAACTTTTTCAAGTGTGAACAACGCTGTTTTGGAAAAAACTATGGAGAATCCCCACAAGCGCAAAGATGTTAGATTGGGCACCCCCCCGGGGGCAATTAAGCGACTTCAAAACCCAATTATCAGGACTTCGAAGATTTAGATCAGCTTTTTGGCATAAAATGAAAAAAAAGAAAGTCAAATTGGCAAACTGTCTTTTTTGGGTTTCTGTTTTTGAATTATCAAAGCTTTTGATGTTGTTTCTTTATGACTCTTTAAAAACCCTTTTATCCAGGTAAGAGTACTTTCACAGATAAAATAGTTTTGTTAAGATATCCCTATGAAGAGTCTATAAAAAACATGGAAAAAGAAAAGCTAAAGGGCATGTAGGATGGTATGTCTGTTTCCCTAAGATTCGCCTTTCATTAAATTTTTATAAGAAGGTTTTAGGAAAAAGAAGGATGATTTTTTGGAAAAGGGATTAAGGAGGTATGGTTTAAGGTCGAAAAAGTTTCAGTTTTTCGGCCAGGAGAAAACCCTTTTAAAAAAGCAAAAGGAATATCTCGCGGTTGTGCAGTCAAACATATCGTGCAATACAAGAAGCTTGTTTGAAATAAAAACTTTTCATCATGACAACGTAAAACTCGATTTTTTACATGAGATCACACAACGGTTTTTAACAAAAAAATCATTTGATAGAACAAACACAAAACGGTGTTTATTAATCCAGAGTTTTCAATCAATTGGGCTTTGGGAAAACAGCCAACATAATTTTCTTCGGGTTTATTTTTGGGGTTTTCATTTTTTTCATCAACTTTATCTAAAAATAAATAAACACCCCTCCAATTCAGAAAAATTTTTTTCTCATGTTTGCTTGAGCGCTCGTTTTTTTTAATTATTTCAAAATTTCTTTTTTCCTATTTATAAAAAATTTGGGTTTTTGGGGCTGTAGGGGATCTGGAGGGTTTAGCAGGTTTGCTGAACCCTCCAAGTTTCTTAAAATACCCAAAATTCGTATCATATGTTCTCGTACAATTCCGGTCTCTTTTTTACTTCTTGTTTCATTCTGCGTTTCCCTTTTGATTCCATTTTAGCCAAATTTTTAGAAAATAAAAAAATTAATTAAGCAACGGAAACTGTGTCGGGGGGTTTACTGCAGTTTTTTCCTTCACAAAAATTTTGGGAGCTGGTTGTTTTGTTTGTTCAGTTTCTCGTAAAATACCCGGCGGATTCTTTTTTAAAATTTCTTTTTATTTCATTGGATCAACACTCCAAACGGGATCGGTTGCCCTGGAGCGAGTGCCCTTCTGCTTCTCCCGGTAAAAAAAGGGTACCTTATTTTTTTAAAACCAAACTTTAATGTTTGCGGGTTTGGGGAGTCCCCTTCAGCAACATTTTGTTTGTTTTTTGTTTTGCTGTACGGTTTTGCCCCTTTAATTTTAAAATTTTCATTTTTCATTGCGCGCAAAACTGGGGCAGTTTTCTAACCCATTCGTGTTGCGAAAATTGTCAACAGTCCTGTGATACTGGTGGGAAAAAAGTTTTTAAAATAACTTTTTGTTAAATTTTTCCCCCCCTGTGATTGTGAACCCGGAATGCCTCTTTTAATGGAACTCATGTTTTAAAAAATATTGATTCACTCACCTTTTTAAATTTTTTTCCCATCACGACTTAAATCATGCGAGGAAAAAGTTAGGGGGCCTCGTTGGTTTTTAGTTTTATACAACAGAAAACAGCAGAAGCCTCTTTTGTTTTTAAGGTTCCGCACTTTGTTCTTGAAGCATGTCTGCTGTAAGTGCGTACTTAAACTTTTCTCAACGTATCAGAGGGTAAATATAGAAGTCCATTTGAGGGTGCTTTTTGGAGTTGTTTTCACAAAGTGGGCTCTGTTTTCGTTAGGGCCGGTTTTTCCCAATCGCTTTTTAAAAAACCCCTTTTTTCCCCGCGTTTGTTCCCTAACTCCCCGCTGGCTTAGCTTTTGATTGCCGTTATCCTTTCCAAAACCTTTTTGGTGAATAAAGATTTTGCTTTTTTTATTCACCAAATTATGCCGACAAAAAGACAACGGTCATCCAAAAGGCAAAAAAAAGATTTCTTGCATCTTTTGTTTTTCTAGGATGAAAAAAGTCACTGAATTTTGGTGGGGGCAAGTCTCGATCGGTTTTCCGTTTCTAATAATATTGTTTTTTTGCTTGATCAACATCTTTTAAAAGTGTAACTGCATGGCCCCGTTTTTTCGTTGTTTTTTAATAAAATCAACTGCCAAATTCTCTCTTTTCTAGCGATTTTTGCTGCAGCAGTTCTCCACACTTTGTTAAGTCTTTTCTCTCGCCTCAACCCCTAGTTTTTCTAAAATGGTAAAAAAATTCCGCTAAAACAAGCGCTTCCCCACGCGCCCCTTCATCTTTCGAGTGAACCATTTTTAAATGTATTTTTATTACTATTTTTATTCTCTGGAATTATCCTTGCTTTTTAAAAGAAAATCTTTCGTAGCAAAATGAAGCTGTTAATCGATTAGCTTTGCAAAACCTCAAAATTCCCAGTTTGCCAATTTTTGCCGGTTTTTTTTTAACAGGCTTTTACCAAGCTTGGTATCCACACAAAACCCCATAACGGGGTGGTTCAAGGTTTGGGAAAAGTTTTTTTTTGGGCTCATTTTAAAAAATAAAAAATTTAATTTTAAAAAAAAAATGAACAAACGATGACCTCTGAGCTACGAAGGGCCTAAACTGTCTTTTGGGCTTCAAATGAAGAAGTTAATGACCAAAGGGGGTGCCCCCCAAAAAGGGGGTTGTATTCTTTGGGAGCGTGGAAAAACAAAAAATTCCCCCGAACTGAATTCAGAAGAAAAAATTCAACAGTTCGCCGCAAGACATTTTAAAGTATCCCCAACCGGGATGAAGCGCAGTTGGGGGGGCGAAATGGTGAAAACGTGGGGAAACAGTTTTAGTCAGTAGATTTTCGCCTATTGATTCTAACAAGATCTTCTATATTTAACCAGGATCCAGTTTTTTAAAAAAAGTCATTAAGTCCCTACTGTGTCTAATTTCAGATTTGGAACATTTTTTTACGCCATTAAACATGGGGTTAAACTTTTTTTAATAGAATTTTTTTCCCCCAAAATGACCGGCCCAAAAAAAAAAACAAAACAGAAAAACTGAATCAGGGGGAGTATGACGATGAAAAGTAAAGCACCGGCGTGTTGCAGCCGGAAAAAAGTAGCAAGTTTAAAACAAAAAAGAAAATTTAAAAATTTCAATCCCGAAATTTAAATCTAAAAAAAAAAAGCCAAAACAAATTGATTCAAGCCCCTCCGAAAAAAAAAAAGTAATTCAAGGGGGGCCCCAAAATCTTTTGGAAATTGACAAAAAAAGTTGCCTTTTTGGGGGCCCCTTGCGTGTTGGGGGGGGTTATTCCGTTATAAAAAATTAAGAATGGGGACAAAAACAAAAGAGCCAAAAAAAAACTAACCACTAAATACAGAAGAAGAGAACAGCACCCAGCACCCCCAACAACAAAAATTCATTTTCATCCTTTCAAATGGAATAATATTTTTAAAAAAAATAGATCATGGCGATTATTATTTGTTTAAAATGATGAAGTCAATAAATAAAGACATGGAGTCTATAAAAGACATTTCCATAGACCAGAATTGTAATCAATGCGGCTGCTTAGGATGTAAGAACTTCATTAAGATCTATGCTGACCAGTCTCACGCAGAGAACGCTGAGCAAGACATCCTCAGCGATGACGTGTTTTTTGAGGCGTGTGTGTACTATATTAGACATCTGCTGTTTAAAGATAAAAACATAGATTGTATTTTTTTTTTTATAATTATAAGAAAAACTTGAATAAGAACTTGGTTGTACTTAAAGGATGACTTAGTTATGATCTTGAGGTGATTTAAGTAAGAACTTGAAGATGACTTGGTCAAGAACTTATTAAGAACTTGAAGTAAAACTTAATTAAGAACTTAATTAAGAATTTAATTAGACTTGGGTGACTTGAAGTGACTTGAGGTGACTTAAGTTAAAACTTAAAATGACTTAAGTGTGTGCATGCGTGGGGTGGGGGGTGTGCATGCGTGGGGTGGGGGTGGGGGTGTGCATGCATGGGGTGGGGGTGGGGGTGTGCATGCGTGGGGGGTGGGGTGGGGGGTGTGCATGCGTGGGGGGGGTGGGGGTGAGGACAAAACACACACACACAAAAAACAAACAACAAACAAACACACAATAGACAGGTAGTGCTTGTGGGAAAGTGAAGGGGGCTTTTTGTTGTTCGCACTTGAACTTGAACTTGAAAGGTGTGCAGGACGATGAAGACTGTCGTCAGTAGTCCAAACCCCGCGCGGCTATGCATAACCGCTATTTTTAGACCCACGTCATGCGTTTGTGGCTGTTAGGAAAAATGTAGTCCAACTCCCGCCGCGGCTATGCATAACCGCTATTTTAGACCCACGTCATGCGTTGTGGGCTGCCAGGAAAAATGTAGTCCATCCCCCACCGCAGCTATGCATAACCCTATTTTTAGACCCACGTCATGCGTTTGTGGCTGCTGGCTGGCAAAAACCGTTCGGTCCGAACGTATCTAAAAATAGATCTTACGTCACCTGCTTTCAAGCCTGGTAGCCAAGCTTTTATGGCGGCTCTAATCGCCAGTAGTTAGTACATCCGTCATTGTATATTTGGAGCATTTATATGGAGATAGTGCTGGCTACACACTACTGCCCCCCATACTGGTAGATGTACTAAGGTCTGCCTAACCCTATCTAGTTTGTTTGCCAGAACATTCGAAAATCGTTATCCAGTTGCATAAGTTTAATGATAGTTTGGCGTTTGCTACACAGTTTCATTTATACTGATTCCTAGCTTGTGAAATTTAGGATAGTTATAAAAACACACAGAAAGTTGAATGAGTTTCCTAGCATACGAATCAGCCATGTTCACCTGCGTCTTGAGAAATGAACGCCATGTTTGTAGCGTTTTTGTTCTTTAAACATAACTTGAGCTGTTTCAAGCCGGCGCCCAACAATTAACGCGTGATGAATTGTTTTGCTTTGGCCGACTTTCAACAATGCAGCGCCATTTATTAGATAAGGAACCATCCCATTAATAGTCAAACACGTATTGAAATCGGTTATATGTTGTTCAGCAATATTTTTTTTCATTTCCTTGAACCAACAAACCTTTTAAAATAGTCGTCATTTCCAAAGCAGTCGGTTCACTTTTCGTTTTCTAGAAAAGCAATGCTTCTTTCCGGTTTCACTAGCAGAGAACATGCTTCACCTCTTCTTCTTCCTAAATCTTTTTCGACAAATACTCTAACATACAGGTAAAGTAAACCTTGTGGTCTTGAATAGCACAAACCTGTTCTCAGTAACGTTTTAGCCATTTTAAAATAAAACACAACTAAAACACAGTGGCCACGCCGGAGCGCAGTCAAACACAACCTCTTGTGCAGTAGTCCGGGAACAATGGCGAAACCGGTCTTGCCCACGTGACAGCCTCGATGCGGTGTGTCGACGTAGCACTCAAGAATTTTCCAAGTTATGTGCGCCGCGGGCCCAGTAGGCACGCGAGGTGTGTTTGGTCACAGGTTGTAAACGGGCGCTTAGCCTGCGCTGTGTGAACGAAGGCCTCTTGTCTGCGCGAGCCGTAAATTAAGTGATCAGGTTTCAGCCCCGTGTCTGCCTGTCTGTTATAACAAAGTTTTGTGGGTAGAAATTGGTCAGAATAAGTGTGCGGATTTTATGCCAAAAATATAACTTAGTTTTAAAAGACAAGCAAGTTTAGTAAATTAGTATTGAAAACGGATAAAAAAATACACAGTATGTTTGTTTGTAGATAATCGTTATTTTTTGGTTATTGAAGTCTACTTGTCAGAGAACAGGAAAACACGGATTCTAGTCGCCCCTGCCCCGAACCTAGGTGGGGGCTAGGTGAGTTAGAATCCGTGTTTTCCTGTTCACTCATGTTATCCTTTACACGGGGTAAACACTGAATGTCACACACATCCTTCATACAGGTAAAACACTGAACGTCACAACATCTAGTCACATCTCGCCTGAAAAGTTGAGCAGTTCAGTTCCCAATCCTGGGCGAGCAGTTGCTCTTGTGCTCGCTTACCGTGATGGTCTCAACTGTCAAGTGTCAACAAGCGAGGTACAGCGAACACTTGAATTAGAGACTTCCTTAGTGTGACAAAGGCTAAAAGACAGAGAGGAAAGAGCCAAAGAGGGAGAAGCAATAGAACGGAAGTCTCACCTGTCTGGTTGAACACGTCAGGCTGAGGGTAGTACTGCGGGTTCCTCATGATCTCAGAAAAAGGGATCAACACCCCAAAGCCCTGGGTATGGTCACCCCCTTGATGGTCACCGTGTCAGATGCCTGGCGTGTTATCCTGTATTGGGCAGGTCAACATCAGGAGAGAGATTTTTTTTTTAAAATGATAAGTTTGCCATCTTCATGTCTGCAAATAATTCCTCATAACATTATCTGGAAAAAAAAACTAGGAAAAAGTAAGTTTTGCTCTCACTGTGGAACAATGACATACACTCTACACCTTTGTTGCATTTTGTACCTATTCCCTGTGGAACAATGACATACACTCTACACCATTGTTGCATTCTGTACCTATTCCCTGTGGAACAATGACATACACTCTACACCATTGTTGCATTTGTACCTATTGACTGTGGAACAATGATATACACTCTACACCATTGTTGCATTTTGTACCTATTCCCTGTGGAACAATGACATACACTCTACACCATTGTTGCATTCTGTACCTATTCCCTGTGGAACAATGATATACACTCTACACCATTGTTGCATTTTGTACCTATTGACTGTGGAACAATGATATACACTCTACACCATTGTTGCATTTTGTACCTATTCCCCCTGGAACAATGATATACACTCTACACCATTGTTGCATTCTGTACCTATTCACTGTGGAACAATTATATACACTCTAACCATTGTTGCATTTTGTACCGATTCCCTGTGGAACAATGATATACACTCTACACCATTGTTGCATTTTGTACCTATTCCCTTTGGAACAATGATATACACTCTACACCACTGTTGCATTCTGTACCTATTCCCTGTGGAACAATGACATACACTCTACACCATTGTTGCATTTTGTACCTTTTCATCCAGCACATAAGCGAGATGGAAGACAAAGAGAACAAGTGAACCTTATATCTTGTGGGTGTACTTATTTATATTACTTGAATGACAAATCAAATAAACAAACGAAAATTAAGAGAAAAAGATGAAATACAGTGATAACATGCAAATGTAAATTCAAATGCATGCAAAACATGTTTGCAATCTCAGCACGCATATTTCGAAATGAGGGTGGGAATAAGGAGGGGGAGAGCACGGGAGGTTTTAAACATGCAACAATGAGACCGTCCTGAATAAATGCATCCAATGGTAAGTACATTCATCCCTTTGCTCTGGAGAACGTTTTCTGTGGAGGAAGTACTGTGTACATCGCCATTCTAAAGGTGGCCTCAGGAAACGTTGAACGATGGACTCTCAATGCACTTCATGCTCTGCTCTCCTGATGACCATAGTTTTAATCTCCTCTCCGTAATCCTTGATAAAGGCAAATCAGAGCGATCAGCACCGGCAAATTTATGGCAGTGTCACAGGATGAATGTCATGGCACCCACTTGATGGGACGTCGACTCATGCTGGCTGGAGGACAAAATGGTTTGTCAGCAGGAGACACAGTAGCCTTCGTGTATGTTCATTCAGAATGCGTACATCTGAACAACACCCAAGTTATTCAGCAGCACAGAACCTCTGGCAAGACGATGAACTTGCAGACGGATAACAAACAGTTTCAAAATCCGTCCAAACCTGAAAGAGCTTTTACCATGTTCCTGAGGTGGTTTTAAAGAAGAAACAGTCTTGTGCTGTTTGCATACAGGCCACTCCTTTTACACCCATTCTTTTCTTTTAAAAGGTGAAGAAAGCTCCACGGTGCGTTCCATGTCATGCACCACCCACAGTGAAACATATTCTTTTAGAGTGTTGGGACTTGCATGATGTGAGACGTAAACATTTTACAGCAGACTCCATGAAAACCTTGATCAAGATGTCCCACCTGATGTGGTCTTTGAATTTCTGGAAGAGATCAACATTTTTCATCTGATTTAAGACTTTATATAAGACAGATTTTTCTAATTAAAAATTTTCCGGTGTTTTTAGAAGACGTATTTTAAGAGGCTGTGTGAATTAGTTTTCTTGTCCTTTTTTTCTAATGTCTTGTGAGTTGACTTCAATGCGGTGAAAGGCCCTTTGCAGTCAGCTGGGCTATAAACAACGTTACCTGACCTTATCCAGCAGCAGTTCGGTATTTGTCTTCATACGTTGTCTCATTTTTGTTCTATCACCTGATACTGACTGCTCCTGGTAGACTGCTTTACCGAGACCACGACAGAACCACCTTGAGTGCTGCTGTGTAGGGAAGAGCAGCAAGGGGATAATGCCACCGAGAAGCAGAGAAGATGTTGGGGGGAAAAGAACACGAGCGTCCCATTCCAATCCCAACTACGGGTTAAAGTTCCACCCGACCCACCTTCTGGAACAATGGAAGAAGCGTTGAACAAGGAGAAAGGGTAGGAAGAGGAGGGAAAAAACAAAAGATTTGACAGGGGAAAGGACTGAGGAAGGTGAAAGGAAGAAACAGGGAAAGACCAGGGGGGGTATGGTATACAGAAAATTACACTTACATTGTGCCGGTGGATACATTCGCAGTGTTTTCGTGAATGGTCTGGTCCAGGTACTTCAACTTGTACACGTTATCATACGTCGGTTCCTCCTGACAACATCACATTCCTTCACCCTCAGACAATGGCAGCTGCACTTAACTGTGCGAAAATAAACCTGTACACATGCACAATAAACCTGGTTACACAGTGCACAATAAACCGTTACACATGACAATGCCAAAATTGTTTTTCCTGGCTCTTTTCCCCTCAGGGCAGACTTTAGATGTTTCACCACCCTCATTTGGAGGCTGAAGTTACAGATGTCTGGATTATTTCACACACACATGCTTACGCGCACGCACGCACGCACGCACGCACGCACGCACGCACGCACGCACGCACGCACGCACGCACGCACGCACACACACACACACACACCCCACATATATACAACATGGCATTGCAATTCCATTATAACATTGTGATCAGTGTTCTGTCAGTGTTCTGTAACAGCTAATGCTAGTGACAACTTGCTACCATATTCCAACCTAAGCACATCAATGTTGAAACACAAATATATTGCAATCAGTGCATGCACAACAGTAACTCTTGAAAATGAATACATTTGTATGCAAACAGAAATCTGCTATTCCCATATTGTGAGCACAACACGTCATAGTCTGTAGCTGACAAGAAATTTTCCCTCCAACATTAAATTAAACAAGTCTTCATGCTCATCAAAATTGTGACCATGAAATGAGTGATATTTTTCTCCTCATCATCATTGCTGGTATTATGTGCACCAAAACGAACCACCTGTCATTCTGGTTGTTACAATATTAAGTATCCTTCCTCATTTTGTTTCATTTCCCAATTCCTCTTGTCTAAACCTGTGTGTGGCTTAGAAATGGTCAAAGGGAGATAACTATGGTTCATGTCTATCTGCAACAAATTGAGAAAACTTGTATCTCTGGATATTGTTCGGACAACTTCACACCTATTAGACTTTTGAATCATTGTTACATTTTACTTTATTTCATGATTATAACAAAGAAACCATTGTCATATTCAACCCAGTTTTAACAAGGAGTGATATCTTTTAATCATAGTTGTTCTAGTAAATGCAACCTGCATGCGCAGAACTCACACAAAACGCTTAAAGATATGCTCAATGTCAGTGTTTTCTTTTCAATAAATCAGACTGCCAGGCTGGCTGTATGTCAGGCCGGTTTCCACAAAGAAAAAATACTGAGCATGTCGTCACGCTCCTTGAAAACATTAATCAGGGGACAAGGCAACAGCTTCCTTGAAACATAGTTGACGCCTTCTTTGACACCAAGAAAGCCTTCAACAGTATGGCACGGCATACAGCTCGACAGACTGCAGTCACAGTTCATAGAAAGCCTTCAACAGTATGGCACGGCATACAGCTCGACAGACTGCAGTCATAGTTCATAGAAAGCCTTCAGCAGTATGGCACGGCATACAGCTCGACAGACTGCAGTCATAGTTCATAGAAAGCCTTCAACAGTATGGCACGGCATACAGCTCGACAGACTGCAGTCACAGTTCATAGAAAGCCTTCAACAGTATGGCACGGCATACAGCTCGACAGACTGCAGTCACAGTTCACAGAAAGCCTTCAACAGTATGGCACGGCATACAGCTCTCGACAGACTTGCAGTCACAGTTCATAGAAAGCCTTCAACAGTATGGCACGGCATACAGCTCGACAGACTGCAGTCACAGTTCATAGAAAGCCTTCAACAGTATGGCACGGCATACATCTCAAGAGACTGCACGGCATACACCTCAACACACTGCAGTCACTGGGCGTTAACAAGTCGGCTTTACCAGTTCATAGAAGTGTTCCTGGACTGCTGACAAGCAGTGATGAAAGCGGGTTCAGCTGAGTCCAATATACACTGCTCAGACACAGGAGTACCAAAAGGCAGCATCATTGCTCCCAAGCTCTTCAGCATCATACTGCATGATGTTGTCAGAGAAATAAGCATACCGCCGTTTGCAGACCACATGGCCATTCGCTCAATCCATCTATGCAATTGGCAGGCCTAAATTAAAGCCAATGCGCGTTTTCCGAGAAGACGTGGACGCTGTTCACAAATCAGTACCCAGCCTGAAGAAAAAAAAAACGCAAACAGATACAACTTTCTGATACCTGTTGGGCATACAATACAGCCAAGCAAGTATGTGAAGTTTTGAGGTGTAGCCATCATCCAAGACCTGACTTGATTTGGGAGGGGGGGGGGGGGGGAGGGGTTGGCATACAAAACCAGGTGAACGAGGCCATGCAGGTCGTACGATCCATTAAGTCTCTCACGTGGGAGACCTGGGCCAATCCGACAGTTTGATCAACTTGGCAGAAGCGCTAGTCCCTTGATCTCTGATTTATGGTCACAAGGCCTTCCTTAATACCTCGCACAGCTTGCGGACCAAACCCGGGATGAAATGGCACCTCTCACACATGGCATAGATCTACTCTCTGGTGCTGTAAATGGCCTAGTCTACCAAGAAACGGGCTGGTTACCAGTCAAGAATGAGTGCCAACACAGATGTGCCAACTTTGAAACCCGTACTTCGACAGATCTCAATACTATCAAGACTGCATTGACACAAACCTGGCGAAGCGCCACATGACAAGGAAAAAAGCTCTTGCTACACAATCAATCTTGACCAGTTCACTCCCAGAGTGCGAATGTCTGGGTGAAGAGACAGGCGAGGCCTCAACAGGTGGTACCCATGGGTACGATGCCCTACCCTCCATGGGAGATGGAGAGATAAAGAAAACCCAAACAAACAAAAAACTGGTGAGGATGCCATGAAAAAGAGTGATCCATTGTGCTTGCCCTCTGGGCAAAGGCATGACTGGTTGAAGGGTCTAGCTACCACTCATATATACGAGGGCAGTTTCATCCTGGAGATGGGGAAGCTGGATGAACCTTTGTGATCCTAAGACTGGAGATCTCAAAGCAGTACCATCTAAACAAGGATCTTAGCATCTTCACAGCTAAGTGCTTGCAGTACCCATGTCATTTATCGTGGACAATGGTATGCCTTGGTCCCCTAGAGTCACTGCGAGCCTGTCCAATCCCACGTCTTCATTACGGGCGCTGGCAGCTGGAGCACGGAGAAACAGGAAAGAGATTCAAGCAGAGATCCTCTCACTGGCTCACCAGATTATATGCAAGGGCATGGATTACAATCGTGTCACTCCCGTCCCACACTGGCATACGGGGCAATGAGATGACAGACCAAGCAGCCAAGGCCTGAATAGAGATGGTACGCCAACTGAGCTTGGGCACTGACCGAAGTTGCGAACAAAGCTATCGCCTGTGCACATGTGGACTTCCTCAAGACAAAATGAGAGACAAAGGGTGGCTCTGGCTTAATGCGCTTGGGAAGAGGAAGTAAAGCCACAAACTCTCTTGGAAACATCTCCAGTTGGTGCGGAGTTTAGGAATGGAGTGTCGGAGGGATACCTCCTTGGACAGCAAGTGTGCATGTGGGAGTGACGTCTCTCTCCTTCATGCCTTCAGGGAATACCCGACTCTCGCGAACACACTATCCCCACTATCGATCTTAAGCAGAACCCACAACCCTAGAATCCAGGACTTCCTCTGTCACATCTCTCCCATGGAATGCAACCCATGAAGCTCCTGTGTGACTCCTTCCTGCCCCTACCTCCACATAGAGACGGTTTTAACCACAGTGCAGGAGAGCGGAACAGCAGGAACCAGAGATTGGAAGAGACAAAGGGGATCCACCATGCCTCATCACTCGGCAGAATCCCATTGTTTCACCCAAATCCTCTGGTAAGGGGACAACAGGGTGTTGAGAAGGACCAGGATGGATCAAAGGGGAAGGCAACAGCTACCTCCACACTACTTTCAGCATGAAGGGAAAGTAGCTGCAAAACCATTTGAGGACAAAGGAAAGCCAGCTTCCAAGACTGTTGTGAGGGAAGCACCAATAACACGCTGACCACGTCAGCCACCACTCAGGGAGACACATACGCCATCCTCCTCCTCACCTTCATCTTCACCCCTCCATCGTTATCAAGGAAGCAGACTTCAGTGTGGTCAACATGTCCTTAAGAGTTTACGGCTGATAGGACATTAATCTCACCCAGCAAGACCAGACCAAGATTGGCTCTCACATTTCCTGATGGTGAGATCCCTGTTTGAGCAGCAGGTCTACTGACAAGGAAATCAGCGGTGCTGGCTGGGGTATTGCTTTTCTTTCTTTTCTAAACATCAGCTCCATTTGATTACTGGCTGTGTCTATGCATTTGCTTCCTACTGTAAAGAGGAAATTGGATGTGATGAAATCCACTAGACTGAAATTCCTCTTAAGTCACGTGGTGTTCCGATAACAATAGAGTCTTAGTGTAGTTGCTGTTAGACTTCTACTGTTGGTTACATTAACGGCTTGTACTTTGCCCCTGTATAACATCACTGTGTAGATCTGTTGTTTGGATTGACATTTTGATGCTTTTAATATTGTGCCCATATAAGTTATGAGTTCATTCATTCATCCTCTTGGTGAAGGACAAAGAACCAAGATATGATTGAATTGGGGCTATGGTCATCTAGTTGTGACAAATCAGTACAGACTCTGAGTGCTGTTTTGAGGAATCCCATTGATGGTGAAGATCGATGATGATCTAGTATAGTTGAATTGTATGCATCTTTATCTCGGCAGGCGATCGGGCTGCCCAGCCTTGTTCTAAGTTTTAACGTGGGTTTGTGTGTTTAGACCTGAGCTGCTGTACAAGCTGTTCAACTCCTTTTGATGGCAAGACAAGCAGGACTGGGTAAAAAAAAATCCTGGGCTACTGAAGAAATCCTGACTTTGTAAACAAAGGTAGGTGTTTCCAAAACGTTCCTTCGATTATCTGATCACCTGAGTTTTTGTGTGTATTGTTAAAGCAATACCATAAATGGTAAACGAAGCTTGGACGTAGTTCGTGTGTAGTTCAACTCGAGGTAATTTCTATTTTCAAAGCGAATGGAAAATAATATATAAATGATTTTTAAGCTGCAGCAATGTAGATCATTGAAGTATTTTTGCATTAGTGCATTTTGTGTTTGATTTTGTTATCGGTGGTCCATATTCTGATGTATTCCTGAATTTCTGTTCAAGGCCTACCCTAATCTCCTGCCCATTGACCTTACTTCTCATCTTGTTTCTATCTCCACTCCGCCGATCTCTGAATCAGGACTGTCTGTGTACATTTCCGTTATATTTGGACACTGAAAGTGTTCTTAAATTGCCCCGTGGTGTATAGTTCCACCGATGCTGTAACACACTTCCTTTTTTTATTTCACTTGGTCGTCAAAATTTTGCCCGAGTGCAAAACTGGTTGTCTATTCTTTGTCACAGAGTGTAGGGAAACACTCTCTTACTTCACAACCTACAAAACAGACACAAAATCCACAAGCGCTCACGCAATCTCTCTCTCTCTCTCTCTCTCTCTCTCTCTCTCTCTCTCTCTCTCTCTCTCTCTCTCTCTCTCTCTCTCTCTCTCACTCTCTCTCTCTCTCTCTCTCACACACAGAGGAAGAGAGAAAGAAGGGGCACGGAGGATGCGAGGGAGAGTAGGGGGTTTAAGATTCATGATTGTCCATCCGATCACACAGAGCCGTTTCAGGGCTGGACGGAAGAAAAGGAAAGGGAGGGAGCAAGATGGAAGGTAAAGCTGCAAAACGTCCAGTGCGTCCCACATGTGCACACCTGCAAATGCAAACATTCCCTCCATGATAAGATTGAAATCAATATGCAGTTGGACTAGTGTTTGCTTTTTTCTTTTTTTTCGCACTTCAGTTGACAACACCCATACATTTCCATAGGTGTAATTACTT